>CAWUFW010000290.1:0-395000 GCA_963921515.1 Calotriton arnoldi
CTATCGGTCTTTCTCAATTCATATGTGGAATTGCATCTACTCTCCCCCACCTTTACCTTCCCTGTCCCCTGAACACAGAAACTAGCTGTTTTGTTGACCACTGACACTGGTATTGGCTGGTCCTCTGTAACATTACGAACCTGGAAAGATTGGAAATACTCAGACGTGTTAAACCCCTGGAAGTCAGCCATTTCCATTTGAAGCCATGTCTCATTCTTTACACTTTTGTATGCATTCATACAGGACCTTAAAAACAATTACCGGGCATCTCTTCCTGCCCTACAGAAGGAACCCTGTGATGGGACTGTACATTCTGTACCATAGTGCGAGAATCAGCATGTATCCTATCCAGAGTAGAAAACTGGGGATGATGAGGTACCATACTGAGCATTTCAAACCAACCCTCACAACTGCTGATGTATGACAGTGGCATGGACAACAAATTATCAACTTTATGAGTCACTGAGGGAAGCAAGCCACAAACCCAGCAATTAGTGGTGTGGGACACATTATGAGCTTGGTGTAACATTTGTATAAAAGCATTCTCGGTGTAGGACAACCTATGCGTTGCCTTGTGTGGAGCCAAAGTAACGAAAACATGTTCAGGGGAAGGGTTGTTGTACCATCCAAAGAACGTACAGGATACTTCTCATCCAGAAACCAGGATATTCCCAATACAATTATTAGTGCAATCGCAACTATTGACACAAAAACTATTTTACTTTTTGTGGACCAACCCCGCACTGGGCGCGGAGGTGCAAATGGCAGTTCTTTCTCAGTAATGGGCCGACCAAACGGATATATTATGAAGCAAGGAAAAGGAAATGCAATAAAACTGATGACAAAAGGGGGGCAAGTGTTCCCAGTGTCCGTCTGAGCATCACTGGTAGACTCCTATTGTTCATCAACGTTATCGCTCTTGAGCACCGGCGGTGGAGCTGCTCAGTCCTAGTTTGCGATGAATCCCACGTCGTCCAGGATAATGTACCCCCCTTCTCCAGTGGAGCACGTTCGATCTATCCTGTCCAATGTCAGAACAATGCACCAAACTCGCCTCACCCTAAACTAACACCGTTGGTACTATCGACAGAGCACACCCTGACTTGCGCAGTCCATCCCTAACTAATCTGACTTCTCCTTTGGTGCACTGTTCCTCCGTCGGGGGCGCAAATTGTACCTAGTGACTCCAGGCACAGAAGGGTCGGTGAAAAGGGGCTCAGGCACAGAGGGGTCAGTGGCAGTGGAAAGGGGCTCCTTAATTGTTTTGATCTCAGACGGAACTGCTGCATTTAGTACTTTATTATTTTCGGCATCCGTTTGGGTCCACGTGAGCTTGGCATCGGAAAAAGGAACGAATCGTGGAACTTTCTCACACTCCGAGTCTCCAATACCATCCCTCACCCATTGATCGTAGGGTAAAGGAAGGGGTACCTTATGGCAGTGAGAGGATTGGATACAGTTCCTTCGGCCAGAGACCTTCACAGCGGTACGTGTTGAAAGGAGGACCTGTTCCGGCCCCCTCCACCAAGGCTCCAGGCTCCTTTTACTCTGAAAATTCTTGATGAGGACCCAGTCCCCAGGCCGAATATCGTGTCCAGGTCCCTCAGGTACTGCAGGAAGTGTGTCCCTAATCTGTTGGTGAATAGAACACACATTTTCAGTTAACTGATAGAGATAATCTGTCAATAATGGATACTCAATTTCAGAATACCTACGCGGCCGCGGGACGCCTCAGACATTTGCCGGGCGTCCGAACACGACCTCGTAGGATGACAATCCTGTTCTAGAGTGTGCTGTTGTTCTCGTTGACAAAAGAGCTAACGGTAAAGCATCTGGCCACTGTAACCCTGTCGTCTCCTGTATCTTTGCCAACTTCAGTTTGAGAGTACCATTGTACTTCTCAACCAAACCTGCTGACTGCGGGTGGTTTGCAGCATGAAACTTCTGTTTTATGTGCAAACCATCACATATTAGCTGTATCACCTTGGCATTAAAGTGACTTCCGTTATCACTCCAGATCAAACGGGGCAAACCAAAGCGAGGAAAGAACTCCTTCAGGAGTACCTTTGCCGTCGCAAGGGCTGTATTTTCTTTAGTGGGGTAAGCCTCAATCCATTTACTGAATGCACAGACAACCACCAACACGTACTTCAGGTTATTGACCCTATCTAATTCGATATAATCAAGCTGGAGGACCTCAAAGGGGAATGTAGGCGGTGCAAAATTACTGGGTGGTGTAGAGGTGCCTTTCCCAGGGTTGTGCATCATGCACACCATGCAGTACTTCACTGAATGGGTAGCAGTCTTGGATATTTTATCATTCTGCCATACAGGGACTAACAGCCTGCAAATCCCCTTAGCACTAATATGGGCTGGGCCATGAGCCATCGTGTCTACAGGAAGAACATATGCATCTGGCAACATCCATCTCTGCTTCCCTGACTTGTCAATCCAACATCCCTCATCATTCATGTTTGCTGTACTTTCTTGCCACACTGCTATATCCTCTACCGTGGCCTCACTCTGTATCTCCTTCACATTTTCAAGTGTATCCACAAACATGGAGAACTTGGGCTCCCACCTAGATGGACCTGCTACAAACATTCTTTTCATTTTAGTGCGGGCTGTCTCATTAGCTGTGTGATCTGCAAAAGCGTTCCCCTCACCCACCTTGTCAGTAACCGTCTTATGCGCGCTGCACTTCACAATTGCCAATTTCTTAGAGAGCGTCAGGGCGGACAGAAGCCTATGTATGAGTGGACCATGCTCCATGCGTGTCCCATAGGAAGTAAGGAACCCTCTCTCTGCCCAGAGCTGCCCAAAATTATGGGCGACCCCGAAGGCGTACTGGCTGTCAGTATAAATATTAACAACCAGTCCCTCACTCAAATCGCAGGTTCGAAGTAGGGCAACTAACTCAGCTGCTTGGGCGGGCTGATAGGGAAATCGTGAAGTCTAAACTACCATGCGCAGCGTAGTGATTGCATATGCTGCAGTGGTGGTGCCATCAGGTAATTTGAAACAAGAGCCATCAACGTATAGTTCCCCTTGGGGGTCAGATAAGGGAACATCAGTCAGGTCTACCCGTACTTTCGTCTCCTCGTCCATTCGGAAGATACAATCATGTACGTCTATCTCCTCATCCTCAGAAGGGAGGGGTAGTAACGTGGCTGGATTCAGAGTGGCACAGCGTTTGATCGTAATGTGCTTTTGAAAGAGCGTTAGCTCGTAACCGGTCAGACGTGCACTGGTGAGGTGCTGCGTCTTCGTCTTATTCAAAAGTGTATCCATAGCATGGGGCACCATAACTGTGAGGTCAGTATCAAGTACGAGTCCTGCCGATTGTCGTATTGAGACAGCCACAGCCGCGACAGCTCTTAGACAGCTCGGAAGGGCTCACGCAACAGGGTCAAGCACAGCAGAGAAATAAGCACACGACCGTTGCTTATCTCCAAATTTTTGGGTTAGAACAGAAAGTGCACAACCAGCCATCCCGTGTACATACAGCACGAACGGCTTGGCATAGTTAGGAGTACCAAGCACAGGAGCCAAGCAAAGCGCAACCTTTAATTGCTCAAAAGACTGCTGACATTCAGGCGTCCAAGGCAGGGGTTTGTGCACATCTTTAGTGGTTAGTGCAAGCAGGGGTTTTGTTAGTAGGGAATAGTTTGGGATCCATTGGCAACAATAAGAAGTAATGCCAATAAAAGCACGAACATCTTTCTGAGTTCGCTGAGTAGGCATTTTAACAATGGTACTGATGCGCTCAGGCGTCAATCTCCTACCCTCCTTCGACAGTAGGTGACCTAAATAGGTGACCTCCTGTCGACAATACTGAAATTTGGAAAGTGATACCTTGTGACCATGGTCAGCTAAGTGGAGCAACAATTTAACCGTACTGTCTCTGCAACCCTGTTCTGTGTCCGAGGCGATAAGCAGGTCATCAACATATTGGAGCAATACATTACCTGAGGGGAGCAACAAGGAATCCAGCTGACCTTTCAATGCTTGACTATAAATACTCAGACTTTCTGATTAGCCTTGAGGAGCGCTACAGAATCTAAAACTTCTACCAGCTAGGGTGAACCCGAACAGATACCGGCTGTCGGGATGAATGGGGATACTGAAGAATGTGTTTTTCAAGTCAATGACAGAAAATAATTTAGCAGAAGAAGGAATCATTGTCAAGAGTGTCGTGATGCCAGGGACCACCGGAAACTGGGGAATCACTATCTTGTTAACTTCACACAGGTCAATCACAAAACGATAAACATCTGGTTGGTCACCGGAGGAACCCGAAGGTGCCCTTTTGAGGATGGGAAGAATAGGGCTATTACAAATATTAGCAGTCGTCTCCTCAACCACTCCCTTCTCAATCAAATCCTGCACAATTTGCATCAAAGCACGCTCACCTGCCTGTGGTATTTTATACTGGGGAATACGGGGTAGAATAGCACCTTCCTTGACACGTATCGAGACAGGCGATATCTGCAACAGACCCACATCCGTGTCACCCACCACCCACAGTGTGTTTGGCACATCCGTAAACTCCGCAGGAAGGAGCGCATCTTTAGACAGACACTGTGTAGCGCACGCAACATTAGGACCCATTGTCATGTAGACACCCTCCGGGGAGCAGTATATTGTAGCATGCAATTTCTTCAATAAATCCAAACCCATCAGATTTTCTCCACAATTAGATGTCAACAAAAATGGCGAATCCACCGTAAAAGGACCAATCGTCAGCGAAAGGGGTTTGGAAATGGGACCTACAACGGGTACACCGGAAAAACCTACCGATACATTATTATGGCCAGACAGCCGCCCCAGGGACCGAAGAACGAGAAATAGAACTATGCGTTGCACCTGTATCCACCAAAAACTCTTTAGTCGAACCATGCACGTCCGCACTAACATACGGACCACGTTGATCTACAGGTATCTGGACTGGTCCCTCACTCTATTCCTGGCTGTCCTAGCTGTAAGACATTCCTGTCACCTCATCCGTGTCATAGGCATCATTGTAATACTGCCCACCCCGAGTGTCATCAAAATAGTTCTGATCAGAACGGCCCTGTCGACGTCACAGCATTCTGAGCCCTGTCCTGTCCACCTGTTCCACGACCCCTTCCACAAGAACCTCATCCTCTAGGGGCCACCACCTTTTGCAAAAGTACCGGACACTCACTACACCAATGTCCCTCCTCCTTACAGTATGCACACTGATTCGGCCCTAAAGGCGTGAAGCTCGTGGGTCTGCTAGTGCGTGGAACCTGTTGTGTCGGGCCACCACGCCCTCTACCATTCCCCCTAGAAGCCTGCTGTAACAACACTTTCGTCTTCAAATCTTTATGCTTCTTTTCCGTCTTCTCTTTCTCTTCATTTTCCCTGTGCTCATAATACTGTGCCATATTCAAGATAACGGAAGGGGAAGAGGTGGACCAAGTGCTCTCAGAAGCCTGCAATCTGGTCGAAATCTCAGGAAGCAAATTGGAAACAAATCTGTTGACAAACCACACCACCTTCAATCGACAAATCCTGTCCACTATAGTCCAAGAACACATCTTCAAATCAAGTAAAAAAGTCTGACACACTTTCATCCTTCTTCTGGCGGCAAGCCGGCAGCTTGTCCCAATCAACCTTCCTCGGAGGGATAATAGAATGCATATACGTGATAATGCGGCCAGGCAAAGCGAGTATCTCCGCCCTAGGCTTATCCCCTGGCTTCCGTTCCTGATCCCAGACCTTAATTTGATCCCAGGTACCACCCAACTCTGCAACATGGTCTTCCGTGTGTACTTGTCTCCAAATATCAACCGAAACTAGTAAACCAAAAAACATTTCAATATCAGCAAGCGTAATCACTGACGAAGAGGCAGCTTCAGTCAGCTCCTTATAGTAAGCGGTGGGATTTTTCCTAGGGTCAGGCAACTGAGTCTTAAGAACTTCACTACTTTTCCAGGGAGTATAAACCCATTGTTCTTGGAAACGGGCCTCTACTCTGTGCTGATCACTGAGCTCCGGGATCTCTGGATGGTAGATGGGATGGACCTCCCGCATTGGATACTGAGTGACCGGGGTAGGGCTCTTCTCGAGCAACCTTGCCTGATATGCAACCAACGTCGCAACATTACTAAAAACATGAGCAGGCTCCATATCAGTAGCATAGACATGATCCCTAATATCGTATATAATCTGTGGCGCCGTACCCTGAAAGCATTGTTCCCAAAGACCAATCAAAGTAGCCGACATGTGCTTAAGGGCATGTTGTTGTACAAAAGGCTCATAATCTTTCATAATACTCCCCACATCTTCCACACGATAAATGGGGTTACGAGCCCATTGTGCAGCCTGATTAGCCACCACCTGTTTCTCCGCATCTCCCACATCAGATCGGACCAACGTCCGCCCCATGCGTTCCTTAAATTTCGTCCAATCTCTATTTTCAGGGCCGCGTACCGGTGTCCCACTACTCAGTGACGTCAGGGAATGGAGGAATACAGCAGGGGCAACAACAGAGGGAGCGGGCACTAACGACATTGTCGGCTGCATTGTGGGTGTAAGAACTGGCGAAAGAGATGTTGAAGCAATAGGCGTCACAGGAGTACTAACAGTCACCGTTGCCACAGACGGCGAGGGCAAAGAAATGACAGGAGGTGCCATAGCCAGAGCAGTCCGATCTACAAGAGCAGAGGCAGAAACAGCGGAGACAGGAGGATTAGACGGCTGGTCCTGTGAGGGAAGAGCGGGATATATCCTCTGTGGGGCATAAGGGGGTGGTGGTCGGGTATCTAATAATTGCTCCACAAACGCATCACTTTCATCTTGGGCCACATAAGTCTTGTCCATTTGTAATCGGAATTTCCTATCTGCACGTTCAATCCCTATCTCTTGCTTTTCTCTATCATGTGCTACAGCTTTCTGAGTCACTGTTTGCATTCTCCCTTTTCAGGCCTCTTTCTCTGCTTTCATTCGTCTTTGTTTAACCTCCTTTTGCCAAGTCCAGAGAGAATCAAACATAGACTGCCTACTTTTCCTTGCAAATAATTTCTCCTGTAAAAAGGCAATTTTCTGTTCATCAAAAGTGCCCTTCAACGGCCACTGCAACTCAGCATTCTCCCTCTTATATTTGTGCCATAGCGTACTAAACATAATAAGGCCAAGGCCATGCTTCACATACATGTCAAAATTCGGAGTGCCTTCTGGAGGCGCCGACTGACTTTCTTCCAGTCGAGCATCAGCAGAACAACAACGACAACAGGAAACCCAAAATTTACTACACCCGGGCATTTTCAAAAATATATCACATTCGTTATGTTGCCCGGCGAAGTGTTCACAGACACTTCATGCCAAAAGGGGTCCTCAAAACCACACCAAATCCAAAGGCGGTCCTCAAACCGCACCAAATCCAAACCGAAATGGTACCATATTCACAAAGAGCCAAAACAAACTCACCTGGTGCACACAGGTCAAACAAATTTATTTTCCACTGCCGACTCTTCGGACCAAACGGTCAGATCCAAGGGTTTCGCCGTTCAGGACCCCAGCCGGGATGACCGCTGGGCGAGGCACAGACCGGTCAGACAGACGGGGCAGCTGCGAGTTCGGGAACTCTCTCGTGCAGGAATCCCTGGTCCGCCCGTCTGACCCTGAAGATGGCCCCGACCTCCCCACCCATCCGCGGGCGAGGATGGGTCACCCGATGGGGTCCCTGTTTGGGCACCAACTGAAGGAAGTGACCCGATTAGGGGCCACCCGGGTCTCTCGCGACCACCTCTCACCCTTCCAAGCAAATGAAGAGTCGTTCAGACAGTAGAGAATACAAACCAAGCATATTTATTCAGGTACACTCGAGCAGAGTCCAGTCTGACCAGCCTCCTGGGATTGCTGCAGAGTGACTAACTTCAGCAAACATGGCGATATATTATGTACAGTTTAGAATCAATGATGACACCCCTCAAACTGGAAATTTCCAGCTCGAACCAGCTACACAAAGAAGGTACAGAAGGATGAGTTTCGATCCTGAGACTGGGCACACACTATCTCTACGCCAAGGTCGTTCTGCCTTCGCCCATCCCTGGACCAGTGGGGGCAGGCCTCTATCTAGTGGGAAAGGTATGCATAGCAAGACAGTGTATTCATTAGTACAGCGAGGCCCAACCTTGAAGAAAACAAAATTCACCACGGCTGTTTCTAGCAGAGACGGAGAAAAGTTAGTTTCGATTATGGCTCAAAATGGCGGCTGAACATAAAATGGTGCAGCAAATGCTAATTTAGCAAAACAACATGTAGCAACGTAACAAAGGCATTTTATTTTATACCAACACACTCGTCGCAACATCCTGATAACAAGGCCGAGACTGAGAATATTCCTCCAATGAGCTCTCACTCTTTCATTCACCGTATTGTCCCGTGCATCTCATTATCCTATTAGCCTCTCCTTAACATCATCTCTCTCCCTTTCTCCCTTTCCATCCGTTCCTCTGTGAATCCATCTAGCCACCTCACTCTCTATGTTTACTTTCTACTGACCCTGTTTCTCTCCTTTCTTGAATTCTCTCCTTTTGTTTTTCTCTGTATCTCCCCTCTATTCTTGCCATGCACTCAGCTTCCATCTATTCTACTAACATCCTCTCTCATTCTGTTGTTCTTTGCTTCTTCTCTCATTATATCTCCCTGTATCACCCCTCTCATTCTCATTCATTACTTCCTACCCTTTTTACATTCCCAACACCCTCCTTTTATTTGTCTTGGGTGGGCTAAAAGAGTTACTTGTTGTTCTCTTCCCTTCTCCCATCTTTTATCTTCCTTTTATATGGCATTGATCTTTATCTCCATTATCTTCCAGATGAGAGCCTTTGCTTCACTTTCCATTACTTCATGACGTCTAATTGATTGAGACTGTATGACACAATCTCACTCTTGCACCATCCACCATCATAAACAGACGCCCTCTCACACTGTGATACACACCACTACTCATGAGTCATACTCCATCGCAAGCACATCATCAAACTAGTAAAACAGCAGAGGCATTACACACCCACAATCGCACACACTTCATTACTCTAACATATGATGCTCTGCTATACCAAACACTCAGTGGCAGATTTACTGAGGTTTGGTGCAACGCAGAGCAACCAAAGATGCTGCACTGCATTGTGTCAAAGAATGAGAGAAGAACAGAACTGTGGAGGATATTCACAAAGAAATGTTGGAGCGTGGAGCTGTGCCAAATTTTGGGGCGTAGCGCTCCAACATTTCCAAAATGCGGGTATGTGCTGTATTTATAACAATACGGTGCACCCCTGTGCACCATAATGCAATGTGTCCCTTCCTGCACATAAACAATACATAATGGCAATTTGTTACTTCTATGTGTGCTGCATTCTGCAGCACACATAGAAGTAGCAAATCGCCATTATTTAATGATTGTTCATGTGCAGGAAGGGACACCATCCTGCACATAAACAATCATTAATGGCATTTTGCTCTTTCTATGTGTGCTGCAGAATGCAGCACACATAGAAAAAGCAAAAACGAGGAGAAATAAAAGTATTTCTCCTCGTTGTGCCAGTCTAACACCTGCTCTTGCGTGGCATTAGCCTTTGGCGCTGCCTCAGATTTACCCTTCCTTGTAAATCTGGGGCAGCGTCAAAAAGCAATGGGTGTTGCGGAGGAACATCCACAGCAATACCCTTTGCCTTTGCACGCCCTTTCACGCAGATAGGTGCGTGCAAGGGTAGTATATTTATAAGCAGCTTTAAGCCAAAGAAAGTGTCTTAATGCCATTACGTATATATTGTGCATGAAATGCTGCCACCGGAGCGTCAAAAAAAGTGATGCTTCGGTGGCACTAAGGGCTTGTATATATGCCCCCGTATGTTCTAAAATATGGCACTGTTTTTCTCTCCGCCACTGCTGGCACACTTTATGCTGCCATGCGCCAATGCACACATCCTTGCAACATACCACAAGATTGTGTGCAAGCTATCAAGCATGGGTTTTGTAATGGAAGGGTACCTTTCCAGTACAAAAATTATGCTGTAACAGTTTTACCACTTTGTATATGTGCTGTACAGTGCAACACACATGCAAAGTTGGTAAAAGTGGAGAAAACCTGCTTCACGGTTACACCTGCCTCGAGGAGCTGTATTTTTTGGTGCAAATCCCTATCTACAAATGTTAGTATACAAGGATTTGTATTAAAACCCATGGATGGTTGCATGAGAATGCCCATGTGTCACCCATGGTGCGCCCTTTGATACAAAGTAGCACATAGCACGGCTTTCTGTTACTTTAAGCAACTTTCCAATGCAAGTCAAGAATTGCAGTAGAAAATAAATCTCACCACAACACTTTGTGCTGAATTTGTGTCACTTTTGTGGACTTCAGAATGCACAACCTCAAGTCTAACACAGCACACACACACACACACACAGCAGTGTCGGTTGGTACCCTAAACATTTGGTAGGGCAACCACCCAAATATTTAGGGTACCAGCCGCATGTGGCTGTCAGTCATGGCTTGTTATAAATAGTGTTTTTAACGAACCACGACTGACAGCTCTGAAGTTGAAGGCGAGGCTGAAAATATATTAAAATAAAAATGCCCTTACCTCCGCTGGCTTGCCTCCTCCGGTCCTCGTGAGTCCTTCAGCGCTCTGACTGAAGCAGTGGAATTCTCCACACAAATCTGGACGCTGCTTTCATGCTGCAGATGAGCAGCATGAACGCAGCACCAGAATTGGCTGGAGCAGGCTGCCTCAACGCTCCTCGAGACAATGGGGGCCTGTGTCTGCTCTCCACCAACAGCTAGGTGGAGGGGTTTACACTGCGCAAGTCAGACTGGCCATCGCAAGACAGCCGGCCAAAATGACCTGCACAGTGTTAACAGGTGGAGTGAGCACCACTCCCCTGCTGCCAGTCAGCAGTGGTGGCCCACCCCCAAACAGGGCTCGGCTGGGGAAAGGGAAAAATAAAATGATAATAAATTTATTTTATTACTATTTTCATTTTCTCCTTTGCCGGGGCACTGGCAGCAGGGGGCAACGCTCCTCTGTACTAATAGAGGGGCCGCTGCTGCACACAGCCATCACATTAACACACATGAAGTTAGTACTGCTCCTTCACAGGTCCTACATGTTTTGTGTGTGTAAGAGTGTGTACACTGCTTTCACTCTTTTGTGCATGCAAATAAAGGCTTAGACTCTGCTCCATATGTGGTACCAGTTCTGTGGTGGAGAGAAAGGATGGTGCACTACTGCCACTTTTCCTATGTTAGTGAAGCTTAGTAAAACCATTTTCATTATACAATCCAATACGATAACCATCATTGTTATTTCTGGTTTTCTAGAAAGCACTCAGTTCCAGTTTTGCCTCATCCATGTACTGGACATATAAGGTTTAACTAGTGTGTAACACAATGTACTATGCAAAACAAAATGCACATTGACCTCAAAATCTAATAAATAAATAAGCGAAGCAACTTGCACACTAAATGCAGCAAAGCAAAGGTGTTGTTACTAATTGCTATACATTTTGTGAGTTCATAAGCACTGCATTTGGTGAGCAAATTATGGATTGGTGAATTTCAGGTATTTTTCCATTTCATTCGTAACCACAGCTGTACTATAACTGTGTGTGTTTTTAAGTGAGTCAATTCAGGACAACCATGTGATCCTCTAAAACCTGTCACCCAAAAAAAAGAGCACAGTTTAACAATTAGGGCCTGATTTCGATGTTGGGCGGAATTCCTTCCGCCCGACACCGACTCTGTCCTGGGACCAACCGACACTCGGTCGGCGGTCCCGACCGCCTCATTAGGAAGCGACCGAACACTGTTCGGTCGCATTCCTATATTTTACAATGGGAGCATGCATTAGGGCCGTAAACCGGCCGTAATGCATGCTCCCATAGTGAAATGGGAGTTGCGGTTCATCCCTGCACCCTGTGGGTGGCACCTCAAGGTGCCTGCCACAAGGTGCAGGGATCAACAGCTCGGCCTCCAACCGGAGGCCGTGCACCAAAGGGGGCCCTGCTGGGGGTCCCCAAACACGCTTTGGCCGGCATGTCGGAAACCGTGCATTGTAATCTCATGGGCGGAAAGGCCTGCCCTTGAGATTACGAGCCGGATTCCGACTGGCAGACGCTCTCCGAGCCCGTCGGAAGCCAGCCGGAATGACTGTCCGGTTTCCTTTCCGACCGCCTCCATCATAATAAGGCGGTCGGAAAGAAAACCAAGCAGCCCATTACGATGTGACCCTGAAGGCTTCGACCACAGGTCAGAGCCTTTACGGGCTGCATTGAAATCGGCCCTTTAGTGTGTAACTCCAAAATTAAATAACAATTTTACCTTAACAATTTTACCTTAGCATAGCAATGTATCTATGGACGGTGCTACATCAGCTTCTCTTGATGGTTCCCACTAGACTATGACCTGAGGATGGTATAGTTGAAGGAGAAAGTGCACGAAAGCCATTTTATCTGTGACACATGCATGCATTATTTTTAAAATGTAATGGTTGTGCATTGACGCAATTACAGCTTTCCAGTGACAGACAAAAAGAAAACGTACATGAATGTATGGTTTATAAAAAAAATGCATTATTTACAATTAAGGATGTTTACTTTATTGGTAAGCTTGTATCTCAGATTTCCTGAAAAATAAACCCATTGTTATTAAAGTGAAAGGTATAGCCTGGCTGCAATGTCATTGCACATTGCCAATGTGAATTAAGCTACCCACTTATGTGTTTTATGACTTGTGATTAGGGGAGGATGTGCTATGTGTCCTTCACATATCAGAAGGCAAGTAGAGAGATGGGTGGGGAAGAGCCAGTGAAGTCGGTAAAAAAAGGGTGGGAAAAAAAGCAGAGGCAAGGAGGCAAAAGGGTCTAATAAAATCCAATTTAGGGGGAAGGGCAGAGAGGTAGATAGAGACATAGAAAAGACTATCAGGGAAGGTCAGATGAACTTGATCAGTTACAGATAAAGTTCATCATTGCTGCTAGAAACTATGGCGTATTGGAATGTTTTTATATGGAGGGGCGGGAAACACTTGCTCAGCCCACCGTCGAGCTGGTATTGCCTGTTTTTTTAACCAGGTTTGCTTTTGATAGATGTAATATTCAATTAAGAGACAGAAAAGATCAGTATAATTTTGAAAGACTTGCGTACATGGACATCCAAGCAGCCTACTAAGATGTTTGGAGACAGTGTATACTAGTATATATCTATCAGGCATCTTTAAAGGACCCTTTTTGGGGGTTACCAGCTGAAAATTAGGAGCTGCTGGACTTCTTACACCTGACAGAGAACAGCTTGAGGTTTCTGAATAAATACCAAATGTTAATTGGATGCATTGTCAGGATCCTTTCAGATGTGCCCAGAGGAGTTACTGCTGAACCAGTTCCATTTGGATGCAATCCGAGCTATTACTCCGTCATAAATCATGAACCAGGGAAATTACTAATAACAAGCACTGAAAAGGGATTCCCAGGGTAACATGGCCTACTTGGCGAATTACATTACAAAACACATCTGTATATCTTATAATTTAGTATGTAATAAAAGGCCTCATTGGCTTCTGTAATGCCTTATGATGAAATCAGAAATGTGCTAACGTCTTTGGCCAACTGTTCATGCCCTTAATATAGGTATGGAATTATGAAATGGGAATGCGCATATTTTCAAGGTTGCGGCGAAACAAGATAAACATCTACAATTGTGTAGATGCACTGGGATTAACCCTTTCCATGCGTCGGACGGCCCCTGGCCGTCCGATGTCACGGTGGGCGTGTGCGGAGGACGGCCGGGGGCCGTCCCAGACACGCCCACTCAAGGGAACGCCCAGCACCGCGGCGGAATCCGTGCCGCGGTCAAGCGGTTAAGAAGTAGCGACCTCAGTTATAATGAGACATATGTTGGAAGAGGAAATAAAAAAGTAACAGATGGAAATGCTTAAGCCATTGTTTCTTATCCACTGGTAATTCCTATCCTTAGCACTCTGTGTCAGTGTTTCTCTGTGTGATTACAGAATCGTGCCAACTACATAAAACAGTTTTTACACCACCCCAAAGAATTTGTATAGTTTATGGGGATGGCCTGAATGGCAATGGCAGCGGACGCGTGGTGCTGAGCTCCTCTGCGGCTGCAAGCTGTAATACTGCGGGGCCCTAGGCCGCCATGTATATTGAAGTACGACACAGACACTGGTAATTAGTTGGTAGAACTGGCCTAGGGCCTGTGCGCCCAGCCCCTTTTATTCTCAGGGTCACATGTCCTGTGACGCCTGTGGTGGATGGGTTTGGGGTGTAAGCCAGCCCTCGGGGAGTGGCTGGCACGATAACAACTAGAACAGTGACCAGCAGGTCAGTACATCCCTCCCAAACTTTATTCAAACTGGAACAACAAAGTCCAACCTGTGGGAGAGAATAAAACAATATTATAAACTTCCACTGAGTCTGTTCAGCTGCTTGCAGAAACAAGACGATGATACAACTGCAGCTAGGATCACCAGTTCTGCTTGGCACAGTTCAGTGATGCCCTGCAGGTCCGGTCCTCCTTGGACTCAAGGCATGGAAGTTGACACCAAAGTCTCTATCTGTACAGTTCTCTGTGACAGTGCAGGTGGAGTGATAGTGAATCTGGTAGATGTCACGTTTTCACTAACCAGTCCTGGTTATTGTTGTTGCATTTTCACAAAGGCAGCGTTGCTTCTAGCTAAGGGATGGAGGAGTTCTTGCAAACATCCTCCTCTCACCAGGATGCCTCTCTCCTGGGTGTTCCCCTCTCACGGGATGTCCCAGCTTCCACTGGACTGGGTGTACTTTGCCGTGTCACTCCAACGCCACCCTCTAGGTTCGTGGAGGAAGCGCTACGAGCCCCTCCTTCAAGTCCCCCACCTGGATGGTAGTTGTTTCCTGATAGGATTACTCCTGCCACCTAGCATGAGATCTTCGTCTTCCTGGGAGCTGCGGAGGAGCAGCTGTAGACTCATCTCTCGTGGTGGGAACCACTCTCACCGGCGTCCCTGAGGCCTTTTTCCCTGGGTTGCCAAGGTCTGGTGTGGAGTGGTCGGATCCTCTTCTTCAGGACGTCCGAATAGTCTCACCGTCCAGTCTCCCGTGCGACCCCAAAGGTGGATGTCACAAATAGTCCAGCTTGCTCACCTCTGCAGTCACCAGGTTTGCTTGGCGTTACAAAGGCTCCTAGATGCCTAGCTTCTCATGGTGCCACCAATGTTACCAAGGTACTGTGCTCCATTTCAGATGTTCTTGCACTAAGTCGTCTTTTTTATCTTCTGGTGTGCCAGATGTCTCATCACACACTCCTCGTTTCTCTTCTCTTCTTTGAACTTCTGTGGTGGCCTCATGCCACATGATTTCCTCTTTCTGGTTCTTTCACTTCGCGACGCAATCTAGTCCCATCAGGTCTTGCACTTCTTCTCTGACCAGGCCTCTCCATGTGACATGCACTTCACATGGTTCTTCCTGGCCCTGTCCTACCCCTAGGACAATGCATTCTCTTCGTTCGATGACCAGACCTGTCGTCACGACCTTCTTCCTTTCACTACTTCTTGTAGGCTTTCATTCTTTGACTTCCAGTCAATCTTGTCAGACCTCTCCTCGGTCATCTTCACTGACCTCTCCTTGGTCCTTTTCACTGACCTCTCCTCGGTCATCTTCTCTGACTGCTCCTAGGTCATCTTCTCTGACCTTTATCAGGTCATCGCTTCTCTGACCTCTCACAGGTCACCTCTTCTCTGACCTCTGTCAGGTCGTCTAGTCTGACCTCTGGCAGGCCATCTTCTCTGACCTCTGGCAGGCCGTCTTCTCTCTGACCTCTTGCAGGTCATCCTCACTGACCTCTTGCAGGTCATCCTCGCTGACCTTTTGCAGGTCCTCTGTTTTTGCTCTCGCACGTCATCATCTCTTTCTGACCTCGCAGGTCATCCTCACAGACTTCTCGCTCTCAGGCTCCAGCCCGTACGTCGGTGTCTGGGGTACAATCTTTGGCGCACTTCTATCCTTGCCTCTCCTTTCTTCATCAGAGGGTACTCCTATGTCGGGCAACTTGCATGCTCACTTCTTTCCCTTGCAATGGCGTCTTTCCGCCACTGGGCGCTCATGTTGCGCGCTTTCTTCCGTTCTCCAGGGACTTGCTGCTTATGGCTGTTGTCCTGTACCACACCTTCTCTCCTGGTGGCATAACTTCCTGTGTCCTTGCTGCTGCAGTGACCACCCATGGCCACTAGGCATCACTGCAAATCTCCTTCACAGGGCCTGGTAACCTTTTGCTTAAGGTTCCTCCAGTGTTCACTTGCTGAACTGGGATAACTGTCTGCCCATGCTCTTTCCCCTCTAGGTTCACGGTGCCAGTCTTTGCAGGGCTGCAATTTCCTTACCGTTCCTGTAGCTGTTCCCCCTCCACTATAAGCCCCAGCAGCATTCCTTGTGCTCCGGGCTACTTCTTCTGCTCAGCTTTTCTATAGACCCCAGCAGCATTCCTTGTGCCGCGGGCCACTTCTTCTGCTCAGCTTCTTCTCCCTTCTCCCTTAGTCGTTTGTTTTTTTTTCTTTTGGAGTCACCCCAGGGCCATCAGGGTGGCACTCTATTGGAGTCTCTCCTTGTCTGTAGGTCGTGGCAACCATTCTTTACATTGCTGGGGTTTGATAATTGGCTTTCTTTTCCCCACATGCATTACTGCTAACCAGCCACCAGGTGGCACTGCCACCGCTTCTGATTTCTTGGCCTCCAGGCCACAGCCTCTGCCTGGCTGGGCTGCCATAGGCGTGGTTTCTGCCCCTCACAGCGCTCTCTTCACCATCACGATTTGCGCGGGGGCCTCGCCCCACGCTGGCACAGCAGGAAGTGTTCACTCAGCGGCAGCATATCCTCAGGACTCCTCAAGCTGCCTGCAGGGCTCCCGCTTGCCTGGTAAGTGTCTGCTCTCTTTTTTCTCTCCATTGCGAGTGAGGCCCTCACGCTGCATCGTGCTCGGCAGTGGCCCTCCCGCTCATTTCAACCGCGACGGCCACCAGGTACGGCCATGCCCACGGCACTTCTACGCTGTGTTTCTCATCTTGGGGCATCTCCTCACACGGGCACCTAGTCCGCGTCTTCTTCACTGGCCACGTGCCAGTTCCACTCTGCCGCAGCCTCCTCACGTCTGCTGCTGGCGTCTCACTCACCAGGGCACTGCAATGTTGGAGTAGGGGTCAGTCCAACGGCTTTGCCCGGTCAGCGGTGGCAGCGGGAAGCACGCTCGTTTTCCGCTGCGGCTCCGGCCCATTTCTCAGCCCTCCTCCCTGGGGTTACAGTTACAGACTGTGCAGTGCTGTGGATGCCGGTGCAGGGCTGGCTCAGCAGGCGTGTCGCACCACGTCTGTAACGCTTTCCTCCTTCCTCTCTCATTTGCACTGTCGGTGGAAGACTGGGCAGCATTCCGGGGCTATTTGCTTAGTCCTGTCGGGCTCTTCTAATGGCCTGGTCTGTTTATGGTCACGTGCTCTGGGTCACCTCTTGCCCAGTGACCGGGCACTCCTCCTCCTCGCCCAACAGGATACAGCAGCAGGCCAGCACCTCGGCAGTCCGGCCCCACTCTCGCTCCCGTTATGGTCTCAGCAGACCTTCGCTAGGGCCTCCCGCCCTCACCACGCAGTTCTTTCTGCAGTCGGGTGCCACCATACCTTTACGGGCACATCAGGTGCGGGATGGGCTCCCGATCACCTCCTTCTCCCCACAGGCTCCTCACTGGCTCCGCTGGCAAACGGGCTCTTCCAATGCCGAATACCAGGGCGGTGCCCTCCACAGGGGCTATGCTCTCCCCCTCAACCACAATCGAGGCAGCTGCACACGCGGGTCCAACCCGTTCATCATCAATGTAATACTGTGGGGCCCTAGGCCCCCATGTATATTGAAGTACGACACAGACACTGGTAATTAGTTGGTAGAACTGGCCCAGTGCACGTGCGCCCGGCCCCTTTTATTCTCAGGGTCACATGTCCTGTGACACCTGTGGTGGATGGGTGTTGGGTGGGGTGTAAGCCAGCCCTCGGGGAGTGGCTGGTACGATAACAACTAGAACGGTGACCAGCAGGTCACTACACAAGTCCCGCAGGCACATGGATTCTGTGACGTCCGCCCTCGGTAAGAGCTAAGCGGAGCCAGCTTGCTGCCGGGAGCTGTGCTGACCCCGGAAGAAGCCGGCTGTGTAGTGGCTTCTTGGCAGCCCGGCAAAGGCTGGGCAACCGGCCCGCTGCCCTGACACACAAGGCAGGAAAGCAGACCCGCTGTCGGGAGACAGAGTCAGGTCCCCAGGCCAGGGAAATGAAATCAGACTGGGGGGTGGCTGTGGGCCTCAGACTTGCAAAGAAGAAGAAGGCTGGGGGTAGAAGGTCCATCTTGCGAGAGCCCGGAGCTAACTGACGAACGGAGAAGGCCCCAGGAACCGACCTGTAGTAGCCGAACAGCAGCAGTACACCTCCATGTGTGGCCTAAGGAGACGGGTACTGGCCCTGAGCCCGTTCGGGAATGGTGAGGAGAGGCTCTGCAGAGAGGCAGAGGCCCCCCTACCAGACAAGAGAGAGGTATAACGGGCCCCGGCTGAATAAGATTGAGAAATTTGAGGAAAGCTACCACCATGCACAAGGTGCTCCCCCGGCAGAAGCATGCCATGCTAGTGCTCCCCTGGACTGAGGGGGGGGGGGGCCTGCTGCCTTAAGAAGTGAGCTGGGCCCCCGTTGGACTTGGGACCGGGGCTAAGATCTCCGGTGTAGGCAGACTGTCCAGTAGATCACTGGGCGGAGTTCCCCACAGAAGCTATACCCGGCAAGTGGAAACCTGAAAGGGCCAACGGTGATGGTGCACCCTAAGCAGGGCAAAAAGACCCAGTACAGTGGCATCGCGGCCCACATCCTCCGGCCAGGGCAACCAAATGAGGAGGCACCCTTGAAGACCCGCACGGAATGGATCCTGGCGGCAATTAAGGAGATGAAATCGGCCTTAGAGCACAAAATAGAGGCAGTGGCTCTGGAGGTGCGCATATTGCGCATGGACCACAAAAAACTATCAGTTAAAGTGGTAGAGATGGAAAGGACTGTGGCACTAACCACACCAATAGTGAAAAACAATGCTACTAAGCTACACCAACTGCAGGCTGAGATAAAGACTAACACTGCGGTTTGACGATGGAGAGGGCCGCTCCCGACGTAACAATGTGCACCTGATTAGGGTCCCCAAGAAGATGAAGGGCCCCATTGTGGAACTATTTGTAGAACAGTGGCTGTTCTCAACAGTGTTGGGAAAAAAGGCATCCACACGATTGGGGGTGTTGAGAGGAAAGGCGTCCAAATGGTGGAGTTTGCACATATAGACTCCAGGAAGTCACCGGTGCTACGGGCCCCGACACACCCTATAATACCCAGACTGCTCTCCTGCAGGGACCCTGCTTGTGTCGTGCAGGAAGCGCAGAAGCATGGACCCTGGGCCATTGGGGGCAGTTCAGAAAATATTTATCTGAGCTACACCAATGCGGTTCAGAAACAGAGAGAGACATTGCTGCAGGTTAAAGAGCACCTCCAAGGCTTAGCCATAAAATATGCCCTGCTCTACCGGGCAAAGCTGAGGGTATTCATGCAGGAGAATTCCTACTTCTTCACCGAAGTGGCCCCCCGGGACTGGCTGGAAATAAAGGGCTACCCCATACAAGATCAGAAGGAATATCTGCCCGACTCAGGGCTGGCATGCTAGGAGGGCAACACACGGTGGAGGGTCCGTGTTCCTCCCCCTTAAGACCAGACAATTACGGAGAGGGCACGTGTGGTGTTGGAAGTACAGAAAGGCAGCCAGAAAGCATCCGAAAACAGATGGACCACCATAGCAAACACAACAAGATGATGGACAGAGTACTGAACCTTTTCAACCACTCACCCCCAGTCAAGAGATATGGGATTAATCCATCATTATTTTGTTCACTATGCCACCCCAGTTTGGACCCAGCCATATGCAAATCAGTCTTGACCCTACTCCTAATGGGAACAGTCCAGCTCGAACTGCCAGGCCAGGTCCTTCCTGGACCGGAAACAAGCATCCTGGGACTGGTTTTGGGGTTTCACCCCTCATCAGCCAGGTTAGCTTGAATCCAGTGGCACAGCGAGCAAGGGGCTCATGTCTGGGAATACCCCTGGCCACTTGGGATGAACATAGCAAACACAACAAGATGATGGACGGCGTGCTGAAATTTGTCAACCACTCACCCCCAGGCAAGAGATCTGAGTTTCATCCATTGTTTCTTTGCTCTCTGTGCCACCCTGAGAGAGATCAGCTGAATCTGGAGACAGAGCAAAAGTCTCGAGCGCAGAGCAGAAAGATATCACTTTGCCAGCGTTAAGGACCTCTGATGTCCTGATGGAGGCATTATGTCAAATGGGGGATGAACCTCTGTGGCTTTGCCACTGGCTCACCATAAATGCAGTGGCCGCCCAGCAAACCAGACATTCAACGAAAGGCCTGCAGGGCTAGGACCCCTCAACACTGTGGCAGATGATCGTAGTAGCTCCTAGGGATGTTTAGACAGAATATTGGAAAGAAAATTATAGCGGGACACAATGTTGTGTCAAGAATATCAAGGACAAAAAATATTGGAAAGGTAAGTTTCTATAGGTAAGCAAAGTTTTACTATATATAACTCCACTATCGTATCCTTAGAGAAAAGGATAAATGTATTTTTTTTGTTGCTTTTTTGTTACCTTGGTTGATTCTGTACTAAAGAATGAGGCTATGTGGTATTATGGTAGATAACGTCCATGTAGCCAAAGGTAGGCAAACTAGCACTAATGAAAGGGAATAAGGTATACTTAGGGTTCGAGCCCCGATAAAGAATGTAGGCAGTGAAAAGAAAATACAATTACATCTGTTTTAACATTTAGATAAAAATAAAATAGTATATACTTTTCAACAAGCATGAGATGGTTTAAATATTCTAATTTTTAGAATAGTTTATTATGAAGCAAACTCGATAGAAGTCTGTGATAATTACATCAATAAAGGGAAGAAGGATAAGAAAATATCATATGCTTATAGGAAAGGATCGTTTTACTTCATATGTGAATGAGAAGATTTTTTATGATCCCCTAGTTTAATTTGTATTAAAGAAAGAAGTTATATGGTACAGCGAGTGCTGACACGCGTATAGTCCAGGGGTAACCTAAGCTAGCATTAAAACAATTGAATTAAAGATACCTAGGGTTCGAGCCTTGACAAATACTGTAGACAGCTACAAGGAAATATGATTTTTAGAGATTAGATAAAACTAAACAATAAATTGCATATACTTTTCGAAAAATAAACATGGACGGTTTAAAATATTGAAATTTTAGAACGTAGCAGAAGCTCGTTTTAATGGGGATGCAAAGGGTACAGGAGTTAGTGAAAATTAAAATATTGAAACAGAACACTAACAGGTAGAGTATTTTACGCACGCGCACATGTGAATTGAATGCAATTTCAGTGGTGACAGAGTGTAAATAGACGGACCGGGAACACTTGCCAGTTGCTAGGAGGACGGACATGACGAAGTACGTATGGACATAATCTTGCGGTGAGTTTTCGAAGGGTGGGTGTTCTTGGGCTTAGTTTAGACTTAGTTACTTTAAACTCAGTGCTTTAAATGGGCCGGTACTCACCGGTACTGAGTACCAGCACTTCTCAGTTTTCTCCCCCTGAGTACCGGAACTTATTTTCGGGCAAGGAGAGTACCGGTACTCCATGAAGCAGCAGGGCTCAGGCCCTGAAGTACGGGTACGTGCAACAGATGGTGCCTGTTGAGGTACTGCTCTAGCTGGCAACAGCCTGTGTTTTCTGTGCTGGGGTGCTCCTGCAGTGTTAGGTTCTCATCAGGCGAGGAAGCCCATTGGGATCAAAGGGCTTCAGACCCCCCATACCCCCTCCCCCGTCGTGTTGCAGCCTGGGATGAGACAGCTTACCGGGCGCGCACATAGCCGCACCCGAGTACTTCACAGGTCTTTAAAAGACCAATTGCTTTTTAATGAGGCTTTGTTGTTTCTCACCCCTTCTTAGAGCCCCTGCATCTCTGCTGCCTATTGCTGAAATAATTGCACCCCCCCCCCCTGAAATTTGACTCAAGTTGCGGCTCTGGTTCTCATTGGCATCGCAACAAGAATGAGGATATGGTCAGAGGTGCCGAGAGTGGAACTGAAGAACCAGGGTCGAATCCCGACGTCCGCTCATCATCCTGCGGTTCTGGACAACTCCCTTAACCAGGGGTCTTAAAAAAGTAAGCTTTAATGCAGATGTTCTGATTGTATGTAAATCGCTTAAATGCCCATGGCTCAAATTCGAGCAATAACAAACTGCCAAAAATTAGGCTCTGCACGTATGACATAGAAACTGATGCTTGCCATGTCTCTTATGTAAGGACTAAGGAGGCAGTTTGATTTTGCGCAAATTAGGCCCATGGGCATTTAAGCTCTTTACATGACAATCAGAGCATTTGCGTTAAAGCTTACTTATGTGGCTATTATTAAATTCCTGGCTCACAGACACGCCCCCCTAGACACGCCCCTAAATACCTACCCAGTCTAATTAGTGAGTACCGGCACTTCTAATTTCCCATTTAAAGCACTGTTTAAACTTGACTGTGGTTAACAACAGCAGGGTAAGAGGAGTTAATGGATGAGAACCTTAGTGACAATGATTTGGGAGGGTACGTAAAAGTAAATACCTGACTAAACAGAAGAGTTAAACTTCTTTGTGAAGAGAAGGATATAGGCAGATAAAAAGCAAGGAAAGTGGGATACTCACCTTAATAAGAATGCATTATGTTTATTTAAAATTTGGGCTGCAATAGTGACGGACATTTTTTCCATTTTATTTGCAGTGTCCCGTATCAGGGGGATTGGTTTCTGAATTTTCTAGTCAAACTCGATGTACACATAGGCGCAATTGGAAAGTATTTCTACAGGTGAGAATTTTAAACAAACTTAAAAAGAAAATTAAAATAGTGAGAGTAAAGGAGAACAAAGAGAACAAAGAGAACCAAGATAACAGTATATATATCTTTTTAGGCAAATAATATACAGTACTTTTTGGATCAAGTGAAATTGGAATTGGAGAAGCAAATGAAAACGTATAATAAGGGGTGAAAGATCAGCACACTGACGTAGCAAGTATGGATACATATTAAGAAGGTCAAAAGAGAAAATACTGCTTAATAGATTCAACCTTTAAGTACAAATGTTATTTCTTTTTAGGTCTCGCCTACGCAGCGCGCATGCGCTGCTAGGCAAAAAGACCTTGTGTAATCGATTCGGCTTTTCAGCCAAAAACGTGCACGCGTTCCATTGCCTTCAATGGCAACGCGTGCACGTTTGGCGATTCACTTGCGGGAGCAATTATCGCTCCTGGCGCCGCTCGCTCCAGCAAGGGAATCGCGCCGGCCCCCTCCGCTCTCCCCCTGCTGCCACGCGAGGCGCCCGCGCTTGTTGATGGTTACCACTGTTCAGCTGTTGATTCCTGACACGCAGAAAGAACTGGCTGCTAAAAATACACCTGCTGGAGCGCTCCATCCTTCCAGGAGGGGCGCAGGGGCGACTGTAACGATAACAATAATTCATAATTTCACGACAAGCAGCGCGTGGTTCGCATAGTTCGCCTGCAGATGGAGGGCGAATGCGCCAGAACCAGTCCTGCCGCCCCCCGGGTCCCAGTTTACTTTTAATACACTATATACCTCCGAGTCCCGTCCCCGCCGGAGAGGCTTGGTACAGGCTGGGGGTAGAAGCAGAAAGGGGGTGGAGAGGGCGTGTGAGTCCATTTATAGGGCTGGCCTGCAGGAATGCAATGTGCTGAGATTGCAGGTGTGACTGAGAGCAGGCCGCAGCCACAGGCCTTCTGCCTCACTCGAAGGGGTCTCCTGGCATGACTCTGGAGAACATGGAGAGCGTGGAACGCTTCGACTCGGAGGGCAAGGGTCGTGGGCTGAAGACCACCAAGGAGTCCTGGGCCGGCGACGTCATCTTCGCGGAGCCCGTCTACGCCGCCGTGGTCTTCGACAGGTAGGTCCCCGTCACCATGGGTCTAGCAAAGGAAAGGTACCAGGGTCATGCTTCGAGATAATCCATATCATTTATATGTGGAGGTTTTCAGGACCATATGTCAAAACTTTAAGGGCGATTTAGAGGCGCTCTGCACATAGGTACTAAGTGGCCCCATGGCACGTGCGATACCAGTTGCCAGTCCTGACTGGTTCAACAAGAGCGCATTGCAGGCTGGAACTTGCAGCTTTACTTTCACCAAAATGTCATCAAGGCCGCACCGATAATTCATGAATGAGGCGCGTGAAATCTGCCTCATGTGCCACACGCTGAGGCAGGGGCGTGGCTGTGCTGTGCCCATGTAAGGTGGGTGAAAGAGGAGGAAACAAGACATCTCAGGATGACAAAAGGGAACCTTTCTTTTCGGCTCTGGTCAGTATTGCCAGGCAGCGCTTGGTTTCTGAAAAAATAGAAATATGTTGGGCAAAGGATCATGTCTTAAGGATGCAGATGAAACACCTACACCTACGATGCAGAGCAATCTCGAGCACTTATCAGCATATGCTCAAAACATTTGATTACTCCGTGAAAACTGACATTTTTTTAACGTAACATTTAAAATTGTATCCCCTTTGTTTTAAAATTTTGTTACTTTCTGTCATTTAAAAGCTGAACATCTTAATATGTAAACAATTACCCGCGAATTTTCCCGTTTCTCTGATAATCTGGAATGTTTGTGTTGTTTTGGATAGCACTCAGAAGTTAGGGGGCGCTTCACAGCACTAATAAAAACAGAACATGATCACATCAATCTAGGATCCTGGGATGGGTATCTACATTCAAGCCTCCAGGTGCACAGCCCTTACCGGAGAACAAAAACCCCTATCATTCTATATTCATTGGATGAAATCCATATGTAAAGAATGACGCATAAGAGGGCGTGGCTTCTTAACAAGCTTTGCGTTCCTCTATTTGTTTTACTGCCCCTAGGTCCGGTGTCGCTTAACCTGCAGCACAAACGATAGCTATGCCCAGGGCTTTAAGTGGGGGGGGTCTGTGGGGGTCTGAGCACCCCCAGTTTTTTTGGGGGGCCTCGAAAGGGGTCTCTAGAGGGCTCTATTTTCGGGCCTCAAAGGTCAAAGGTAGGGTGACCAGACGTCCCGGTTTTTGTTTGGTGTTTCGGTTGAGCATGCGCGCGCACTGCTTAAGGCGTGACGTCATTGTAGCAGGAAGGGAAATCCTTTGAAGAGAGACACTTTCTCTCAGGATTTCCCTTCTCTTTGAACACGCAGCGCCACCTACGTCATCGTGCCAGCCATCGGCACAACAACAGCTGGTTAGAACCGGCACGACCCTGCTTTTACGGCCTGCAGCCCCTCGAGCTGTGTTGTGTGCCCGAGGCCGGGTTCGCCGCTCTGAGAAGGAGCCTTGAAAACACCCTGCCGGTATTCACCACCGCCGGCCCGGGATCGTCATTTCCGAGCCGCGCTCGGATTGGTCACAGCAACGAGGGTTTCCCCCAGCAACGCAGAGGTTTGTCAGGCGGAGCTACATTGAGTCTGGAGAGGCGCGAGGGGTCCCCTAGCAACCGGGGTTCCCTCGCGCTCGTCATCGTGGAAAGGAGCTGAACCTGAGGCCGAGGCGCGTCTCACCGGCGAAAGCGGCTTCACCGGAGATCAGCGCGGACCGCAGAGCCCCCTTCACATCCTAAGGTAACCGGCTCCAACACGTGACCGGAGTTTGCACAGGGGGGAGATTGTGATCACACGGGCTACCGGCGGGCCGCCGCAGGGGTGATTAAAGCTTGGTGACTTGACTATGGCAATCACGGGGGTGATTTGAGAAAGCGCTATTTTTGTGATTTGAGAAAGCGCTATTTTTGTGATTGGGAAAACGCTACTTTTTATTTAAACAGATATCCAGAAACTGTGTTCAGAGTTTCAGCTGCCAGCAAGAGATACTATCCAAGCTTTTAGACTTTTCAAAGATCTTGGTGGAAAGAAAACCCCTGAAGCATTAAAAAAGTTAGTAGTTTGCATGGAAACCCTGCCAGCAAGTAATGCGGATTGCGAGAGAGGTTTCAGCGCAATGAACTTAATTGCTAGTCCAACAAGGGCCTCTCTTCTTGTAGAGACCATTTCTTCATGCGTATGGGTAAAACTCAATGGTCCTCCATTTGAAACATTTGACGCAAAGCTGTATGTAAAGAGTTGGCTGGCAAAAGGTAGAAGGTCTGCTGAAGAAAATTGTTGTGAGAAACCCCAGCAAAATAGACACAGTGAATATCTTCAAGGGTTTTGGGAAATCCTGCAATAGATTTCTAAGTAATGTAAATCATTTTTACATGTTTTTTAAAGTGTTTGGTATTTTATGGCTTATACTTAATAAATATACCTTTTTGCCTATTTTATTATCCTTTGCTGGATGCGACTTCATGATTTTCTTAAGCACACAATGCTAGTTATCTTGATTTAGACCACGCCCCTACTCGGATAGGCCACACCCCTTTAAGAAATTTGCCACGCCCCTTTTAGAGCACCCCCAGTTTTTTTTCCCCACTTAAAGCCCTGGCTATGCCCATGATAATCTACACAGTGTGGGGGGGGGGGAGGGTTGGAGTAGGCAGTGAAGGCGATGGGGAAGTACATAGTATGGGTGGGAGGGGAATACAGCATCTAGGACAGTGGGGGAGGTTACAGTACAGAGTGCTGGGGTGCGGCATAAAGGGATATGACATAGACCTAAAACCCCCAGAATATTAAGTGGTGATGGCTACAAACCCTTATGTGGGTGATATTGTCACACGTTACCTGTAATATCCACATTTTAAAGGAGCCCTCTGCTGGGAATAAAAGTACTTATTTGTTGTAATTCCTACATCTCTAGCATTAGGACATCCAGATTCCCCTTTGCCTGATGGGGGCTGGTTGGGGTTTAACACCTGTTGTAAATATTACCCCTGGAGGGCAGCTTGAATGACGCATCTGTCAGAAATCACAAGGCCCAGATCTGAGGCTGTTGAGAGATCTAAAGGAGGACCCTAGAAATGCCACTTCTTAATGTGGGGTGCAGTAGAAACGCTTATGAATGTGGTAGCCTATCACAGCTTGCTGATCTTAAAAGCTGCACTTTTTTCATGAAGTGCACTACAATACATGCCACATAATTTGGTCCTTCTCTGCCACATAATTGCTGTTGCCGAGACTATAATATCCCTATGATGACTCTGCAATCCTGTGGTTTGCTACGTCCATGCTTCCTCATCAGTTAGACTGGCTCTTCCTCACTCTTCTGACAATCACTCACCCACTGTACCCTTCTACAACAATTGTACCAGCGCGTCCCATGCCCCGAAATTCTCACTTTCTTTTTCTCCAGTTTTTCGCTTTGCGTAGGATCTCACTCTCAATTCTTGTCCAATATTTCACATCATGTATTCAGTATCTAATACTGGGGGCCATGGTGGATTTCTACACAAACGCTATATGTCTCCTGGCAAGGACCAAAGCCAGATCACTACATTTGCTGTGGTGTTCCTTCTTCAGTCTCTGCAGTAGCATCGGTATACATTTTCTTGGTGCCACTTCGCAAGGCCTTTCCATTCACACCCCCCACCAGGTCTAAAACCTTTTTCCTGTAGCCTCCATTTACACTGCAGTTACACATTATGTGTATAAAATCTGCCCCCAGCTCTCGGCAACGTGGGAAGTGTGATATGACTGAAGGGTAGACCTTGTGCAACCCTTTGGGTGTGAGCATGTCATGCAGAACCACGTAGACAATTGACACAAATGCCACACAGAGCATCTATTTTAACATAACTCTCGAAAATCTACATTTTTAGGGTTCCAAATATTTTATTGGCATTTCCACACTCTCAGGGCCCGATTCACAGAACAAACTTACGACAAAATCCTAAACTTACTACCATTTTGGTATTCACAGAATGAACTTACTCATTTTGGTATTCACAGAATAAACTTACTCATTTTGGTATTCACAGAAGACACTTACACATTTTGTGTAACTTACACATTTTGTGTAACTTACTCATTTTGTGTAACTTACACATTTTGTGTAACTTACACATTTTGTGTAACTTACACATTTGGTATTCACAGAAGGCACTTACTAATTGATGAGTAAGTGCCTTCTGTGAATACCAAAATGAGTAAGTTAATTCTGTGAATACCAAAATTGTTGTAAGTTAATTCTGTGAATACCAAAATTGTTGTAAGTTCATTCTGTGAATACCCAAATGTGTAAGTTCATTCTGTGAATACCCAAATGTGTAAGTTCATTCTGTGAATACCCAAATGTGTAAGTTCATTCTGTGAATACCAAAATTGTTGTAAGTTTAGGATTTTGACGTAAGTTAGTTCTGTGAATCAGGCCCGAGGTCACTAATCTCAGATATTATGAAAAGCTAATTTTTTTGGTGGATCTATGGAGTTTGCTCTTGAGGTGGTCATAACCTCTGGAAACTTCCAAAAAGATGTGGGAGGCTTGGCATCTCTGCAAGTGATGCCAGCCGGTTCATCATTCAGTTAAAAGCTGAGCACTGGAGTAGTTAGAGAGCACGCAACAAGGGCAGCACATCCATTCACACATACCTCAATGTCAGTGTGAGCTCCTTATCAGTAGCATGGCAAGGCCGTCCTGGGCCCTAAAGCAATAATTTAAATTATTGGGTTAGTAACTGGTTCTCGACTGCATACACGTGGTGTGCAATGCCAACTGCACCTGCCTACACTGTACCTCTGTAATCAAGAGCGTCACTGGATCGCTGTACGATGTCCCCAGCCCCCTACAATAGACCAGGGCTCTGATATCAGACTTACAGAAGGCGTGCCATGCACCACTCCCACAGGCAACTGAGCCAGGGTACACTGCGACTAGCATCATATTGCAGCTCTCCGAAACACCACCATGTTTAGAAGACAAAGCCCATCTGAATTGCCCCTACACCACAAAGCAGCATTGAACACTGGCTGCCTCACATGGCAAAGCTCATGAAGTAAGTAGATGCTGTAGCACCCAGGATAATGTGCTGCATGGCTAAACACTTATAAGTCCAAAAGGCGAGACCTATTGGCTATGCCAATGCTTGTTTCTCTTTACCCTTTGCAGAGACAAAAGAATATTTTAAAAAAGTGGACATAACAGATTGAGAAACTGTCCTATCCTGTAGGATCAAACAGCAATATGACAAAAACTTAGCATAAAGGCAAATGACTTAGCCTTTACTCGTGGGTCTAGAGAAAGGATGCCTATAGTTTGAAATATTATTAATCATATATCCAGATTTCAGAATAGGAATCTATTAAATAAATTCATGATATTTAGACTATGTCTCCCCTGGGTGATGACCAATAATAAAAAGAGATATGTGTAGGTAAACACATAAGAACTGGCATTCTCTGCTTTATGTGTTCATTTGATTTATTATGTCTTGCTTGTGTTGAAAGTATTATTTATGAAATAATTAAATACCGAGTTCAGATGTGTCCAGGTCAAAAAAATCATGTGAAGTGAACACAAGAATATATAGTTCGTTATAAGGAAATGGTGTATAAAGATTTTTTTGTATTGAGGTGTTTTAAACTTATGTATAAGAAATTACTGATTGATTATTTCTATGTTTAACAGCCCTGAAGAAGCGCTTGTGAGCGCGAAACACGTAATACTGTAATCACTGATTCATCGAATGAGGCTGTAATACACATATATATGTATATATATTCAAGGTACATAGATGTGGAGTTAAGAATAGTAAATCTGTATTTGCCTATTTGCACTTACTTTTTTGATATTTTGGTCCTCGATATTTTTTACATGATATTCTGCCTACTCAATATTTTTGTTTCCGGTATTCTGTCAGTGATCCGCTGTTGGGTGATGTATAAAATTTTTTTGTTTGGGCATCTCGGACATTTAGATGGCTGGTAGTTGGAGACTCGTCGCACAAGTTGACAGGGAGGGTGGGGAAGTTGGGGGGGTGGTTTGAAGTGGTGACCCAAGATGCCACTGACCATGATATCCTGGAATCTGAATGGACTAGTAATAAACTAAAGAAGCAGTAGTTATGACATTTCTCTCTCGCTACACCCCTGATCTTATTCTGTTGCAGGAGACCCATTTGATGGGAAATAATTGTGGTGCCTTGGGTAGGGCCAAATACTCAGTGTTGGCTCACCAACGCTTCTCTAGAGGGTCCCAGGGGACGTGTATACTGGCCCGTAAATCCCTGCCATTCCAGGTGTCCAAAGCATGGGTGGACCCTCAGGGCTGTTGGGTGGCTGTAAGAGGTAAATGACAAGGGTATGAATTGTATGTTGCACCCTGGTACCTGCCCCCGGATCTACAGTCGGTGGGGCTGGAGGCCATAGGGGAATGGATAATGATGGTGCCAGACATGCTAACAGCCCTCATCAGCCAGGCTAGGTTGAATCCAGTGGCAAAGTGAGCAAGGGACTCACGTCTGGGCATACCCTGCCAACTTAGGGCGAACAAAGCAAACACAAGGAGATGGACGGAGCGCTGAAACTTTTCAGACACTCATCCCCAGTCACAGATCTGGCTGATGAGGGCTGTTAGCCCGAAACCGGTCCCAGGATGCTTGTTTCTGGTCCAGGGAAGACATGGCTTGGCAGTTCAGGCTGGACTGTTCCCATGAGGCACAGGGTCAAGACTGATTTGCATATGGCTGTGTCTGAACTGGGGTGGCAAAGTGAGCTAAAGAACGATGATGGATTCAACCCAGATCTGTGACTGGGGGTGAGTGTCTGAAAAGTTTCAGCGCTCCGTCCATCATCTCCTTGTGTTTGCTTTGCTTTACATGAGCACCAGCTGCGTTACAGTTAACCTGTGAGGAGTGGTAGCCGTTCCTGAGAACAATGGTCCTGGAAAGAGCAGGAAAACCACTATACCTTCAAATGGATATTCTCTCTCCTTTCCTTAAAACTCCTCAGTCTGACTCACTACAGATAATCCCAGGGATGTTTTGGGGAGCCCTACAGTTCATAACTACTGTCTAGGTTCTACATTCAATCCTGCATCTTAAGTACCGCAAGAATGAGGCAAATACAAATGAGATCGAAGTGTAGCAATGCTTCCTGTGCCGTAAATCCTCTAATGAATTCTCCACATACACACTAAAAGGCACGCACACATGCACATGTGACATCCATGTCCCACATGGATAAATGATGGACCTGGTTGCAGGAGAACAATTTAACACCATGGGTGAAGCCAGTAGGCCACTCTCCCTATTAGGCAACAGGTAAAAAGATCTGTCCTGCTACTGGATTCATTTTCCCAATATCACTGTCAGTCTTCCATAGCTCAGAGAGCTGTCAGGACTCATGATCATCCAAAGGCAGGCACACATGATGTGCCCCTCTGACCACAGAAAACTTCTCTGGGTCTCAAATCTTGTCCCAAAGGGTACCTCCAGTGTACACACATGATTGTGTGTGCTGAGAGAGTGGTCACCAAGCTACAACTTGCTAAGGTGAATTCAAGGCAGGGACACACACCCTTCATTGCTATGCAGGGGACCGTTTTCATTCCCACTGTTAGACTTGGCATCTTTTGGTGTGTTTCCCCTGACTTTTTGCTTTCTGACCTCCCGGTTTTGACTCTGTTTTTGCTGGTGTAATGATTCTGCGCACTTTCCTCACTGCGGTCCAGTGGGAAAGTGCAAGTGCTCCTGTATAAAATGTGTTATGGATTGGTGTTTCCATGATTGGCCTATTTGGTTTATGTGTCAGTCCCTTGTAAAGTGCACTGAGAGTGCCAGGGCCTATAGACCAAATGCTGTTGGTGGGCTGCAGCACTGGATTGTGCCACCCACGCAAACAGCCCGTAAAGTGTAACTCGGGCCTGCCATCGCAGAGCCTGTGCGCAGCCTGGGGCTGCCATGTCGACTTGGCAAGTGCACACACTTGCAAGTCCCTAAACCTTCCCTTTGCTACCTGTTAGTCACCCCTAAGGTAGGCCCAAGGTACCCCTGTGGGCAGGGTGCGTTGTATGCGAAAGGTAGGGACATGCCCGGGTGTGTGCGGCATGTCCTAATAGTGAATTACAGCCTAGTTCGTTTTTCACTATTGCAAGGCTACCTGTTCCCCTAGGCCAGAACGGGCAGTTTTGATTATTACAGCTTATAATCCTAACTGACCCCGGGAACATGGTAGAAATTCGAGTTTAGTATGCCTGGACTCAGAATGATAAAATGCAGCTTTTAGTGAAGTTGGTTTTAACATTCTGTGTTTGAAAATACCACTTTTAGAAAGTGGGTATTTTCTTGTCTAACCATCCAAGCCTGCCTCTGCGAGGTTGTGTATTCCTTGTCTGGAAGGTGAGTGACAGGGGCTGGGGGATGCCAGGAGACAGGGTGAGTCAGCACAGGGCTGAATAGCAAGATCTACATATAGATGGGTGGGAGGGGTCGCACCTGGGCCCTGAATAGGACAGTGCCTTCCCTCCACAATGCTGGCTCCACCTCCTGTGGTGCGTCTGATGTCCCTGGCCTACTCACTGAAAGAAGGGACGGAGACTTGTCAACAAAGTGCTCCAGAACTGGTTTGGACTAGGCAAAGGCCTCTCTGCCTTCAGAGAACAAAGGAATTTGGGATATAAATATTGGGGCCCTGACCCCATGAATTTAGATCTCGCTGGAATCAAGGAACCTGCCAAGAAGAAGAGCTGGAGAGCTGCTAGGAGGAGTACTGCCCCTTTGCTGAGTTATTGCCTTGTTGGGTTGGCCTGCAGTTGCTGCTTCTGTCTTGGGCAGTGAAAGGACTGGACTGAACTTTCTACAAACTTGTGCTGAGTATCTCCAAGGGCCTGGAACCGAGCTGGCCTCCTGTTAAGAAGTCTCAGGGACTGCAAAGACTTCACAAGCCTCTGGGTACCGCTGCTGGAACGCTGTTTCAGTTGCCACAGAGGAAGGGAACCGCAACCGACTCCGTCAACCGAATCCATCCCTGGCCGGTGACCTGTTTGCACCGCAGACCGCATCGCCCCGCTTCGCATCGCAACCCTGGTCTCACCGTGGGCGACGTCCGACGCCGCCAACATCGAGCCGCTGCTTGCACCGTGACCTGTGGGCACCGCAGTTTGCATCGCATCGCTTCACTGAACCAGCCGGACCCGACCGACGTGGTCGCTGCAACTGGATCAAGAGTCGTGACCGCACTGCATTTGGGGCACCGCTCGCACGTATGCGACGCACCGCTCCGACTCGCACCGCTGTCCGACGCCAGCTCCCGCACTCCGGCTTGGTCGCCTGCATCGCAACCTGTCAGCACCGCATCGAGCATCGTCTCACCCTGCATCGCACGCCTTGGACTCACCGACTCCGTCTACACGATGCTCATCGAGCCGCTGCCTGCACCGCATCGAGGGACACCGCACCTTGCATCGCTCCGTCTTGCACCGCAACCGCGACGAACGCCGACCGGCTCGTACACTCCGTACCAGCCCCAACGAGAAAGGTACTGTAACCGAGTCTGTTCACGACTCTGCTGGCCCGTATCGACGCGGTCGGCTGGAACTGTTAGACTCTGGGGTTTTCAGCATCGCGGTAGGCTCGGACGGAGCTACCGACTCGTACGAACTTTGTTTTTGAACTATTCTTGCAAAGAAGAAGTTACCTTATCAAGCATTCGTTTTTAAAGTATAGTATTGTGGATTTTTGCCGTAATTGGTCTTGTCTTAAGTATATAAAAATATTGGTTATTTCTCTAAACTGGTGTGGTGTCCGTTTGTAGTGCTTACACTGTATTACTGTTGGTTATGTGCAAATGCTTTACACACTGCCTCTGAATTAAGCCTGACTGCTCGTGCCAAGCTACCACGAGGGTGAGCAGGGGTTACTTCACGAGTGTAACACCCTTACCCTGACTAAGAAGAAGGGTCCATACTTGGACAAAGGTGCAAGCCCTTGCCAACTAGAGATCCCATTTCTAACATTGGTTGTCAGCGGTGAGGATAGGACTTGTGTTTGCACTTGACTGACAGTGATTGGTGTGCACTACTACCATATTGCAGACCATTACGTACCACATACTGGTTCTTTTTCTTTTGGCCTATTTTTGATCTTGCCAGTTTTCAACTCACTACTTTTGTCATGCCTGAATCAATTGCATCATCCGTTGCATCTCTGGAAGTTATCTTTGAGGAGGATAGGTTGGAATCCTACGCCGTAAAGGAGTTACGAGCGATTTGTAAAAACCTGAAAGTCCAAATTAAAGGCCTCACAAGGAAGGAGGAGCTACAGAAGGCGCTGAGGGCCTGGGTAGCAGCCAGAAATGCCAGTGGGCAGCCTGGTAATCTCAGTGAGGAGGTGGAGGAGCCTATTTCCAGGGTGGATGTGCTTTTGGGTAGGGGGGAACCCGCCAGGTCAGGCAGCAGCAGTCTGTCCCCAGAGGAGCTGGAGGACAGGCGGGAGGCAAGGCAGTTTGAGCTGCAGAAGCTCAGACTGGAGAGTGAGCGGGAGGAGAAGAGATTGGCCATAGAGGAGAGGAAGATGCTCTTAGAGCATGAGAGAGAACTGAAGGAGCTAGAACTTAGGAGTAAGTCAGGCTCAGATGGTGGCAGCAATTCGTCCAGAAAGGCAGACAGGATTGTGCACATTCCCAAGAACGTAGGCAAGGAGTTCAAGAAGGGGGATGACATACAAAGGTGGTTTCAGGGTTATGAGGCAGCCATACACATGAATGGGGTCCCTGAGGAGAATTGGGGAGCAGGATTGTGGCCACTTTTCCCGGAAGAAGCAAGGGATGCTCTGATAGCTTTGGGTAGGGGTATCACCTCACCTATGCTGACATGAAGGATGCCCTTCTCACGAAGTATGGTCTTACTCCTGAAAAGTACAGGGATCAGTTCAGGTCCAGTAAGAAGTCTGATGCCAACACTTGGTTGGAATGTGTGGATGTGTTCTGCAGGTATCTGGATGGTTGGGTAAAGGGCAGTAGTGTAACAGATTTTCAGGGGCTCTACAACTTGATTGCATGGGAGCACTTGTCTAGTCTATGTTTTGCAGATCTGCGCCAGCACCTAGTTGATAGTAAGCTAACTGACCCCAGGAAGCTTGCTATGGAAGCGGACCGCTGGGTGAGTACCAGGGTCCACAAGAAAGCATTTGGGGGAGACTCAGCCAAAGGTGGGCAGGGTCCCCAGCAGAAAGGTGGGGGGGACAAGGGTAAAGCACAGGAGTTCTCTAAAGGGCCCCAAACTAGTACCCAGGGTAAAGGTTCCCAGCCCCCGGTGATAAGAAGAAAGGGGTCTCTACAGGGAAGCCTGTTGAGACCGGCCCCGCAAGTGTTATGCATGTGACCAGGTAGGTCACTTTAAGGGGGACCCCAAGTGCCCGAAGGGGACACAGACACCCACCGGTGGACAGTCCAAAGTGTTGGCTAGTGTAGCGCTTGGGGAGGAGGGGTGCCCACAGGAGGGTGGGGATCCCGCAGAAATGACCCTTGTCTCACTAGGGGACAGTGAGATGGTCCCAGGAAACCAGGTGCCCCCTAACACAAAGAAATATAGCACCTGGGTGACCATTAATGGGAACAGGGTAGAGGCTCTCAGAGATACTGGAGCCAGTGTGACCTCAGTCCGGTGTCACCTGGTGTCTGAGAAGCAAGTAGTCCCCGGGGCATTCCACCAAGTAGTTGCGGTAGACAACTCAGAGCGCCAATGTATGGTGGCGCAGGTTCCCTTTGAATGGGGGGGGGTCTCAGGTCCCTTGAGGGTGGTTGTGAGCCCTACCATGCCTGTAGATTGTCTGCTAGGTAACGACCTGAAGCAGTCCTCATGGAAGGAGGTTGAGCTCAGGTCTCACTTGGAGATGCTTGGGTTGCCAGAGTGGGCATGCGTGTCTACTCGGTCAATGGCAGCCAGAAAGGGTGATCAAGAGGACTTGGAGCCTGAAACAGTGGCCCAAGTCCCTGCCAAGAGAAAGGGCAGGGGGCACGGGAAACCGGCCCCCGAAGTTCCCATGGACCGGGAGGAGGCGGACCTCGAGGGGGACGCCCCGGTGCCTACAGGGGAGCAGGTAGCCGAACTGGGAGATATCTCTGAGCTGACCCATTGGCAGCAAGAAGGGGGTCCCACCAGGGAGGAGTTCTGCAGGGAGCAGAACGAGTGCCCTACTCTGGAGGGTCTGCGGTGGCAGGCTGCAGACCAGGCAGCTGGTAATCAGTCCGGGTCACATCTGATCTACTGGGAGAGCGGTCTCCTATACAGTGAGCCTAAGGTTGCTGAGCCTGGGTCAGCCTGTGTGCTGGTGGTACCCCAGCGCTTCAGGACCTTCCTACTGGGTCTGGCTCATGACGTGCCTTTGGCAGGACATTTGGGGCAAGACAAGACCTTTGACAGGCTTGTCACCCACTTCTTTTGGCCCCAAATGCGAAGGCAGTCAGATGCACACTGTAGGTCTTGCCAAACTTGCCAGGCAAGTGGTAAGAGTGGGAGGAAGGTCAAAGCTCCTCTCCAACCTTTTCCTGTTGTTGGAACACCCTTTGAAAGGGTAGGGATGGATATTGTGGGGCCACTGGATCCCAAGACAGCCATGGGCAACAGGTACATCCTGGTCTTGGTGGACCATGCCACCCGGAGGCAATCCCTCTCAGGACAACGACGGCGCCAGTGGTGGGCCGGGCGTTAATGGGGATCTTTTCTCGTGTGGGATTCCCCAGAGAGGTGGTTTCTGATAGGGGGACCAATTTCATATCCAAGTATATGACATCCCTGTGGAAGGAGTGTGGTGTAACCTACAAGTTCACCACTCCTTACCACCCACAAGGAAATGGTCTGGTGGAGAGATTCAACCAGACCTTGAAAGGCATGATCAAGGGTCTAACAGAACCCATGAGGCGTAAGTGGGACGTCCTCTTGCCATGCCTACTCTTTGCGTACAGGGAGGTGCCTCAGAAGTCTCTTGGGTACAGCCCCTTTGAGCTCCTGTATGGCCACCCTGTCAGAGGACCTCTGAGTTTGGTAAAGGAAGGCTGGGAGGCAGCTCCCAGGAAAACTCCCCAGGATGTATTTAGCTACTTCTGGCCTTTAGAAACCAAACTGCCCGCTTCAGGAAACTCGCTCAGGCGAACCTAGAAGCAAGCCAGGAAGAAATGAAGAGATGGTATGACCAGAATGCCACTCTGGTCGAATTTCAACCTGGGCAAAAAGTGTGGGTCATGGCCCCAGTGGCACCTTGTGCCTTGCAGGACAAGTGGACTGGGCCATATGAGGTAAAGGAGCGCAAAAGTGACGTCACCTACCTGGTGGATTTGCAGGCTCCAAGGAACCCCTTGAGGGTCCTTCACGTGAACCGCCTCAAGCCCCACTTCGAGAGGTCCGAAGTGAGTATGCTCTTGGCGACAGATGATGGGGTGGAAGAGGAGAGTGAGCCTCTCCCTGACCTCCTGTCTACCAAGGAGCATGATGGGTCAGTAGAGGGTGTGATCCTCTCCCCTACTCTGACTCAGGAGCAGCAGGGGGACTGTCGCCAGTTGTTGGGACAGTTCGCCCCACTGTTCTCTCTGACCCCCGGTGTTACTCACTGGTGTACCCATGACGTGGACACCGGTGACAGCCCTCCTGTGAAGCACAAGATTTACAGGTTGACTGACCGGGTCAGAGCCAGCATCAAGGAGGAGGTCTCTAAGATGTTGGCGTTAGGGGTGATTGAGCCCTCCCACAGTCCTTGGGCCAGCCCAGTGGTCTTGGTCCCAAAGCCTGCGGCGCCCGGTGCCACTCCAGAACTCCGGTTTTGTGTGGACTACCGTGGGCTCAATGCCGTCACCAGGACTGACGCGCACCCCATCCCCAGAGCTGATGAGCTCATTGATCGGTTGGGAGCTGCCCGGTTCCTCAGCACGTTTGATTTGACGTCTGGGTACTGGCAGATTGCCTTAACCGATGGGGCCAAGGAGAGATCAGCATTCTCAACCCCAGAAGGTCATTACCAATTCCGGGTGATGCCCTTTGGGTTGAAGAATGCCCCTGCCACCTTTCAGAGGTTGGTCAATCAGGTGTTGGCTGGGCTGGAGGATTTCAGTGCCGCCTACCTGGATGACATTGCTGTGTTCAGTTCCAGCTGGGAAGAACATTTACAGCACCTTGAGAAAGTGTTGAGGGCTCTGCAAGGTGCAGGCCTCACGATCAAGGCCAGTAAGTGCCAGATCGGGCAGGGTTCTGTGGTGTACTTGGGACACCAGGTAGGAAGCGGCCAGGTGGCGCCCCTACAACCCAAGATTGACACCATTCTGGCTTGGGAACCCCCAAGACCCAGACAGAGGTGAGAGCCTTCTTAGGTCTCACCGGTTACTATAGGAGATTTGTTAAGGGCTATGGCACCATCGTTGCCTCCTTAACAGAGCTGACCTCTAAGAGGCAGCCCAGGAAAGTGATCTGGACTGAGTCCTGCCAGAAAGCTTTTGATGCCCTGAAGGCAGCCATGTGCACGGCGCCCGTGCTCAAGGCACCTGACTTCTCCAAGGAATTCGTCGTGCAGACTGACGCTTCAGAGCATGGTGTGGGAGCGGTGCTCTCACAACTGAACGAAGAGGGCCTGGATCAGCCTGTAGTCTTCCTTAGCAGGAGACTACTTCCCAGGGAACAGAGGTGGAGTGCCATAGAAAGGGAAGCTTTTGCTGTGGTCTGGGCACTGAAGAAGTTGAGACCATACCTGTTTGGGACTCACTTCCGGGTTCAGACAGACCACAGGCCCCTCAGATGGTTGATGCAAATGAGGGGTGAGAATCCAAAACTGCTGAGGTGGTCCATCTCCCTACAGGGAATGGACTTTACGGTGGAACACCGTCCTGGTACAGAACACGCCAACGCAGATGGTCTGTCCAGGTTCTTCCGCCTTAGTGAAGAGAACTCCAATGGGGTTGGGTAGTTCTCCCTACTTTCAGCTGGAGGGGACATGTGTTAGACTTGGCATCTTTTGGCGTGTTTCCCCTGACTTTTTGCTTTCTGACCTCCCGGTTTTGACTCTGTTTTTGCTGGTGTAATGATTCTGCGCACTTTCCTCACTGCGGTCCAGTGGGAAAGTGCAAGTGCTCCTGTATAAAATGTGTTATGGATTGGTGTTTCCATGATTGGCCTATTTGGTTTATGTGTCAGTCCCTTGTAAAGTGCACTGAGAGTGCCAGGGCCTATAGACCAAATGCTGTTGGTGGGCTGCAGCACTGGATTGTGCCACCCACGCAAACAGCCCGTAAAGTGTAACTCGGGCCTTCCATCGCAGAGCCTGTGCGCAGCCTGGGGCTGCCATGTCGACTCTGGCAAGTGCACACACTTGCAAGTCCCTAAACCTTCCCTTTGCTACCTGTTAGTCACCCCTAAGGTAGGCCCAAGGTACCCCTGTGGGCAGGGTGCGTTGTATGCGAAAGGTAGGACATGCCCGGGTGTGTGCGGCATGTCCTGATAGTGAATTACAGCCTAGTTCGCTTTTCACTATTGCAAGGCTACCTGTTCCCCCTAGGCCAGAACGGGCAGTTTTGATTATTACAGCTTATAATCCTAACTGACCCCGGGAACATGGTAGAAATTCGAGTTTAGTATGCCTGGACTCAGAATGATAAAATGCAGCTTTTAGTGAAGTTGGTTTTAACATTCTGTGTTTGAAAATACCACTTTTAGAAAGTGGGTATTTTCTTGTCTAACCATCCAAGCCTGCCTCTGCGAGGTTGTGTATTCCTTGTCTGGAAGGTGAGTGACAGGGGCTGGGGATGCCAGGAGACAGGGTGAGTCAGCACAGGGCTGAATAGCAAGATCTACATGTAGATGGGTGGGAGGGGTCGCACCTGGGCCCTGAATAGGACAGTGCCTTCCCTCCACAATGCTGGCTCCACCTCCTGTGGTGCGTCTGATGTCCCTGGCCTACTCACTGAAAGAAGGGACGGAGACTTGTCAACAAAGTGCTCCAGAACTGGTTTGGACTAGGCAAAGGCCTCTCTGCCTTCAGAGAACAAAGGAATTTGGGATATAAATATTGGGGCCCTGACCCCATGAATTTAGATCTCGCTGGAATCAAGGAACCTGCCAAGAAGAAGAGCTGGAGAGCTGCTAGGAGGAGTACTGCCCCTTTGCTGAGTTATTGCCTTGTTGGGTTGGCCTGCAGTTGCTGCTTCTGTCTTGGGCAGTGAAAGGACTGGACTGAACTTTCTACAAACTTGTGCTGAGTATCTCCAAGGGCCTGGAACCGAGCTGGCCTCCTGTTAAGAAGTCTCAGGGACTGCAAAGACTTCACAAGCCTCTGGGTACCGCTGCTGGAACGCTGTTTCAGTTGCCACAGAGGAAGGGAACCGCAACCGACTCCGTCAACCGAATCCATCCCTGGCCGGTGACCTGTTTGCACCGCAGACCGCATCGCCCCGCTCGCATCGCAACCCTGGTCTCACCGTGGGCGGCGTCCGACGCCGCCAACATCGAGCCGCTGCTTGCACCGTGACCTGTGGGCACCGCAGTTCGCATCGCATCGCTTCACTGAACCAGCCGGACCCGACCGACGTGGTCGCTGCAACTGGATCAAGAGTCGTGACCGCACTGCATTTGGGGCACCGCTCGCACGTCTGCGACGCACCGCTCCGACTCGCACCGCTGTCCGACGCCAGCTCCCGCACTCCGGCTTGGTCGCCTGCATCGCAACCTGTCAGCACCGCATCGAGCATCGTCTCACCCTGCATCGCACGCCTTGGACTCACCGACTCCGTCTACACGACGCTCATCGAGCCGCTGCCTGCACCGCATCGAGGGACACCGCACCTTGCATCGCTCCGTCTTGCACCGCAACCGCGACGAACGCCGACCGGCTCGTACACTCCGTACCAGCCCCAACGAGAAAGGTACTGTAACTGAGTCTGTTCACGACTCTGCTGGCCCGTATTGACGCGGTCGGCTGGAACTGTTAGACTCTGGGGTTTTCAGCATCGCGGTAGGCTCGGACGGAGCTACCGACTGCATACTAACTTTGTTTCTTGAACTATTCTTGCAAAGAAGAAGTTACCTTATCAAGCATTCGTTTTTAAAGTATAGTATTGTGGATTTTTGCCGTAATTGGTCTTGTCTTAAGTATATACAAATATTGGTTATTTCTCTAAACTGGTGTGGTGTCCGTTTGTAGTGCTTACACTGTATTACTGTTGGTTATGTGCAAATGCTTTACACACTGCCTCTGAATTAAGCCTGACTGCTCGTGCCAAGCTACCACGAGGGTGAGCAGGGGTTACTTCACGAGTGTAACACCCTTACCCTGACTAGGAAGAAGGGTCCCTACTTGGACAAAGGTGCAAGCCCTTGCCAACTAGAGATCCCATTTCTAACACCCACCCACTTGGGTTTGTGTGGGTGTGTGAGTATTCACACGCTCAGCAAAGGAGGGAGTGTGACAAGGTGTACTTAGGCATTTTTACCTTGGCCACCCTAATGAAAATAGAAATGGTGTTGCATGCCTGGAGAAGGGTGAAGCTAAAACTAGGTAGGCCAATATTTTTTTCTCCCACAACACAGGAACACCTATTCTTATCAAGTAATTAAAAAATGCAGCATTTATGAAGAGTTATGTCCAGTTCCTCCATCACCTCCGGCTCTTCTCTGGCAAGCCCCAGAGCAGTTTCTGCAAATTAGACATAGCAGAAAAACAGACGTCTGGTTACGATGACTTAACATAATGCAACAAGAGCGACATCAGAATTTCTACAGATTTGCACAATTCCTATGATGTTTACGGCCACAGAGCTCAGAACCAGGATCTCCTTAGGGTTGAAGGATCCAATTGAGCACTGGTGCTGTAGTGTTTGCCCTTTGTTGGTCTCCATTGCTAACCTCTGTCTTCCTGCTTGCAAAGGATTTGGATTGCTTTGAAACACTGTGATGTACTCAATCTGGGTGCTGATCTAAAAAGTAAAAAGCCTTCGGCTTTTGCTACTTGCAATAGCAGCTTGTTAGTTCTTGTTGTGCTAGGAACAGTTCGTTAAACCCGCCGGATACCTGTAAAATTACTAAAGAACTGTAGCTTGAATAAAACATAATATGTACGCTAGGCTGCAACAAGGGCAATACTGTTGTAACATTGAGGACTTGTGCAACATGTCTGATTTATTACCATGTTAATCATTTTTCGGCTGACGCCAAAGTTATTCATGGGTTATAGGATTATGCGTGACTAAAGTAGCATGTGCCTATTTTGTATCCTTCTGTATCCAGCAGCAACAAGCATGCCTTTATGGGCCAAACTTGCTTTGGCACAGAATGCAGAGTTCACTTCTCTCGTCAATGGGCAACTGTTCTCTCAGGCAGTAACTTAGCAGAATGGTGGGTGTTCTTAGAAGTGCCAGCAGCAACCTGTAAAGAAAAAAAACAGAACGCTCTATTCCATGCCCTGCAAACAATCAAGGGGGACAGAATATGGCTGGCAGGAGCTCTTTGAACTTGAGAAGCTGAGAACATTGTCTGAACACCATGCTACATACCTTTCTAAATTTAGACCCATGTTTCAGAATGTTGGGGCAATTTGGCCGGTATATGATTTGTCTTTGTGAGACGTCAATTGTCAGAGCCTGAGTTTTGTTCAGTGGTCGACGTCCAAATGGCACGAGCGGCATTATGTGGTAATCGACTTTCCGGGGAGTCGACTCGACTTTCAGGGGAGCTCTACAAGTTAAGAAGCTGGCAGGTTTGCATCCCTCGCAGGTCGTGCCCAATGCAGAATATGTTAGTAGTCCTAATCCAGTCACAACGGACGGTCTCTGGTTCATATGGAAAAGTACTAGCCCATTGTAGAATAACTCTTGGGCCTCAATTGGAGGTTTTACGGTACTGGGGCAGACTTACCGCATTGTAGATTTGCCTACGAATTTACTGTTACTCTGCAGAATATCCACCAAGTACCATGCAGTTACAAGCTAAACGCCATGGAATGGAGAATTACTGTTTGGCACAGTTTTGCCAGCCATAAACCCACAAGTAATTTTCAATTCCCTGGAGTTTGACTCGTATATTTAAATATATCCTGTGGGCTCTGTGTTGGGTGGGGAAGAGGGTGGTGGGTAGGTGGGTGGTGGGTGAGTGGAGAAGGGAAGGGGGGACATTTTCTAACAGCACGAAGCATGTTATGCTTCTGCCACTTAGAAAACAAGCATTTGCAATGCAATCAGCCTCGCCTTTGGGACTTTATGTGTTTAGCCATGCCGCATATTATCCTGAGTCATGTGCCGCTAAGGATTGAAGAGCTAAACAATTACTACACACTGGGTCATGTAGTGCGGCTCAGGAATACATGCTTGCCTCTGCCGGGCGCAAGGGTGGCGAAATGGTGAACATAACCGAAAGTTGTAAGGGGTCTAATGGGGTAAAAGGCACGTGTTAGAACTAAAGTCTGTGGTTAAGTATGGTACCTGAGACCCACAGACAGATTCACTAGAAGCCTTGGCTGTAACAGATCATGGTCACTGGGGGCTAGCTGCTTATATATTCACCTGAGCAAAGGACAATATGCAGGGCCACTGGAATTATGTGATTTTGTGGTGGTGGTATTTTCTGCAGAATCAAAGATTTTGTGCATTTGCTACATAATCCATCAGCTGTTGAGTAGTTTGCAAATTTTAACAAAAGAAGTTTTTTTCTAGCTGAAACTTTCGTGTAGTTCCTATAAAACCTATATAGGATCTGCGCGTTTAGACAACATACACTGAGGGCTTGGGGTCCAGACTGATTCCAGACACCCCCACCGGGCATGTTAGCCTGTATACCAGCTAGCTCACAGTGCCACTACAAACTCCTCTTACCAAGGAGAGAATAGTTCTTGGCAACTATCGAACATGACAACCCTGATGCCTCAGGCCCGTGGAAACAGTGCAATACTTTTCGCTCAGTCACTCGTGCTCACTTTGTCTCAGAGAGATACACAGAATAAATGGTATGGATATTTTTTAATAAGCATTTATTGAACAGTCGTTATTCTAGTGTAAAACAACCATTAGACAGAAACAGATATAAATGATTAGAAAAACTAAAAAGGTAAAAGGATGGTAGATTTCCACCATCTTGCCGAAACCATGAATACAGGCAAGTATATAAAATACATGACAGTAAAATGCGTACCCCTACGATGCAACTCTAACTAGATGTACCTAAATGTACCTAGCATGTGTATAGGTGTTAAACCAAGAATCCCTCTAGGATAAAGTCAACCCCATTACCTGGAGTGAGAGACTGTGGGACCCCGTCTTGGTCTTGAGCTGGACACCCCGCAAGGGATGTTAGACCACTGCGAGCTGAAGTATCTGCATGCAGGAACCTCAGCGTCTCTCGTCAGTGTGTCGGCATGGAAGTCCTAGTTCTCCTCTGACTATCTCAGCAAGATGTGATGTTTACATACCCAAAGGTATCCCCAGGGGTTCTACCTTGCTGTGCCATTGTCGGACTCAGGATGACGTCGGGAATGAACTTTCTACATAGTTATTGTGCAGGAGATGGTAGTCCTGCTGAGTTTCCAAGAATCCTCATACATAATGTATGAGGCTTTTACCAGGGAAAATCCTGCGTTCTGTGTGCAGTGTCGTATCTAAGTAAAGGGTCAGTTCCCATGAACCGTTATGTGTGTAGTGTAGGGGAGAATATAGGTGAAAGGGTAGGATGTTACCTGAGCCTATATTGGGGTACCTATTTGGAATATACCAAAACAGAATAAAATTACTAACAGGTTAAAATTCCATTGAAATACCACATGGAAGTAATAAACCCATTGCAGAATTGTGCGTGTAAACTGCACGTCATAGGCTTCAATGTGTTCCAGATATCGCAGTGGGTTAACAAGCCAAATGCGGAGTTAAGTGTGAAATCTGAGACCCCTGTTACAAATAGGTATGTTTGTATCCTGTAGGTAAGATTCTATTCTAGGTAAGAACGTTCAAGAGAATAATAAACTTGCTGCATATGTTTGAATTAAAGAGATTTGCCACACAAGTTCTAATACAAGTGAGGTACGCCAGTGGGTTAAAAGACTTTACTGCAGAGAATCACATATAAAAATATGTCAGAGTTTCCAACACTAGAGCGATAGCTTGGACCTAGTAGGCAAAGCAATGCCAGCGTGAGCTCTAACATCAACATACCAATAATTTAACAAGCATTGGCAAAGCCAATAGGTCTCGCCTTTGGGACCTTATAAGTGTTTAGTTATCCAGCACAATATCCTTGGTGCAACAACATCAACTGTTGCATGGCTAAACACTTATAAGGCCCCAAAGGCAAGACCTATTGGCTATGCCAATGCTTGTTTTAAATCCCATCAATTGCTGTCTCGAGATTGGACACACAGAGTTTGCACAATGGGGTCAGTTACCAAAACATGGCTGAATTGTTCCAATATCCCTTCTTCTGCCGTTGCTGGCTCTTTGTTGCAGAAATAAAACTGCTAGCCCCCAGGTTTGGCTTGCTGATGGGCTGTTAGGAGTGGGACTAATGAGGGCCACTTACTGAGACACATTTCTGAGCATTTACAGAGTGTCAGTAAAAACCAGCCTGAATAAACACTGGAAGGGCCTCAGTGATGAAAATAACAAACACTGCTGACCCCTTCAGCCACAGTCTGCATCCTACACATGAAACTAAGCATACTTCAACCAGCAAAGTAGAGATGAAAGTAACCAGACCCCACTGGGGTAGACCAGGGACACAGCCAACCAGACAGTAACAAGAAAAGGACCCGAAGGACACATTTTTCATTTCAAATTAATTTCACTGCAATTTAGCATAAAACTGGATTAATTTCATAAACACTTTGGTTTCCATTGAGACCATGGTGCATTCTGGTACTTGTAGTCCGTCGTGTTACAATCTTTACGTGTTCTCCTTGATTCAAAGCCAATCTCAGAATACACTTAAGCAATCTTTTTATACATTGCCAGAGCTGCTCAATTTTTCAACAGTGGCATAAGACTTTAAACAAATATGGTGAAATGCGGGCCCTTCTAAAGCCTTTAGTATGTAGCTGTTGGCGTCCAATGAGACCTCAGAGTGTTTACTTAACAGCAGTTTTTATACCACAAAAAAGTATCGATCAGGGTGTTGTGAGCGCTCTCACAAACTATACTTGCAGAAAAGCAGCACCCCACCTCCTCCACGCGAAGCAAGCGCCTTCATAATCACTGCCAGAAAACCCAAGCCCTGGCGTCTCCCCGAACATCGGCAGTGTGCTGAGTGTTGCAGTTCATAGCTCATTACTGAAGAATTCAGAGTATGTGGAGGAGGGAGCACCGGGCGGATTACTTCCAGCAACCCTGCTCTTGGGAAGTCAGCAGGACTGGCTTTGAGGAATGAGTCCTGTCATGAAGTATAGTTAATCTGAGCTGCACAGCACTAAACGCGTATTTTTTTCTCTTAATACACCCGCAGCTCATTGTAAGGTAAATAAGATGTAAGGCCGGAGCAAACGATGTATATCATCCTTGACAGGTTGATTTCACCAGGCCACACGCTGTGCCATATGTAAAGAACAAGCCAAGAGTGGTGCGCGGTGTGTGCGCGCGCGCGCAGACTTCACTTTAAAGAACAAGCCCGGGAGTGGTGCATGCGTGCGCGCGCAGTCTGCTCATTTCCAAGCACACACTCGTGATTGTGGCGCGCCCCTGCTCGCTCCCGCAAGTTGGATGCCGCCACAAGCGCGAGTGTGTGCTTGGAAATGAGCAGAGTGACGGCTAAAGGTCCTCCTATGCAGCGCATGCGCGCTGCGTAGGCGAGACCTAAACAAGGTATTCTTACAGAGTCTATGCGATGAGGCCGGTTGCACCTTATATATACATATATATCTACATTGCCTTATGAATGTGTAAAAAAGCAGCATAGTGTGGGAGTGAACCGTGCCAATACTAAATCATTCATTCAGGACCATTATAACCCTTTATTGGTTTGTAATGCACAGCAGGGCACTGCCACAGACCCCTTCCGAGCAAAATGCAAATACTGGTTCAGAAATAGAAGTGTGCGGCAAGGCTTTTTGCAGAAAAGACAGGAGCTGAGGGAACATGGGGGTGGGGTCGACAAGTGTTTATAAGTCTGCGACGGCTCAGACGGCTGGACATCTGCGGCAGGTCAGGGCGGGGGCATTCCGTAGCAGTCTGCCGCCAGCAGCCAGGGCTCTGGGAAGGTTTATGGGACAAAGGCTGTCAGCATCAGCTGACCACCTGCCCCTGGAGCGGCCGGGGGTGCGGGAGGGTCTTGTGCGCCATATGGCCCTGGAAGCCACTGGGGTAGCCTGAAACAGCATCATCGGCATAATGGCGCGTGAGAGGACTGTTTATGAGGGGAGTCAAGTGCAGGAGGGGGCGGTGGTCTAGACTGTGGGGGGCGACAGAGGCGAGCGGTAGATGAGACTCGGTATACAACATTTCCATTTCTATCCTTTGCCTTAAGTCAGGGGTGTTCAACGCCAGCCTGGGTGGGCGGATCTATGCCAGATTTAGCCACCGGAGCCCTTCACCTTTCACGATTAAATTACAATTTGCGAATCATTCCATATGCTTAATTATGCGAATACAAGCACCCCCTCTCTATGGCTATCTAACTACCCAGCACGCTGGCTTCTCACTGGGGTAAGGACTAAAGAGGAGTGTGGGGCCTCATGGGATAGCAGCGGTAGCGCCTCCAACCGCACACTGCATTCTGGTACATGTAGTTAGTTGTGCCATTTAAAAATGGCACAGATTTCAAAACGCAGTTGCCCAAAAAAGAAAAGGCGCTGGATTAGTTGTGTTCCCCACGAGGTGGCTTAACAGATTTTCGCAGGTAAACACGATTGTTAAAAGTTTGCAAGATGTTTTGTAAAGATGATTTTCCATGTGTCAAGACGTCCATCTGTACACAAACTCTCAACCCCCTATCCTCAAAAGAGGCATGTTGTGTGGGGGACGGTGTGTGGGGGGCGGGGTGGGGGGGAGTGGGTACTACTGTACAGCATGATGTGGCCTCTCCTTCAGGCTGAGCTTTCCTAAAATGTTGCCGCTTAATGTGGGTGGGGATGCACAAGAAAGTGCAAGGTAGTTTTATGGACACAATGCATCTTTACACGGCTGTGGCTGCAAAACCAGAAGGCTTTAAGTAAAATCATGTTAATTCATAACGTTATCCTGCAAACTGCAAACTGCGAAACGAACCCACTGTATCTGGGCCCGCATTTGTATCTACTAAGCGAACTAAGGTACAAGGAGAGAACGTGATCAGCCAAAGATCACACGGTTTTGTCACGTGGAGTAGCTGGGGTTCAACCCAGGTTTCCCGGTCCAAAGAGGCATCTGAACAACTAGACCAGATCTACTCCTGTTAAAGCATCACGCATTAAGAAGCTGAACGAGCCTGGTTTCATGGAGGTCTGAAAAGCACCTATATCGAATGCTTTCAAGACTCAAGACCCACTTTGTATTATGTCTTAGCTTGCTTGGCTGGCACACTTAAAAACGCCGGGAAGTAGGTCCTTAGTTTATAACAAAAAACATTAAGCTTACAAAATATGAGTGCTTTACTTCATTAGCGCTAGATGGCCAAGCCAGTGGTAGTTTAAGTTTTTTACCATTCCCATAACGTACAGGGAAATGATGCCGTCCCTGCCACTCACGGGGTCCCCCTGAGTACTAATCCTTTTATTGTGAAGTGTTCAGTGTAAAGGCACCAGTGCATCGAAGGGAGTAGGCGTTCGGTGATATATTGACGCTCCGAAGCTCACATCATCCTCCCTTGAGAACAGGCCCTGACACCTCCCTTGATTAACACTAGGCTGCATGAAGTTTCTGTTCGCACTTTAATTAAGAAGGAGATGGGCCAGGAATCTTCTACTGCTGACTATGGGACCAGGAGACGTGAAGTGCAACCTCTGCGTTGCCACATTGTGTGATGCTGGGCAAATATAATTTTCCTCTCTCTCGAGTTCCACATTGTGTACCAAAATTGGGCGTGTTTCGAAAAGTCTAAAACTTGCCCATTTAAAATGATTGCCGTTTCTCTGTTGAAACGTGCATGTCTAGCACACACAGGACCAGGTAGAGTACACATCTTAAGGACATGTTTAGTTTCTAATGCAGTTATTTTTTTACTAAAAATCAAAGGACCCCCATCACCACCACCTGAAACAATTCACATTACATTGACAGGAAGCTGGGGTGAAGGATGCCAGCTCCATGTATCTATGCCCAAGTACTGGTATCGGGGTGAGCTACAGCACTGTGACCCAACAAAAAGCGTTCAAGTGACGACGTGGCCTAAGCAGCACAAGAGAACTCTACAGACGATGTAAGCAGCGCCCTGGATACGGTGCAATAGATCAAACGCCTATGAACAGAAAGAATTGCCGCTCTGGAATAGGCAGAAAGGGTAATACTCACGCTCAATATGACACAGACGGTACACAAGAAACATATAAACGTGTATCTGCACGACAGGGCATAACACATATAGCAGATATACAAATAGAAGGTGTAACTGCTGCCCAAGAAGTGATACACACAGTACATGACAACCATATAGAAGGTGGTGCTACCACCCTCCCAGCCGTCATACATGTGGAATACAAAGAATATACAGAAGTTCTTACTGGCCAAAACATACATTAGATGCAACTACCACCCCCTACATCATGCATATGGAACGTATGTAATGAACTTATACAAAATAATAGGGGTAACAAGAAATGGTACGTATGGTACATAACATAAGAAAGGTTTAACTACTGCCCAGGTCATGATCAGTACAGGAGATAAGCATACACTAGGTGTAAGTACTACACCGTGCATCATGCATATGGGACGTATGAAAAACACAGAATGTATAATGACAACTGAGGACATAAGAATTGCAGACAGGCATACATAAGGCGCAACTATCGCTCAAGCCACAATACATCCGGTTCATAATAAACATACATAATGTGTAACCACCCAGTACATCACGAGTACAGGGCATAACCGTACTGAAGGTGCAGCCATAGACCAGGGCACGATACACTCTTTAGATGAAAACAAACACAAACTGGCCCAGGACATGTGTGGCACATAGCATACACACATTAGGTGCAGCCGCCATACGTGCATCACGAGCAATAAAGAGAAGCTTCAACTACCGCCCAGGAAATCATAGTTACAGTACATACCTTCCGAAGTTTTAATTACCGCCCAGGACATGAAAGGCATAATTTGTGACACAAAGAGTCTTTAACTACCGCACTCAGACAGAACAAAGAGATAGACGGTGTAACTAAAGCCTTGGACATAGTATGGACTGTATAAAATGGCATGCAGCGGTATACGTAGTCGTACTCGTACGTCCCAGGGCACTATACAGGAAGGAGCGAGTAATCACCGAAGTTGTGCACATGACCCATGAAATAAATGCACGAGCTTCAATTACTTCTCAAGCCTGGAACAAACTCTTGTAAAGCGCTTTGATGTCCTCGAGTCTAGCTCGCGCTAAAAAACACTGGAGAGAAAAAACGTGGTCAGGATTACAAGTAAGAAACAAGGCGGGAACCCACCTCCTCTATCCATCCGCCCCCCTTCGGGCACATATCAGGGTCTTGTAGTGTGCCTAAAAGCTAGCGTGAAAGAGTTTACGGGGGGGGGTTACCTGTGAATTGGTCGGCAGCCATCTGTCACTAGCTACAGCCCAGCATCGCTCAGGCAGCGGAATGTGTGATCGTCGGCAGTCGTTAACTCCGAATTTAGACCTGTTGCAGAAAAAACAAGCACTCGCACTCAAAGTAAAAAAAAACAAGTTTGACGAGAGGCAGCAAGGGGAGGGGAGAGAGGAGGGGGCCTGCGCCTGTTTCCCTTGCGGGAGCGAGCAGGAACCATCTGTTAATTACAAACAGATGGTTTGAAAGCTCGCTCCCGCAAGGGAATCGCCAAACGTGCACGCGTTGCCATTGAAGGCAATGCAAAGCGTGCACGTTTTTGGCTGAAAAGGCGAATCGATTTCTAAAGGTCTTTTTCCTATGCAGCGCATGCGCGCTGCGTAGGTGAGACCTAAAAAGTACACTTTTAATGATTTCATGTTTAAACAAGTGAAGTTTCAAAATGTAAATAAAAAAACTTGCCTTTTCCATCACTAAAGGGCACCAATGTCAGGTACATCATATATAACTCGATGACCCACCTACACCCAGGGAGCTCTGTGTCCATTTATGTAATCAGTCACTAGCTTTACCTCTCGCTGTATCAAAGCAATTCGGTGTTGAGCTGGTTTTGGATGCCAGTTTTCTTCATTTGGAAATATTTAGGTGGGAGCGCCATGTGTCTACGATGGGTGTCAAGCACCAGGGAGGAGTAGCAACTACTAAGCAGGATGCAGGCTTCTGGGAAGGAGGGTAGGGCTGTCCCTGAGAGACCGCCAGGTCCCTTGGACTTTTTTGGCACATGTTGGGCTTCACCTACAAACAACACCCGATTGCCTGAGATCCCTTAGTCAACCATGCTGCATCAGGCACTTCAACTGAGTTTAAGCGATCCAAAACACAGGAGCGCCAAATATCCAAAATGGCGCCTCGCGGTGGGATCGCAAGCCAAAATAAGTAAGCAGGAGCGGGGAGTGCTGCAGCGTATGTAAGAACAATAAAACGTTTAAAAGTAGAGAACCTGAGTTTTTTAAAATAACATTTTACAACACCACGACCCCCAAACAGTGCGAATTCAATTACAGGCCCACATGTGCAGAAAAGCAAAGTGTATGAAAACAACAAGCATTACTTAGCAGCCAAAATTCAGAACTGACCGCAGCAGTCTTACCGGCACTGTGGCCAAAGTAAATAAAGAGGTGGGCGAGCTGCACATAACAAAAGAAAGGCACACAACCACCATTGTTAAAGATAAAGCGCAACAAGCCTCGCTGCAAAAAAAACATAGAATGTTGGAAAAGTAAAGTCGGAAGAGCCGTGTACAACTAAACTAAGGAGCACTTACACTGGAGTAGAGCATCCTCTATGCTGTAAACTTGTTGAATGAGTCACCCAGCTTGAATACCGTTGAATTGTGATCTGCGTCAAGGTGAGTTCCAAGGAGGGTAAAAGGGAGATGACTGCTTAACATTTTTAGGGATCCTTTCACCATCATGGCGGCTAGGCAAGTTAACAAGTTAAAACGAAGATTCTGTGCTATCAAATTCGTCCAAATCTGTTGTATAAACTTTCATGGGGATGCGTGAAGTTTTCTAACAAAATTTGTTAATGGTTGGCTAATTTCTATAGAGGTGCCTTCCTCTCAGGATGTTTCTGGATTGGCAAGCACTCCCAACACCCATCCCCGTGCCAAGATGATGCAGACAGCTGAATAGGGTTTTGTAGCATAACTAATTAACTATGCAGCACAATCTCCTGGGGTGCGACAATATCTACTGTTATTGAAAGCACAATCAGGGAGCCATGCCGTTGCACGAGTCTGCACAATAGGAAACAAGGTTGTGTATTACGATGTGCAAAATAGATGGAGGCGCGCTACGTAAATATAGCAGTACACGCAAGGCAACCCCCTGTGACAGCACATTATTAATCACCTACCAATAGCTTGGCACACCATACTGACGAGATGCCAAGTCCATGAATGAAACACTGCATTAAAATACTGCCCTCACCCTCAGTAACCGGACCAGAGTCCGGAAGGAATCCCACTTATCCGAACACAAGAAGCGTGCTGAATCCAGAACATGCATTATATACCCAAGTACCGCCATAGATCTCGGAGACGGAAGGACCTGTAATTGCTGAATGTGGTATACGAGGGAAAGTAAAAACTCCCTTAGTAATGGTGCCCGGATCGGAGGTGTCAGCACAGGGAGGCTGCAGGTCACATGATGTTTGCGCAGCAACTGTTGATCCCTCTCCGTGTGTGTGTACAGAGTGTTTCTGGTTTTGCCCGCAGTACATGCTCACTCCAAGGCAGGGAGGGTGGAGTTAAAGCGAGGCGAGGCACGCCAAGCAGCCATTACGAGTGTGTAACTTCTAATGCTGAAAAACACGCAATAGATAATGCGAACTAGAAGCATAAACACATTAAAAAAAAATTTATTGTAACGACTTTCCAGGCTATAAGTATTTATTTAACTTTGCAGTGCTTTCTGCTAGGGTTTTTACATATAAAAGAAGTTAATGTTTAGCGCACACTAACATTTCACGCACCTGGTTAGGTGTGCTGTCCCAGCCCACGGCAGAGTTTCCAAAGTGAAGCTTGAAAGCTACGGGAATTTTTTTTTGTCTTTGGGACTCCGTACTTGCGCCATTGTGCTGCAGACAGTGCTGAGATCTCCTTATGTCCGAGTGCCAGGAATCAACCCTCTGTGCAGCAGCTGAGCCTGCTCTCTCTAAGCCTTGGGGAGGTTCATGGATCCTTCCTCCTCCCCCTCGTCCATGGCCAGGCTGCGACTGCGAGCCTGAAAGTGGTGAAGGCAGGTGGGGGAACAATGGCGTCTGTAAATTTTTTTAATTAACACGGCGCCGGCTTCGCACGACGTCCGTGCAGCGGGTGAGAGAGGGTGCAGAGCATATTTAAAAGTAATAGCTGTTAAAGTAAAAGTGCTTTGGGCGTTTCATTAAGACAAAGCACGTCGTGTTGGCATCAATAAAGAAAATAGTGCTTACAAGACTAATAAACAAGTACCGTGTAACAAGAGAAGTAAAGGGGCCAGTAGCCATGGGAGGTTACAAATGAAGACAAGGCCGTACTAAGGAGGGACTAACAAACCAATTACTGAATCAGAAGCCTGCATTTACGAAGGACAAAGACAGAAGCCAATGATAAATATGGGCGGAGAGTGGGTGGGGCTTCTCTTCCATACTCCACTACAGCAGCTCGCCAGAGCAGCGCATGCTCGCTGACTCAGGCTCGACCTAAAAACAGAAATGAGACTTGGCTGCTGCTGCTGCAGTGAAAGTCTCATGCGATTTTTCTGGCAGGTTTTACCAGCTGAAAAAATCTAGTCAGGTTCTTCCACACATGAAAAAACCAGTGCGGAAACACCTAACAACTAATAATGAGGCGGAACGAAATGAATCCAGGAAAGTATGCAGTTATTTTGTTCTACCTGACTAATAGGGGCCTTGGTGTCTCGCCCAAGAGGTTAACTGTTGGTAAGTGAGCTTGGAGAGCTAAGCACTCCTGGTGAGATCTGGATAATCATGCAAATGACATCATTGAATCCATGCAACCCGATGTCTGTGTGGAGTCAGATAAATGAGTATTGCTGAATTCAAGCATCTATGGTGTTACAGAAGGTGATTAATAGATGCATGCTGTGGCAGTAAAGAATGTACCAATATTGCATTACAAGATGGCGACTTTTTTAAAGTAACAATCCTGTCAGATCCATGTTAGTTCGATCTAGCATAAGTTCAGCATGTGTGGCACCTCAGAGTTCACACCAGCCTCAGGTCGGCCTTCATGGAATTCTGTATTAGTGTTGGTCAAGCTAGCAAATTAGTAGGGAGAGCTGAGTCAGCATGAACCAAGGGTTTGACTTGGCTTTGGTAGCAATAAAATGAGCTGAGCAATCCACATATTTGGCATGTAAATCATGCAACAAACATCATGTAAAATTATGATAAAGACTATTTAAAATTCAAAACTGTATTTCTTTAACATGTGGAAACGTTTCACTTTAGTAAATTAGCTTGTATCACTGTATTCAGCGGTGTTTATTAGAAATGATAGTTTCGAAACATGAACTTATAAAATTGATGCCCCCGAGGCTGAGGATGCCTTTAGGGAACTTGGGAATAAGTCCATGTTTGTGCACCTTATGTGTGAGCTAGGGAGTTATTGTACATGGAGCAAGATTATAGGCTATTAAACCATGTGCAAAAGAGGTTTTTGTACAGCGCACCTCCTAGACATGGAGACTTGCACTATGCATTAACTTTTACTGCATGCCCCAGCTGCAGCACTTTATAGAGCATAACTACGTCATAAAAGATCAAAACTCTAATTCAGAATGTTCCTCTAGTCTATATGAATCCCAGCCAGGCACTTTCCTTCCTGTTTTATAATCTGTGATGCACAAAGTATTCCAGTCAATCTCTGAATTAGATCCACTCTTCTTAAAAGTCTTCCTATTTGCCAGCACATTCTTCTTCTGCTCCCCACACCTGATTGTCTGTAAATTTCAAGAAAGCAGAATCATATATTCCGTAGCTTTAAAACTGTGAATTCAACTTTACTTTCTTTTTCAAATTTGTATACATTTTTGCAAAACACATAAACAAAAAGCATTCTATACCATTGTGCTCCCTCCTGTAAAATGTTAAAGATATTTTGGGGCATATTAGCAAGAAGAGGCGATAATCATCGCTAACCCTGCTTAGCATGATTTTTTTTATCGCCGGCTATCGCTGGAATATATCGCCACGCTAACGCTGTATTAGCAACGATTAGCGCTATGGCGATGAATATTCCAGCGATAGCAGGGGAAATGGGCCAACATCGCTGAAAAACCAGCGATGTTGCATGGAGAAGGGAGAACACCTTGCTGATACGACCCTGTGGTCGTATCAGCATAATCCACCCCCCCATGTTAGGTATGGCTAACACCTGCTAATTGCAGGTGTTAAATAAATGGCGATGACCCCGGTTAGCGCGACTTTTCACGTCGCTAACTGGGGCCATGGCCACCTTGCTAATAGGCGAAAGGCCTGTTAGCGAGTGTTTCCCAGGTTTGTTCGTCGGGAACGCCCACTTTGCATGTCATTAGCGATAAATATCGCTGACATGCAAAGCGGTAAAAAACGGGCGCTAATGCCCGCAAACTGTCGCTAACTGCTGTTAGAGACAGTTTGCTGATAGGGCGATATAAATATCGCCGCTTTAGCGGCAAAAAGTGCAGCTAAAGCGGCGATAGTGCCCTTGCTAATATGCCCCTTTATTTTATATTTATTGATACATTTTTCTTTAACTAAGAAAGGGAGAGAAAGGGGTGATAATGCTAGCCTCCATGTCTTTAATGAAATCAGGGACATTTTAAGGATTTTGGGGGCCCTGGGCCAAATGTATGTTGGGGCTCCTTTTGGAAACAGCTTTGAATTTATGATCCAATTTGAGTTCTTTCATCCCCTCTTTGGCCATACACAGATACACTTGTCCCAATTTTAAATGTGTTTACATCTAATATTCAGATAAAATGGTGTGTATTTTTAATATTGTAACACAGCAGCAATATGCTAAGATTACTGCAAAAAATCTCTAAGACACCCTCCCATTTCTCATATATGAGGTCCTGTTTTTATCTAAAATAAACTTTTTTAAAGATGTTGTATGAAACATAAACACATTTCTCAGCAAAATATCAATAATAGACTCACACATCAACCACATTAACAAAAAATAAAAGGAAAACAGTCTCTTTCACCTCCTCGAGAGTCAAATCTGGGTGCAAGATGGCGGCTGCTTGAACGCTGTGGGTGCCGCCCGCTTCAGCCCGCGTTACAATGCGATAAGATATCCCTGGTGACCCTTATATCAGGAGAATAATGCAGACAGCGTTTATACTTGGCCATAAGAAGACTTCAGTCTTACCTCAGAGGTAAAGTCCAACCGGAGCCTGGTGGAGCTAGGGAGCTCACTTAATTTTTTTCGCGAGTTGCCGTGGAGGTGCTCAGATTGCTCAATCGTCGAGTAAGGAGCCAACGCAGCTTTGCAAAGCCCCCGAAGCAGAGTAAACCCATTAAAGATCGTGCAGAGGCTTCGGCATCTATGGGGACGCGAGTGGTGCCTCTGGCTCAGAAAGCACTGCCCGGGAAAAGGATGGATGACGTCGCTGCTCCTTTCGGAGAGACGAGACACGGAAGAACCAGCAGGCAGGAAGCAGAAAGTGAAGGAGCAGCGGTCTAGTCTCGACGCACTTCAGAAAAGCAGCCTCTGATCCCAGAGATCATTGCCGGGTGGTCAGTGGGAGCTGGGAAGAAAGTGGGTTGCACAGTGGCTCCGATCGTAGTTCGCTTGGGAGTGGGAACGACGGTTAAGGACTCCACAGTGACACAGACTGTGAATAAGGACTTAACACTATTGTCTCCCCCGGGCAATGTAATGGCTGGCAAGGATGGTCTAACTTTGTCTCAAAGCATAGTAGGTGACGCGATCATGGAACATGATTCTTTACAAAGTCAATCACTGGAAATGGAAGGCTGGGTGGTCTCTGACAGTGTTTCTTTGGGTCTAGAGGCAAATAAGGAGCCAAGCCTATGGTGGCAGAAGCTGAGGGGTGGGGGCACCCAAGAGGGGGCAGAAAAATTCTAGTCTCTCACAGAAGAATCACATCTTTCTGGGGCTACTGATGCCCAATCAGATGAGGACTCGGCTCCTGGCACCTCCCAGGGACAAGCAAAAGAAACAATTGATGGACGGAATGCTGGAAAATGCAAACATTCACCCCCAGTCACAAGGATTTGGGTTTAATCCATCATTCTTTTGCTCACCACTCCACCCCAGTTTTGACCCAGCCATATGCAAATCAGTCATGACCCTGTTCCTTGTGGGAACAGTCCAGCCTGAACTACCAAGCCAGGTCCTCTCTGGATCGGAAACAAGCATCCTGGGACCGGTTTCAGGGCATCACCCTTCATCAGCCAGACTAGCTTGAATTCAGTGGTGGTGTGAGCACGGGACCCACGTCTGGGCATACCCTTCCCACTTAGGGCGACATATGCAAAAGAAACAATTGACGGACAGAATGGAGGACAATGCAAACATTCACCCCCAGTCACAAGGATCTGGGTTTAATCCATCATTCTTTTGCTCACCACACCACCCCAGTTTGGACCCAGCCATATGCAAATCAGTCATGACCCTGTTCCTTGTGGGAACAGTCCAGCCCGAACTGCCAAGCCAGGTCCTCCCTGGACCGGAAACAAACATCCTGGGACTGGTTTCAGGGCATCACCCTTCATCAGCCAGACTAGCTTGAGTCCAGTGGTGTAGTGAGCACGGGACCCACGTCTGGGCATACCCTTCCCTCTTAGGGTGACATATGCAAAAGAAACAATTGATGGACGGAATGCTGGACAATGCAAACATTCACCCCCAGTCACAAGGATCTGGGTTTAATCCATCATTTTTTTGCTCACCACACCACCCCAGTTTGGACCCAGCCATATGCAAATCAGTCAAGACCCTGTTCCTTGTGGGAACAGTCCAGCCCGAACTGCCAAGCCAGGTCCTCCCTGGACCGGAAACAAGCATCCTGGGACCGGTTTCAGGGCATCACCCTTCATCAGCCAGACTAGCTTGAATCCAGTGGTGTAGTGAGCACGGGACCCACGTCTGGGCATACCCTTCCCACTTAGGGCGACATATGCAAAAGAAACAATTGATGGACGGAATGCTGGACAATGCAAACATTCACCCCCAGTCACAAGGATCTGGGTTTCATCCATCATTCTTTTGCTCACCACACCACCCCAGTTTGGACCCAGCCATATGCAAATCAGTCATGACCCTGTTCCTTGTGGGAACAGTCCAGCCCGAACTGCCAAGCCAGGTCCTCCCTGCCCGGAAACAAGCATCCTGGGACCGGTTTCAGGGCATCACCCTTCATCAGCCAGACTAGCTTGAATCCAGTGGTGTAGTGAGCATGGGACCCATGTCTGGGCATACCCTTCCCACTTAGGGTGACATGCAAAAGAAACAATTGATGGACGGAATGCTGGACAATGCAAACATTCACCCCCAGTCACAAGGATCTGGGTTTAATCCATCATTCTTTTGCTCACCACACCACCCCAGTTTGGACCCAGCCATATGCAAATCAGTCATAACCCTGTTCCTTGTGGGAACAGTCCAGCCCGAACTGCCAAGCCAAGTCCTCCCTGGACCGGAAACAAGCATCCTGGGACCGGTTTCAGGGCATCACCCTTCATCAGCCAGACTAGCTTGAATCCAGTGGTGTAGTGAGCACGGAATGGCATGGTGAGCAAATAAACGATCTTGTTTTTGCATTTCTCACCCCGAGTGGGACGGGTATGCCCAGTCGTGGGTCCCGTGCTCTCCATGCCACTGGAGTCAAGCTATCCTGGTTGATGAGGGCTGAAAGCCCGAAACCGGTCCTAGGATGCTTGTTCCAGTCCAGGGAGGACCTGGCCTGGCGGTTCGGGCTGGACTGTTTCCATTGGGCGCAGGGTCAAGACTGATTTGCATATGGCTGGGTCCAAACTGGAATGGCATGGAATGGCATGGTGAGCAAAAAAACGATGGATTTAGGCCCAGATCTCTGTACTGGGGTGAATGTATGACATTGATCTGCATTCTGTCCATTTATTGTTGTTTTTGCATTTGTCACCCCGAGTGGGACGGGTATGCCCAGACGTGGGTCCCGTGCTCTCCATGCCACTGGAGTCAAGCTATCCTGGGTGATGAGGGCTGAAAGCCCGAAACCGGTCCTAGGATGCTTGTTTCCAGTCCAGGGAGGACCTGGCCTGGCAGTTCGGGCTGGACTGTTTCCATTGGGCGCAGGGTCAAGACTGATTTGCATATGGCTGGGTCCAAACTGGAATGGCATGGTGAGCAAAAAAACGATGGATTTAGGCCCAGATCTCTGTACTCGGGTGAATGTATGAAATTGTTCTGCACTCTGTCCATCTATTGTTGTTTGTGCATTTGTCACCCTGAGTGGGACGGGTATGCCCAGACGTGGGTCCCGTGCTCTCCATGCCACTGGAGTCAAGCTATCCTGGGTGATGAGGGCTGAAAGCCCGAAACCGGTCCTAGGATGCTTGTTTCCAGTCCAGGGAGGACCTGGCCTGGCAGTTCGGGCTGGACTGTTTCCATTGGGCGCAGGGTCAAGACTGATTTGCATATGGCTGGGTCCAAACTGGAATGGCATGGTGAGCAAAAAAACGATGGATTTTGGCCCAGATCTCTGTACTGGGGTGAATGTATGACATTGTTCTGCATTCTGTCCATCTATTGTTTTTGCATTTGTCACCCCGAGTGGGATGGGTATGCCCAGACGTGGGTCCCGTGCTCTCCATGCCACTGGAGTCAAGCTATCCTGGCTGATGAGGGCTGTAAGCCCGAAACCGGTCCTAGGATGCTTGTTTCCCGTCCAGGGAGGACCTGGCCTGGCAGTTCGGGCTGGACTGTTTCCATTGGGCGCAGGGTCAAGACTGATTTGCATATGGCTGGGTCCAAACTGGAATGGCATGGTGAGCAAAAAACGATGGATTTAGGCCCAGATCTCTGTACTAGGGTGAATGTATAACATTGTTCTGCATTCTGTCCATCTATTGTTGTTTTTGCACCTCCCAGGGATAAGCCTTGAAAGTTCTCGCGTTAAGCCAGTCACACAAAAGCAGGCAGACTCACAAAAAAGGAAAAAACTCATTGGAAAAGTGGGGTCTGGTGAACTTGGGTCTGAATCTGATCGGAGTATTGGCAGCCAGTTGAGATGGGACTATTCTGCCACAAACCGAATTCAGGAGGAGGGGGGGGGTAAGTGGTAAGAGGGACCCTGCGGGAGGGGTGAGCAATGGATCCTGAAGTAGAATCTGTTCCCTCAATGAAATTCATATATTCCACACTAAAACAGATGCAAGTTAAGCCCGTTTGGAGAACAAGAGAGCACACCTTATCACAAAAAAGCTTCAAGAGGACATGTGCAAGGTTAACAAGATCTGCACCGAAATTTCAGAGCGCACGGCGGCGGTGGAGGAGCGGACTTTACTACTGGAGGCAGGGGCTGAGTCAAAGGGAAAGCAGATCTCTTCTCAAGAAGCTCATATGACAGACATGATGGGGAAGCTGGAAGATTTTGAAAACTGCCAGCACAGGAAAAATCTTAGTTTTCTTGGCATTGACGAAAATGCAGAGAGGGGCAATATTCGGTTTTTCATGTTGGAGTTACTGAAGGGGGCCTTGCCTGAGCTGCACCTCTTGGACTGGGAATTGGAGGTACAGAGAGTGCATCGTTTTCCTCTCATGCTAAAGAAAACAAGCATTTGCAATGCAATAGGTCTCGCTTTTACACGACTTTAAGCTATTGGCATTGTAAATGACAATGCCTTTTATTTCGTTTTAAAAACCAAAACATAAATATAACTTATAAGGCATTGTCATTTACAATGCCAATAGCTCAAACTCGCAGTAAATGCGAGACCTATTGCATTGCAAATGCTTGTTTTTTGCAACTGAACTCAAAGTCCATTTTCCTCTAAAATTCGTCTCGTGCTTATCAAAACTCCGCCTTCAACCACCTGCACGCAGGCAGCACACCTTCTGCAGGGGGAAGGATGAGGGCATGCACTTTTCATGGCTCATCACAGAAAGGCTCCCATAGTTCACACGTTTACATTTTACTCCGTGTTCGAGTGAGGGCAGCACCTCTAAGCTGCGACATTTCGTCCAGGTTTGATTTACCCTTTGCATTTTGGTACTTGTAGTCCTGCAGTGTGTAACGGTAGGACCTTAAGAAGGATGGGATAAAGAGCTTTACTGAGTGGTGCTTGCCCCTGGTGTAAAACCGGTCTGCAAAGCAGATGAGTGTACGCCCCACCCTACTCCACTCATGTGGCTGTGGATGTCTCTATGCCACCGGCGCAATTATGTTTCAATCCTGGGTGGCGTGCATTTTGCAAATTATTTCAAAGTTGTACATTTCTGGTTGCACTTCAAATTAAACAAAATCCTACAGCTGTTAAGTAGTCCCGTGCCTTGCGTGACACTTTCAGCCTGCGCTGACATTTACCTTACACGTCCAATGGTAGGATGCAAACTACACAACCCAAAATGCAAAGTTGTTGATTTAATAGCCAGAACTCGCTGATGGCATCACCGCCCCCTCCCCCAAGGATAAGACTACAGCTTCCAGAATCCAACAGATGGGGACTTGAAATTCCAGGTCTAGGACATAATGTTCCAGTGAAATGGACTCAATCGTCTGGTTACCCCTCCCAATAACGACTAGTGAGGTGTTACAATAGTGCAGCCAATAACCCTCCCGGGTCCCCCCAAACCTTCCAACCCCATCACATCTCCTACCCCCAGCACAATTAACAGCTGAGCTGCATGTGGCTCATCGAGAATGTGGCGTAACGGCCAGAGCTGCCGCCTTTGGTACCGCGAAAGGAGGTTCCAGTCTCCGCGTCGGCTCAATATCCTGTGATACTGGGCAAATCACTTCATCTCCCTGTGCCTACCAAAATCGAACGTGTCCTTGTGTAATGTAACTGACGCTCATGTAAAGCGCTCCAATACCTTCCGGTCGAGTTTGCGCTACATAAAACTGCAAAAGTAAAAACACTAAGAAAAGTAATGAAAACAGAGTTTTCCCAACCCTCATCAACCCGCCATGGCTGGTTCAATGTGCCAGCAGCAGTGACGAAATGGGTAAAGCTGGACCGCAAACAGAGCTGGCCTTTGGTCAGGGAGCGCCCTGGCCGAAACACACTTGGCGCCCCCTCCCCAACCCCCACACTCATTTTCTTTAATTGTCTATGTGTCCCAGGTCGAAGTGAGGCTTCTTGCAGACAGCTCCTGCCCTGCGCCCCTCTGGAGGTTGGCGCCCTGAGCCCAGCTCACATATGCTAAAGTTTGGCCCTGACTACAAGCCCCAAAATGCAACGCCTGGTTGGCAGAAAAGCATTGACTGACTGGCGCGGGCGCACAGGCATGGGTGCACTTGGCCGTTAAGATCTGTTAGGCCAGTGGTCACCTCATCCTCCGGCTAATCGTCGATCTTCGACCGGAAGTGTGCGCTAAACTTAACACCTTGAGGCGAATCCTTTTGCTGGGAGCGCTACACAAACCACGCCGATACAATAAATGAATGGGACCGATGCAAATTAAGCCGGAATGTTGAGTCTGTGAAGGCGAATCCTTTTGCAGGGAGTAACATATGGCCTGCTAGGAATTTGTAAAAAATAATCTTATGTCTATGATTGAAGGAGACAGGGCGTGTCAGCCTGCAGTGGGTATACCATACCTCATCAGTCAAGGGCGGACCGAAATCGTCCTCCCAAGAAGTCCGAACCTTGGAGTCTCGGCCCGGAATAAGGTTTAAACTAGTGTGGCATCATTTGGAAATTGGTCCGTTCCCATCCATGTTGAACATCAGCAACGTCAGTGGTAGAAATTTGTCGGGTAGGTTTAGATCTGCGCCCGTAGTGCGCTCTGGAGGTGGTGGGGTATAAAGTGATCCCTGTAAGGGGCATTCTGAAACCTTGTGCCTTCCGTTCTGCAGAATACATGTCCCGGTGTCCGTCAGGAAAATGATCCCCAAAGGCGTGTAAGTCGTCTTTTGACAATATAATTTGGACTACGCATTCGTGTTTGGTGGGAGCCAGGGATTGTCAGCTAGGGGAATATAACAACCGACCGTCAAGCATACAAGCTGGTCTCTTCCAAGCCCAGCTAGCCGTGGATAGTGTCTGTATTTTGTGCGGGTCAAACGGAAGACCTGCCGGTAATAACGTTTTCATTGGTGTTGGGGCTGCAAGATCCATTTCTGTCAGTGCAAATAACATAACATGTGTATTTGTAAGCGCACATTCACCCAAGGGTATCTTGATGCTGAATAACAGATGCAGGAGGAGCACATGTTTTTTTCAGAGGACGGACTTGGGTTCTTTTAACTTGCATTTCATAAAAAAAGTGGTAAACACGTTGAGAAAATTATGAAAGAAAAGGACTTCTTGAATATGGCACTCCGCACAAATTCAAAATAAAAATACCTTGTTGGCGTTTCAAAATATACATTTTCACGAAGCAATTTTTCTTTTTTTGTCAGGTTCATTGGGCGCCAGAGAGCCAGACATTTCCAGTCAGTATGGTCTGTATGTTACTTGGGAGAGGAGGGGGAAGTGCTGGGAACAGGCGCCCTCGGAATGCCTGTGCGCCGTGGCTCATCTGCTTCACAGCCCTTGTGAAGACTTTTCTTATCTGCTTGTTAAATAAACAAGCAGATAAGAAAAGTCTTCACAACAGCCGTGAAGCACAAAGAGAACGAGCGCAGCAGCCTGCTCAGCTGACCAGACGCTCGTGCGTCATGGCCTTTTCCCCGCACGGCCGGCATATGTTTCCAATTATCGCGCACGCGTCTGGGCACGATAATTGGAAACACATGTCTGCCGCGCGTACCCATCCCAAAAAGGCCAGCCACGACGCACGAGCGTTTGGACTGCTTCTGAAAGTCACTTACTAAAAGTCTTCGCCTCTAGCAGCGCTTGCGCGCTACTCGAGGCTCGACCTAAAAAGGCTACCAGGGCAGAACGAGAAGCCTAGAGCCATTCTGGTCTTCTTTAAGAACTTTCTCCTGCACCAGGCAATTTTTGAGAAGGCTAAACGAGAGGCCAAACGCACATTTGATGGGCATACTTTTTTTGTTTGGCCGGATTTCTGCCATGTGACTGTGATTGTGTAGAGAAGATGGCGACTGTCTTAATTGAGCGTGCCTTTCCAAGGACTTGGCTGTGAAGTTTATCTATTGAGCCCTGCCCATCTCAAAGTTATTTTTAAAGGAAATCCCCGGCCGGTTATTTACTTCTGAAATTCAAGCCCAGGAATTTTTGAAGGAGATTTTGAATGGGGGGAGGGGGGGTGGCAGTGTTTAACTTCGGACGGTACTATTGACATGTAGAGGATAAACTTTGCTCCCACACAGGACGCATAAGTGGTGGTATTTGAAAGTAGTGTTGGGATCTAAGGAGTCTAATGGGTAGGGATCAGAGGCCAGTCGGATGTGGCTCAAGATGCATTTTTCTACTAAAGGTTGGGTCACTAGAGTGGTGGTGGTCAGGTGGGATGGGGCTGGGGGGTGGTGGCCGGAGGGCGGTGTGATTGCAGGAGGCATCGCAAGGGTCAATTTGACCTATTTGGTCAAGGTATGGGTGGAGGGTGGGGGGGCAAGGAGGGTCAGGGTGGTCACTGGGGTGTGTAGGGAGAGGGTGGTTTGTGGTGGGGGGCATTCCAAGCATGTCAAGCAGGGAAGACGGTTATAGGTAGGTGGCTGGACAAGTGTCGGAGGGTAATATTGAGGGCATAGATGAGTTGGTTACGAATAGCTTCAATAAATATTTGTGGGCTAAATAATCCCTTGAAGAAATGAAGGGTTATTGTGGACATACAGTTTCTGAAAGCAGACATTGTGTGTCTACAGGAGATGCACATTGAGGCAAGCAGACGGGAGGTACTAGAGCTAGCGGGTTGTCAACTTGTGACTAACACCACACAAGGGACGCGAACACGCGGGGTAGCCATTATACCATGTAAGGTGAGGGTTAGTTTTCCATCCACACAGCAGGGCAGATAAATTTGGCTGATGGGCCATTGTGCTTTGTTGTGTAGATAACGAATCGTTTACACTATGCTCTGTATATTGGCCAGTGGCTGATGATCCATTGGACCTCTGTCTCCTTCCTCGAACTCTGCTCTTTCACTCGTTTTTCTACCCTTTTTTATCTTTCACCTTTCTGCACTTTTCTGCATCTCTGCTCTTTGGTGCCTTATTTCTGCTCATTTTCCCTTCCTCTCGCTCTGCCCTTTCACTTGTTTTCACTCGTTTTTCTACCCTCTTTTATCTTTCACCTTTCTGCACTTTTCTGCATCTCTGCTCTTTTGTGCCTTATTTCTGCTCATTTTCCCTTCCTTTCGCTCTGCCCTTTCACTAGTTTTCACTCGTTTTTCTACCCTCTTTTATCTTTCACCTTTCTGCATCTCTGCACTTTTGTGCCTTATTTCTGCCTATTTTCCCTTTTTTCTTTATCCCTTATTTCCTCCCTTTACCTTTCCCCGCCGCTGCTGCCCCCGCGGCCCCTCCCCCAGCGCGACCGGCCAATCCAGCTCCCCTCCCCGCTCCCGCCTCCCAGCTGTCCAGCCCTCCCCGACCCCTACTTAATGGCGGCCACTGCGGGGACAGGCGAGCAAGACCACTGACTCATTGTCAGTGAAATTGCTCTCCCACCCTCGCAGCTCCACCATTAAGTGAGGCCTGCCCCTGCCCCTCCACTCTCGAGTGTTGGTGATCGAGGCCCTCCTCCACCCGCAGGTTTCCCTGCGCCTCATCCCTGGTGGTCCAGTGGACCTCTGTCTCCTTCCTCTAACTCTGCTCTTTCACTCGTTTTTCTACCCTTTTTTATCTTTCACCTTTCTGCACTTTTCTGCATCTCTGCTCTTTTGTGCCTTATTTCTGCTCATTTTACCTTCCTCTCGCTCTGCCCTTTCACTTGTTTTCACTCGTTTTTCTACCCTCTTTTATCTTTCACCTTTCTGCACTTTTCTGCATCTCTGCTCTTTTGTGCCTTATTTCTGCTCATTTTCCCTTCCTCTCGCTCTGCCCTTTCACTTGTTTTCACTCGTTTTTCTACCCTCTTTTATCTTTCACCTTTCTGCACTTTTCTGCATCTCTGCTCTTTGTGCCTTATTTCTGCTCATTTTCCCTTCCTTTCGCTCTGCCCTTTCACTAGTTTTCACTCGTTTTTCTACCCTCTTTTATCTTTCACCTTTCTGCATCTCTGCACTTTTGTGCCTTATTTCTGCCTATTTTCCTTTTTTCTTTATCCCTTATTTCCTCCCTTTACCTTTCCCCGCCGCTGCTGCCCCCGCGGCCCCTCCCCCAGCGCGACCGGCCAATCCAGCTCCCCTCCCCGCTCCCGCCTCCCAGCTGTCCAGCCCTCCCCGACCCCTACTTAATGGCGGCCACTGCGGGGACAGGCGAGCAAGACCACTGACTCATTGTCAGTGAAATTGCTCTCCCACCCTCGCAGCTCCACCATTAAGTGAGGCCTGCCCCTCCCCCTGCACTCTCGAGTGTTGGTGATCGAGGCCCTCCTCCACCCGCAGGTTTCCCTGCGCCTCATCCCTGGTGGTCCAGTGGACCTCTGTCTCCTTCCTCTAACTCTGCTCTTTCACTCGTTTTTCTACCCTTTTTTATCTTTCACCTTTCTGCACTTTTCTGCATCTCTGCTCTTTTGTGCCTTATTTCTGCTCATTTTCCCTTCCTCTCGCTCTGCCCTTTCACTTGTTTTCACTCGTTTTTCTACCCTCTTTTATCTTTCACCTTTCTGCACTTTTCTGCATCTCTGCTCTTTTGTGCCTTATTTCTGCTCATTTTCCCTTCCTCTCGCTCTGCCCTTTCACTTGTTTTCACTCGTTTTTCTACCCTCTTTTATCTTTCACCTTTCTGCACTTTTCTGCATCTCTGCTCTTTTGTGCCTTATTTCTGCTCATTTTCCCTTCCTCTCGCTCTGCCCTTTCACTTGTTTTCACTCGTTTTTCTACCCTCTTTTATCTTTCACCTTTCTGCACTTTTCCGCATCTCTGCTCTTTTGTGCCTTATTTCTGCTCATTTTCCCTTCCTCTCGCTCTGCCCTTTCACTTGTTTTCACTCGTTTTTCTACCCTCTTTTATCTTTCACCTTTCTGCACTTTTCTGCATCTCTGCTCTTTTGTGCCTTATTTCTGCTCATTTTCCCTTCCTCTCGCTCTGCCCTTTCACTAGTTTTCACTCGTTTTTCTACCCTCTTTTATCTTTCACCTTTCTGCATCTCTGCTCTTTTGTGCCTTATTTCTGCCTATTTTCCCTTTTTTTCTTTATCCCTTATTTCCTCCCTTTACCTTTCCCCGCCGCTGCTGCCCCCGCGGCCCCTCCCCCTAGCGCGACCGCCAATCCAGCTCCCTCCCCGCTCCCGCCTCCCAGCTGTCCAGCCCTCCTCGACCCCTACTTAATGGCGGCCACTGCGGGGACAGGCGAGCAAGACCACTGACTCATTGTCAGTGAAATTGCTCTCCCACCCTCGCAGCTCCACCATTAAGTGAGGCCTGCCCCTGCCCCTGCACTCGAGTGTTGGTGATCGAGGCCCTCCTCCACCCACAGGTTTCCCTGCGCCTCATCCCTGGTGGTCCAGTGGACCTCTGTCTCCTTCCTCTAACTCTGCTCTTTCACTCGTTTTTCTACCCTTTTTTATCTTTCACCTTTCTGCACTTTTCTGCATCTCTGCTCTTTTGTGCCTTATTTCTGCTCATTTTCCCTTCCTCTCGCTCTGCCCTTTCACTTGTTTTCACTCATTTTTCTACCCTCTTTTATCTTTCACCTTTCTGCACTTTTCTGCATCTCTGCTCTTTTGTGCCTTATTTCTGCTCATTTTCCCTTCCTCTCGCTCTGCCCTTTCACTAGTTTTCACTCGTTTTTCTACCCTCTTTTATCTTTCACCTTTCTGCATCTCTGCTCTTTTGTGCCTTATTTCTGCCTATTTTCCCTTTTTTCTTTATCCCTTATTTCCTCCCTTTACCTTTCCCCGCCGCTGCTGCCCCCGCGGCCCCTCCCCCCAGCGCGACCGGCCAATCCAGCTCCCTCCCCGCTCCCGCCTCCCAGCTGTCCAGCCCTCCTCGACCCCTACTTAATGGCGGCCACTGCGGGGACAGGCGAGCAAGACCACTGACTCATTGTCAGTGAAATTGCTCTCCCACCCTCGCAGCTCCACCATTAAGTGAGGCCTGCCCCTGCCCCTGCACTCTCGAGTGTTGGTGATCGAGGCCCTCCTCCACCCGCAGGTTTCCCTGCGCCTCATCCCTGGTGGTCCAGTGGACCTCTGTCTCCTTCCTCTAACTCTGCTCTTTCACTCGTTTTTCTACCCTTTTTATCTTTCACCTTTCTGCACTTTTCTGCATCTCTGCTCTTTTGTGCCTTATTTCTGCTCATTTTCCCTTCCTCTCGCTCTGCCCTTTCACTTGTTTTCACTCGTTTTTCTACCCTCTTTTATCTTTCACCTTTCTGCACTTTTCTGCATCTCTGCTCTTTTGTGCCTTATTTCTGCTCATTTTCCCTTCCTCTCGCTCTGCCCTTTCACTTGTTTTCACTCGTTTTTCTACCCTCTTTATCTTTCACCTTTCTGCACTTTTCTGCATCTCTGCTCTTTGTGCCTTATTTCTGCTCATTTTCCTTCCTCTCGCTCTGCCCTTTCACTAGTTTTCACTGCGTTTTTCTACCCTCTTTATCTTTCACCTTTCTGCATCTCTGCTCTTTTGTGCCTTATTTCTGCCTATTTTCCCTTTTTTCTTTATCCCTTATTTCCTCCCTTTACCTTTCCCCGCCGCTGCTGCCCCCGCGGCCCCTCACCCCCAGCGCGACCGGCCAATCCAGCTCCCCTCCCCGCTCCCGCCTCCCAGCTGTCCAGCCCTCCCCGACCCCTACTTAATGGCGGCCACTGCGGGGACAGGCGAGCAAGACCACTGACTCATTGTCAGTGAAATTGCTCTCCCACCCTCGCAGCTCCACCATTAAGTGAGGCCTGCCCCTGCCCCTGCACTCTCGAGTGTTGGTGATCGAGGCCCTCCTCCACCCGAAGGCGCGTCAAAGGCAAGCCCGTCTGCGCCCGTCCGCGACCCGACCGCGACCAGCGCCAGGAACCCTGGACCTCCGCCCCGCCAACGCTACGACCCAGCAGCACTCCACGCACTCAACCCAGGCCGCAACAACAACTGCTAGCTAGCATCACCAGCCGACTCCCACGGACCCTTCAGCTGTCACCGCTGCCGGCACACCTGCAGCACCGCCAAGAACACGGATCCAGCACAACCCGCCCACAAGAACACAACCGAACCGAAGACCCTGCAATGCATCCTCCTCAACGTCCGATCCCTCCACAAACACGCCACAGAAATCTGGGACCTCCTCGACAGCACCACCCCGGACGTAGCGTTCTTCACCGAAACCTGGACCAACACCACCTCGGGACCGGACATCGCCATCGCCATCCCCCAAGAATACAAGATCTCCAGGAAGGACCGCCTCACCCGCCCAGGAGGAGGAATCGCCATCGTCCACAAATCCAGCCTCCGCCTGAGCACACTCCCTGATGAGCCCACAGAACTGATGGAACACCTTCACTTCAAGATACTGGCCAGCCCCACAGCCACCCTCCGAGGAACCCTCATCTACCGACCCCCTGGACCCCGCGGACCCTTCGCCAACTCCATCACGGACATTATCTCCCTGCAGGCCATCGCATCCACCAACCACACCCTGCTGGGAGACCTCAACTTCCACCTCGACAACCAACTGGACCCCAACACCACATCCCTCCTGGACAACCTCCACAACATTGGACTGCGCCAGATCGTGACCGAGCCCACGCACTCAGCAGGACACACCCTCGACCCCTCTTCACTACAGGAAACTCCATCACCTTCAGCCACACCACCGAACTCCCATGGACCGACCATCGTTGCGTCCACTTCACCTTCAGAACACCCACCATCCACAGACACCAGCACCTGCTTCCACGAAGAAACTGGACCAAAATCACCGACGACCAGCTCACCTCCTCACTCAACAACTCCACCCCAACCATCGCGGAAAACGACGACTCCCAACACCGCAGCCCGAACCCTGCATAGATGGATCACGGACAGCACCAACACCATAGCCCCCTCAAGAAAAACAACAATACCCGCGCCAAGAAAGCCAGATGGTTTACCACCGAACTTCGAGAGTCCAGAAGCACATGCCGCCGCCTCGAAAAGGCCTGGAGGAACACCAAATCCACAGAAGCCCACGACAACTTCAGAGCCGCCACCAACGCCCACCATCAACTCATCAGAGAAACGAGGAAAAAGCGATTGAAGACAGAATCTCCACCCACGCGCACAACAGCAAGGAACTCTTCAGCATCATCAAGGAGTTCGCCCAACCCACTAGCGAGTCTACCGACATCCCTCCCTCACAAGACCTCTGCGACAAACTCAGCACCTTTTTCCACCACAAAATCAAGAGCATCTACGACAACTTCGACGAAGACAACCAACACACTGAACCCTCACCAACCACCCCCGACACCCGGAAACCAGCGATTGACGACTGGACAGCCCTCACCACGGAAGACACACTGAAGACAATGAAGTCAATCCACTCAGGGGCCCCCACGGACCCCTGCCCCCACCACATCTTCAACAGAGCCGCCGACACCATCGCACCCATGCTCCGCCACACCATCAACCGCTCCCTGGCGACCGCCTCGTTCCCCGACGACTGGAAACACGCCGAGGTCAACCCCTCCTAAAGAAACCCTCAGCGGACCCCACCGACCTCAAAAACTACAGACCCATCTCCCTGCTCCCGTTCCCAGCGAAAGTCATCGAGAAAGCCATCAACAGCCAACTCGCCACATTCATTGAAGAACACAACATCCTCGACTCCTCCCAATCCGGCTTCAGAAAAACCACAGTACGGAAACCGCCCTCCTCGCCGCAACAGACGACATCCGCACCCTACTGGACAAAGGAGAAACAGTAGCCCTCATCCTCCTCGACCTATCAGCGGCGTTCGACACAGTCTCCCACCGCACCCTAATACGCAGACTCTACGATGCAGGAATCCAGGACAAGGCCCTCGACTGGATCCGCTCCTTCCTCTCCGGCAGGACGCAGCGGGTCAGACTCCCTTTCCTCTCGGACCCCACACCTACCACCTGCGGAGTCCCCCAGGGCTCCTCCCTCAGCCCGACGCTCTTCAACGTCTACATGGCTCCACTCGCCCCCATCGTCAGAACCTACGGACTCAACATCGTGTCATACGCAGACGACACCCAGCTCATCCTCTCCCTATCCAACGAGCCCAACACCGCCAGACGCAACTTTCGAGAAGGCATGGAAGCCGCCGCCAAATGGATGAAAAACAGCTGCCTACAACTAAACACCAACAAAACAGAAGTACTCATCATGGGCCCAAACCCCGATGCCTGGAGCGACACCTGGTGGCCCCCCGCCCTCGGAAACCCGCCAACCCCCACGGACCACGCACGCAACCTGGGAATCATCCTGGACTCCGAGCTCAAAATGGACCGCCAGATCAACTCTGTCTCGTCTTCCTGCTTCCACACCCTCCGCCTCCTTCGTAAGACCTTCAAATGGATCCCCTCGAACACCGAAAGACCGTCACTCACGCCCTGGTCACCAGCAGACTCGACTACGGCAACGCACTCTACGCCGGAATAAACAAAAACCTCACCCGCAAGCTACAGAACATCCAGAACGCCGCCGCAAGACTGGTCCTCAACCTGCCAAAACACTGCCACATCTCCCAGCACCTGCGCACACTCCACTGGCTCCCTGTCGAGGCGAGAATCACCTTCAAGATGCTCACCCACGCACACAAGGCCCTCCACGGCACCGGACCAGCATACCTGAACAGCCGACTCAAATTCCACGCACCCCAAAGGACCCTACGATCAGCCCAGCTCTCCTACGCCGTGGTCCCCCGCATCAGAAAGACCAGATCGGGAGGCCGCTCCTTCTCCTTCCTCGCGGCCAAAGCATGGAACGCCCTTCCGCTCCACCTCAGACAGACAACATCGCTCCCCATCTTCGCAAGAAACCTCAAAACCTGGCTTTTCGACAGACCCCTCCTTGATGGATGGAACCTGCACCCCCCCCCCAGCGCCTTGAGACCCTTACGGGTGAGTAGTCGCGCTTTAACAAACCCCTGATTGATTGATTGATTGATTGATTGGCTTAATAATGAACTGGCTGGGTTGCAGCTCGCTCTTATTGTTTGCGGGCGTTTCAATATTAACATTAAAGGGGTAGGTTTCAAGACAGGTGATGAACAGTACCAGGGCCGTAAACCAAGGGTTTTTAGATCTCTGACGCATTTGGGGGTGGCTCATGGGCTATCTGATGTATGGGCCGAAAAGGAACGACATGATCCGGGATTTACGTTTTTTTCCACTCCGCACTGGGTTTTTGCTAGGTTGGCTTAATTTTTTATTTCTAATGGACTAGTACTGGCAAGCCGATATATAAATATCCTAGGATTATGTCTGACCACAACCCTTTGGTTTTGGAGATAAAGGTGGGGGTAGTTTCTCCTCCTGCTTCTAGTTGGTCATTTGAAAGGGCATTATTGTATGACGAAGAATATATCAAGCATATATATAAATTGGATCCTGATGTCTATAGCTGAGAATATAGGGAGCGCCTGGGTAAATGTTGTTTGGGATGCTTTTAAGGCTGGAATATGGGGAGAGACATCAAGATATAGCTGGGTTCGTCAGAATAGGGGGAAAAATGTCTGCGAGAGTTATATGAGGCATATAAAAACTGCAGAAAAACAGCTAATTATGGCTATTTGTAGTGGTAAAGAAATTGAAAAGGCCCAATTGAGCGTTGCTGTCACCAAATCTGCGATAGTTAATATTTCCGCTAAAAAGGCTGCGGATAAATACATGGCCTGAAAGAGCAAGGTGTTCGAATTTAAAGAAAGGGTGGGGCATTTGTTGGCCATGCACACGAGTCAGAAGGCAGCACAGGGAGAGATTAGGGAAATTCGTGATCCTCAAAGTGGGATGGTCTCTGACCCGACTGGAATATGCTCTTCTTTTCAAAAATTCTATCAGCATTTGTACACTGAGGAGGGCCATCAGGAGTGTCAAGAAATTAACCAATACTTAGAGTATATGATGCATAAGGGGCTGACCTTAGAAGAACAAGAGTTGTTGGATCAACCAATTACCGGTGAAGACGTTACTTGGCTATCCAATCGGTACCGGATAGCGGTAGGGACTGATCTTATCCCAGGGGAATTCCATAAGATCTTTGCCTCCTGCTTACAAACTGTTATTGTGGAAGCATATTTTAAAGCACAGTTGGGGGGGGGGGGAGGGATGCACCAGAGTCTTGTGCTTCGGACAATATAATGGTATTTCCCAAAAAAGGGAAACCAGTGCAAGAATTAGGGTCTTATCGGCCAATCAGTTTGGTCAATAGCGATGTAAGAATTTATGCCTACATTTTAGCTATGAGATTAGCAGGGTTAATTAAGAAGTTAGTCTCCCCAGTCCAACATGGGTTTATCCCAGGGCGCAGTATAATTGATCACATACGCCGCGTTATTACTTTATTTGACACTTCTAAGATATCCGGAGACCCTATGGCATTAATTCTGCTTGACGCAGAGAAAGCATTTGATAGGGTCTCCTGGCCTTATCTTTGGGCAGTTATGGAGAAAAAAGTTTGGGTCCCGGGTTTATCACAGCAGTCAAAACTTTATACCGTAATCCACTGGCCAAGATCTCAGTGATGGGTGGTATGTCCGATGTGGTGGTTATTGGACACGGTACGCGACAGGGGTGCCCCTGCTCTCCCTTGCTGTTTGCCCTTTATATTGACCCTCTGATTAGGAAAATAAAGGGCAATACTTTAATCATACTGAGATATAGTCAGGGAGGGGGAACAAAAATTTTAGCATACCCTGATGATTTTGCAATTGTTACCCTGGAACCTGAGGTTGTTGTAAAAGAAATTGAGATGGAGGCTTTGAAGTTTGGACATTTGTCGGGGTATTTAGTAAATCAAAACAAAACACAAATCGTTGTCAATAGGAAGGTTCAATCAAATGATAGGCAGGTGGTGTCACATACGGTTTATCTTGGTGTGGACATTACCGCAGATACTGAGAAAATTGTGGAGAATAACCTGAGCCCGTTGATCCAAAGAACTAAGCTTGATTTTGTGAGAATGAATAATCTTAGGCTTACATTGATTGGGAGGTGCAACATTGTTAAAATGCAGATCTGTGCGTATAGAATTTGGACGAGGGCCCGGAAGAAATTAGGGATAGGTTGTTTGAATTTCTATACACCTCTGAACAATAATCCACTGCTGCTGAATATTTTTAGGGATGCACATGTGAAGCGCTGGAAAGAACTCGGCCTGTTTCATCTTGGTGATTTTGTGGGCGATACAGGTATTTACTCATTTGAGGAGATAAAAAGCAAGTTTGATTTGGAGCATAGGGAATTCTTTAAATACTTGCAGATAAGAGATTTTCTAAGGAAAAAAGGAGGTGGGGCCAGCGGGTTTTCCAGGGCCGACGCGATGGATTCTCTTCTCAAACCAAAGCCCTCGGCGGGTACACTTTATAGGATGTTGAACTGTAGGATGTGGGATGACTTAGGCAAACATATTAGAAGGTGGGAAGAGTCGCTGCAAGTAGATGCAGGTGAATGTGAAGACTCTTTACATCTGGCTCATTCTATCTTAATATCGGCCAACCTGCAGGTGCAGCATTTTACAACATGGTTTAATCTTTACATTACCCTAGCAAAGATTGCGAAATGGGGAGGTGTTGCAGGAACACACTGCCACCGATGCGGGTGTAATGGGGCGGATCTCATTCATATGTTTGCCACTTGTCCTAGTCTAGATGGCGTTAAAGGGGATATTAGTGGGGGCGTGGCAAAGATGGCGGGGAGAGCGGTCGCACTGTGTTGAGCTCCGCTCCGAGCATGCCAGAAACATCCTGATATCACCATGCCCTGGCTGAGCAAGCCCTGTAATTCTGCGGCGGAGGTATCCCCGAACCATTCTCTGTGCTCGTCAGTGCTGCCGGGCTGCCTGTGGGGCTACTGAGGACCCAAATACCGAGTGAGCCGGCGCAGAGCCCGCGAGGCCTGAGACCCCAGCTGGAGACGAAGCGACATGGCGTTGGCCGACGCCCACTCGGCCCCATCCATGCACCGTGACCTGCGCTGGTGCCTGGTGGCCGCGACATCTCCCGGCCCTGCTCCTTGACCCGCTGGGGGCTCGGGCACCACCACCTACGATCCTGTTGTTGTGGAGCACTGCTTGCACCGGAACACCGCGTCCCCGCAGGTACTCTGGGCCACGCGACCTGTGGCCGTGACAGACGGTCTTAAGGCAGAGGAGGCACTGAAGGGGCGCATGAGTGAAGGGACATTGGGATCCCCCGTAGTGGCAGCGGGGGCAGAGTGTAGACCTCGGCTCAGTCCCCTCAGTTCTCTCTCCCTTAATACTACACAGAGCGACCTGGGCCTGGGCCGCCAGTAAAAAGCAGCTGCGCACATGCGCTTTACTTGGTCCCTTCAGCTGCTTGTAACGGACCACTCACCCACACCTCCCTGGGACCACTAGCAGTGTTGGTGCGGCGCAAACCTGGGACACATTCGGACCCCCCTGGTGATAGAGGTGGGAAACCGGCGGGGTACCGGATCCGCATGCCTGCCGATACATAGAGCCTTACATAGAGCCTCGTGGCTCTAGGCCTGCCGCTGACGCTGTCTGGGAGCATGCCCCCCTGATGAGCCTCCAACACCAAAGGTTCACCCATAACCCTGCTCATTGTGGCATTCGGACTTCGCCCCTCCTCATCCTCATAGGAGCTGGCGGGGGTGCACTATTCTCACGCGGGCTTGCATAGTGACCCGGCAATTCAAGACGCACCGTTAGGGGCCTACGAGCTTGCCGCATAGGCCCTCACTCCGAAACCCTCTACCACTGTTGGCCCTCTACACCTGGGCCCCTGCCTCTTGCCAACGCCGAGATGGGTAAACCTAGAACGGAGAAGTACCAGGAGCAATCCCCGGAGGTGGAACCGGTACCTCCGTGTGCGAAGAATGTGGAGCACCCGGGGCCCTCCACCCTAGTGGACTGTAATGACCACTCTCACAGTTTTGACGAACTGCTGGTGGCGATCCTTGATATCAAAACCACCCTAGGCGTGAAGATTGACTCCCTGAGTATAGACATGGGATATCTCCGGGAGGACCACAAGAAACTAAAGGGCAGGATGAAGGAGACCGAATCCACACTGGCGTCACTGCTCCCCACGGTGTCCGCGACGGCCACCCAGCTGCAATTCCTCCAGCAAGAGGTAGACTACCTGAGAGCACGCGTGGAGGACCAGCAGGGGCGCTCACGCCGGAACAACGTACGCATCGTGGGTCTCCCTGAACGAGCGGAGGGCCCCAACATGTAACTCTATTTTAAGTAATGGTTCACACAAGACATCCTGCAATGCAAGATCTCGAAGTTCTTCTCCATAGAACGTGCACATAGGGTGCCGGGGGGCCCTCCACGTCCAGTCGCTTTCCCCAGACTGGTGGTGGCGAGACTGTTTAATTATCGCGACAGGGACCACATATTTCAGGTCACTCGGGCCCGGGGACCATGGCAAGTTGACAATTCCACGGTCCATATATATCTGGACTATACTTTGTCGGTGCAGCGCGGTCACTCCTCCTACTTGGAGGTTAAGAAATGCCAGAGAGATCATGACATCCAGTACTCCTTGCAATACCCGGCGCGCCCCCGCATCCGCCATAAGGAGGGCACAGTATTCTGTAACACACCTGAGGAGGCGTGGACATGGATCGATCAGCAGGGCCTAGCACACGGAGCATCCACATTACCGACGGACTCTCACCAGGGCTGGAAATTGGTGGAACCTCACAGAGGCCACAGCAGGGGAAGAATTCGCTGACCAACGAAAGCCTAACTGGCCCAGGAGCATGCACAGGCCATCAAGACAGCGGAACATATAGGTAGCCCCACTTCCTCCTAAAGACATTGACTTGGGCACGGCAATGGATCAAACATTGCTTCTCACGGCCTCACAGCTTGAGGCACTGTCGGGGGGCGCACCGGCGCTCACCCCGCAGACCGCAGACGCACTGGGCTGAACACCCCAAGAACTCACAAGGGCTCCTAGTGCAAGGAATATACGCTATGTACACACAAGCATATCACCAGGCCAAGTCATGAGAGGAGGCACAACGGCAACGACACCTAGCCCTGCTGCGCCCTCTCCAACTAGTGATAAGTAGCTGAAATAGCACCAATATTGTTTATATTCGTTTTTTATGTTCTTTTTCTGCCTATCTGAATTGCATTTCAGTGCGAATGGCCAATTGCCCGTTGGCAAACCGGTCTGGGGTGGGACGTTGGGGAATCTATCTTAAAATGTCTGATCCAGCGGTGTACTAACAACTGATACTCCACTACCATATACTCACCTGGGCCCATATACCTTCTCACACTAATACCAAGTAGACCGCTGGGGCTTGTAGTTTATAGATTTCATGTCTCAGGAATAGTTATATTTCTTGTTCTAACTAAACCTTTCACTGATCAAAAAGTTCTTTCCTCTGGTCGATGGACCATTAGTTTGAACTAGTTGATGGTGATAATTAACGTAACTTATTAAACATTTCTTGATTAAAATTGAAATAATCACAGACTCAGGAAGTTTTAAAGTCTTTATCTAAATTAATTGCATGTGAACCATCTCAAAGTTTCAGTACAAACACCCTCATTCGCAAGAGTGTCAATTCAATCAATACTCAATAAACACTAATAATTTAGATTCACACAATAACCATGCTAGGAAAGGAGAGAACAGAGAGAGAAGAATATTTATCAAGACGATGACTTTATAGTTACCAAGACTGGTGTGAAGACCAACCCCCTGGCCAAAGGGTTGGTAAGGGTCCCCCGGGATAGATCAGGAGACAAAGACTTCAGGACAGGAATCAGGACAGGATACTTCACCTCTCTAAGTACCGACGACTGCGTCGCACCCCTCTCTGACACTCTCTTCCTCCTCGTGGTTCTTTCGCGATCTTCTTTCTAACCCAATTAAGTTAAATAGATGGTTCTGCATTGGATTTTCTTCATCAGCGTCTCACAGCTTCAGCACCACCCCAGCACCGACAGCATCCCGAGCTCTGCTTCTGTGCTCCTGTTCAGCTTTGCGCTAAGCTCTACGCTAACTAACTAACTAAAACTAGCTCAATTATACCTTTCCATATTCCAGTACCACCCATTAATGTTTCAATATCGTAAAATACTAACTTCTGATTGGTCAGGCGAGGGGGATGATCGTCACACCATACTTACATTTCATTTATTTTCTTTGAACCATTGTCTTTTAAACCCATCCCCTCAAACTTTATTAAATCATTTCCTTTCCCATACATCTCCAAACTTTATTAATACAAAATGTTTCAACTTCATGAATAACTCTTCTTCATATGAACTCATCACCCTCATGTTCCCAGGGCACATCTTCTCTGGCCTTGGACGCGTGACAAATCCTTACTCATCCTTCCTTGTTCTCTCTCCAGTGCGCATGCGTGGGGTCAAGTCAGTCAGCTCAATTCAGGCAAGTTTGGAAGGCCCAAATGCGCACTAATAATAAAGTCAAAAGAAGAAATGTTATTCTCTAAAATAAATGGTTTCACTGTATACCACCAACCTCTACTCTAACCCACTTTAATTATTATTACCCTTTTCGGCATTTGCGTTAGTATAAAACTTATTTTCTATTCTGCAAAGCAGGTACCATGCATGTGAACTTTCAAGCAGCCATTTTAATATGTTTTGCGCAGGAGCACGATTTTCCCTCCAAGCATTAGTACGTAATACTACGTAGATGCAGTAGACGCATGCGCAGTAAAGATCCCTTGTTAGAGTGCGTTTTAGTCCTTCGTTCATGTTGTTATGGTTAGTAAACACGTATGCAAGCTTCACTGTCCCGCGTGTCTTTTCTAAAATGCGAATTATTAATTACAAACACACAGTTAGTAATTCGTTAATGAGTTAAAACGAGAGGATTGCTTTCGAGCAAGTCTCATTTACGAGTCCTTGCTCCATCATGTCGATCTCTTTAATTATCTGCATAATGCAGGGAGTGTAGGCTGTTTCTATACTTTTTGCAATATGTGTGGGGGTTGGGTGTGGGGGGGTGGGACAGTGTGGGGGATGACGGGATACTTGTCACCTGTCCTGTGCCAGGCAACCCCCTTGCGACTGGTTATATGGTGGTTGGAGAATATGTCTTGCTGACCTGGAATGTGAGGGGCTTGGCGGGGTGCCCTAAGCGACACAAAGTGTATCAGTATTTGCGCAGCCACGGAATCACGTTTGCATTATTGCAGGAAACACACCTCACCACGCAAACACTTGCTTCACTCCGTAAACGCTGGAGAGGCACGATCCTGGGCACTACATACTCGGGATACGCCAGGGGCGCTCTTATTTGGGTGGCACCAGGGACCCCGCTGCAGGTCATACACTCTAGAGTGGACACAAGGCCATTTTGTTAACATGGAGGGTATGCTGAATGGATCCCCACTGGCGTTGGTGTCCCTATATGCCCCGAACTCAGGCCAATCCTCATTCCTGCAATCACTCACGCCAACCTTACTGGCGGATCCTACGGTCCCCAAGTACTAGGGTGGAGACTTTAATGGGGTGCAAGATCTTAGCTTAGACCGCTCCTGCCCCCCCCTTCCAGGGGCGCAGTCCATCAACTTTGCGCAACACATGAAAGAGTGGGTTTCCAACATGCAGGTCCACTATTCATGGCGCGGCAAGCATCCTCTTACACACACATACTCCCACTACTCGGCGCTACACGACCTATACACCCGGATAGATATTATATACTGCTCAGATAATGCTCTACAGGGCATATTACAGGCAGACTATTTGACACGAGCACTCTCCGCCCATAACCCACTACAATTAACTCTCTCCTGGGGCGCGAGACGGCCTGGGAGCTCGACCTGGCACTTGCCGAGCGCCGCGCTCTCTGACTCATCATATTGCGCCACCCTTTCGCGTTCCATCGACTGGCACTTCACAACGAATGCTGGCACTGCTTCATCTGTGGGGGTGGAATGGGAAGCCTTTAAGGCTGTCCTCCGGAGACATGCCATCAAAACCACTTATGGTGCCCGAAAGTCACTGACGGATGCGCTCCAGACTCATGAATTGGAGATATGGAGATGCGAACAACTCATCCCTAATGACCCCCGGGTCGGTCCCTCTCTGGCCCGGGCCCGCCTAGCGTACAAGGGTGCAATGGACGACCTCTGCGCGCTGGACTATAAGTCATATTTGGCTCACAGGCATAAGGAGGGAGATAAAGCGGGCAAGCTGCTAGCGTGGCTACTGAAGTCCGACACTTCCCAACCCCCCACAACTCCTAAACACACCCCCGCCGGGACTCTTGTGAACACACAGGAGGACATTAATCAGTCCTTTTATGAATATTACACAACGCGGTATGCGACCCCCGTCGTCCACGACCCTGCCTCCATACAGTGCTCCCTCGTGGAGATTCAACTCCCGCAAGTCACACCAGCACACTATGACTCCCTAGAAGACCCCATCACGGTAGATGAGATTATGGAGGCAATCGGGCAGCTGGCAACTGGTAAAACGCCGGGAACAGGCGGCTGGCCATCAGAGTTTTACTCCACCTACTCCGAACAGTTAACGCCTCGGTTGGCCAGTATTTTCACCGAAGCCTTCGAGAAGGGTGAACTCCCACTCACCCTGAGAGAGGCGACATTAGTGGTTCTACTGAAACCAGGCCGAGACTCATTTCAAATGGCCTCATACCGCCCCTTGTCGATGTTTAACGTCGACTACAAGATCCTTGGGAAATTACTAGTGAATCGGTTGGTCGCGGCCGTCCCACTGCTGGTCCACGAGGACCAGAACGGTTTTATACCGGGAGAAATACAGGCCTGAATTTGAGTCGCCTATTTGCACTGCTGGAATGGGCGAAGGGGGAAGCGGAGATGTCCTGGATAGCATCTCTAGATATCGAAAAGAGTTCGATACACTGTGCTGGAATTATCTGTTGGCGGTGTTATCCGGGTTCGACATCGGCCCCAACTTCCAGCTGTGGATACCGTTGCTATACCACAAGCCACAGACCAGGGTGAAGACGGGTCGCATTTTCTCCTCGCTCTTTACGATAGCGCGAGGTACACGCCAAGGTCGCCCCTTGTCGCCGATACTTTTTGCCTTGGCCATGAAGCCACTGGCATGTAGATTAAGACACCGTGTAACGGAGTGGGGCTTGCATGCAGATAGTCGGTGGCACATAGTGTCGCTGTACGCGGACGACGCATTAGTTTACCTGCGCGGCCGGACTGAGGTACTGCAGTTGATAATGGACCGCTTAAATGAGCATGCACAGGTCTCCGGATTACGGGTCAATTGGTCTAAATCGGTGGTGTTTCCAATTGACGCCTATGTCACCAGTTCAGAGGCAAGTTGCACCGAACACACCACTGGAATGGGTGTTTGACACTTTTAAGTACCTGGGGTCCAGGTTTACCATTCAGGGACGAACACCATAGACGGCAACCTGGGGCGAGCCCTTACCAGAGCCCGGTCAACTCTCCCGTTCTGGCTGGGCCTTCCCTTGTCTCCCATGGGGCGGGTGGCCATCTCCAAGATGCTGGTCCTCCTGCGCCTTCTGTACTTCTTCTATACTCTACCACCTGCCACGGAAACTCTTTAAGGATCTGGAATCCTGTTTGGTCTCCCTAATATGGGGGAATTCTAGGGCCAGGGTGGCTCTCCATAAGTTATATCTGCCACTGTCGGATGGTGGCCTCGGTGCCCCGAATTACGAGCGCTACTACGCCGCAGCACAACTGCAATGGCCAATGCGATGGTTGGCTAAAAGCAACCTCACCGAGTTGATCACGGCGCCATATCCTGGGACCAACCGGTACTACTGGAATGGTTGTCGCGCACTACCACATTGACCCAGAAACATCGCGGCAATGTCTTAATGGTGACGGCCAGACGTAACTGGCTTAGATACGTGCTACCCAGGGGTCGGACCACTCCATATGCCCCAGGCCTGCCACTAGAGGTACTCCCGGGTACATTTGCATGTCACAGATGCATGGAATTGGGCCTTTGAGGGAGAGGGGATTAGCCATATGGGGGGACATGTATGCAGACTCACAACTACACACATTTGAGAAGTTAGTGGACACTTACGAGGTGCAGCAGGGCTCATTCCTGTTGCACACACTGCTCACACGCCATTTCCTACAAACATGGGATAACGACCACGCCAAACCCCCCACATCGCACCTCTTGCAAACGCTGCTGACGCATGGACGGGGTAGACACGCTGTAACAGCCATTTATACCTCTTTCAGACTGGACGATCCTCCCACACTGACAGCATTATGTGCGTACTGGGACGCCGAGCTGGCCACAACCATTACTGACAAACAATGGACGCAATGCACCGGCCACCCGAAAATTATTTCGACCAATGCCAGGTTGAAGTACACCCAATTTAATTACTTGCATCATACGTACCTGACACCTCACAGGATAGCACGTATGTACCCAACAACAGTGGACAGATGCCCCAGGTGCCGAGACTCGGGGCCATATTTACACATATGGTATGGACCTGCGCAGATATTCAAACGTACTGGGCCGAGGTAGCCACTATCCTCACAGAGGCAGCTGCCACCCAGTTAGAGGCACAGCCCACCCATTTCCTATTGGGCATTCGAGAGGCGCACTGCTTATCGTAAGGGCCTGAACAGGTTCCTAGATTTAGCCCTGGGCCTCGCCAAACGTACAATAGCCATGACATGGAAGGTGCATCTGGGTCCCAATATACACTCATGGCTGCTTGACCTTTGCAGGGCACTGGTGTCAGGACATACGAATCAGCTGGCGGCGGCTGCACGAGCGTCAGCTCCCCCGCGGCCGAACCCCATTCAATGGCAGGACTATCTGGCACTAATCAAGGCCAGGCTGGCCGTGCCCTCCCCCTTAACCCCAGACATTAGCACGGGGCTTCGGCTCTCTCAACTATGCGGGACCCACATCCCTATACATATACATAAATATATGCCATCCTAGCTGCCAGACGCGCAGGGCATCCGCCCCCCCTCCCGCCTCTCCTCCCCTTCTTCTCTGGCTCCCTTCTCCTCCTCCCCCGCCCCTCCCGCCGCCCTCTCCCCTGGCTCATCCCCACCAGGTCGGCGCTGCAACCATTTAGCTACACACGTGATGCCCACTGCTATGCTCCACCGGTATACACGCTTTGACCTGTGCCTACGCATAGAGATCGACCTTTAGTTCTTCTTTTTATGTTATTTCACTTTGTTGCCTACATATGACTCAATGATGGAATTGATCTGTGTAATAATGACGGGTTTTCCTTTTGCTATTATGACTCATGTAACTGTTGGTAAATGTACCATGTCACGGAAATATGAGGCGGCACGGATGACAAAGTGAACTCTATTTATCACTGAACTGGATTCTCCTGGCATCCTGCCTAAGCCACTCAACTTATTGTCATTGTAATGTCAATGCTGGATTATGTCGTCATGCAGATGTTCATGATATCATTATGTCAAAATTAATAAAAATCATTTACAAAAAAAAAAGGGGATATTAGTAGAATGTTAGAGACAAGGTTGGGGCTGTGAATATCAATTACTCCCCAATTAATCATGTTAGGGGTGTGTGAGGGCGCAACTTCAACTCATGTGCAGGCCTTTATGTTTATATCTATGACAGTATTAAGGCTTTGTTTGGCTACAGGGTGGTTAGACCCGGTTCCGCCTTCAAGTCATCAGTGGATGACTCGACCTTTAGCCATATACCGTATGGAATCAGCAGTTTATGTTCGGAAAGGTAGAGTGGCTAAGAAAAGAAGGTTGAAAATATGGGCATTCCTGCGAGCTTGGACTAGAGGAATGGTAGGGGAAGCTACGAATGGGAGAAGGGGTAGCAGGGAGTAGAAGGGGGACTGATGGGGTGGGTTCACAGGGTTGGAGGGAATGTAGTGTGGTATTTTAATTGGGGAGGTCCCCCACGATGAATTTGGGGCTTTTTTCATTTTGCTTTTTTATTTCTTTTCTATATGCATTGTATGTATAAAGTTTTATTGATTGGTGGCATTTGGCACCTGTAACCTTCCTAAGAATGAAGATGAATTATCTGGCTTTGCTTGGAATGAGTTCTGGGCGGGGGGGGCTGTTGTGGTTGTATGTATAAATAAATTCTGCAATAAAGATTGGTTAACAAAAAAGGAAACCAGTATTTAAAATAGTCTGTTTAAGAATTATTCAAGGTCATCAGGGCAGAGCAGAGCTGGCTCTATCAGGAGGCCCCCTGCAAGGATGGTGTCCTGGGCCAGTGCCCACTTTGCCCATGCCTTAAAACGTCTCTGGTCAGATCCCATGATAACTTCCAAACAAGAAGGTTCAACACACCTGACAAAACCATGTTCTTTCATCCCTGGGCCTACCAACAAATCCTGGTTTACTGGAATAAAAAAAAGTTCCTCTTTTGCCAATTTCTACATTCTGGGGACCCAAGTTTATATTGTGTAACACCTCTCTCTTCTCAACTTCATAAAAACTCTCTGGATTGAAGAAAATAAGTTTTCACTAGGTCCTATTAATTTCCTTACATTCCTCCATTCCTTGCCATCTCGTGACAAAACCCTGCCTACAGCCTCCATTTCTGCTGACGCAAAAAAAAAAAAACTATCACATACCCAAGCCCTCTGTTCTTTGCAGTTAGCCAATTCATCAACAGAAAGCCATGAGACACCTACGCCCTGTGTAAACAAGCTTGTTTTTCATCTTCTGCTCCCTGCTTGGTAAACATCCTTGACACCGTGATCAGGTCATCTGGACAATGGTCTGACTGACGAGCCTTGATCAAGCTGATTGAACAATGGTCTGAATGCCGAGTCTTGATCAAGCTGATTGAACAATGGTCTGAATGCCGAGCCTTGATCAGGTCATCAACTACAAACACCGCCCTGATTGAACAATGGACTGAATGCCAAAAAGAGTGGAATAAAAATGTATATAAGGCTTGTTCGCTGTGGAGTAAAGCAGCAGCCTCCTGGGTTTTGTCTCTGACTAGCTTGGGACTCTGTTCCATAGCCCGGGCTATTGTAATAAAGGTGGTTCTCTCTGCAGACGAAGGTTTCCGGGTCCACTTTATTATATAAGGAGGGTAAGAGTAGACTTGGGTGATTCCCGCACCACCAAGCCCCCACTCCTCCTTGAGGTGGGCTTTTCTTGGTTCTACAAATGGCGCCCGAATAGGGACACCACGGAGACGTAGGTCTGGCCCGGTGGTCGTGAGGGGGCCCGTGGTGGAAGTCCAACGGAGGTACCCTACCCGAGGGACCATTTTGAGTCCGGTAGACCAGAAGTCTTGCACACGGTCTTCCCCATCTGGTCTGGGCCACCTGACTGCGTCCCGCTGGTGCCCCCTTTAGTGCGTTCTCTGTCTGGATCTGGACTCGTGCCTACGTCTGCAGAAGAGAACAACATTTTCGGGTAAGGGTGGACTGATCATCCACCACTTGTGCTCTGTTTTCTGTCTGTATTGACTTTTGCAAAAGCCAAGCCAGTGAGGTGAGTATTTTTCTCCCACTGTTGTCTGCCTGAAGTAAAAATATGCCAGTCAGTAGTAAGTTCCGAAAGTTATGTTGTTGCGTATGTACAGAGGACTCCCTTCTGGAGGCAGCCTGCCCGCTTCCTCCAGAAGGAACTCCAAGTTATGAGATGTATGTTAAATATGGGCCATCTGCTATCATGTTTTCTTCCTTATGGGTAAAATATACGAAACGAAGCAATGTTGAATTACAGTGGCCACAGTTTGGCTCCTTTGATCTCCAGGCCCTTTCGAGCCTGGAGGAGCAGCTGCTCCGCAAACGGTCTCGTCAAGCCATGTTTTACGCCACCGCGTTGTGGAGGAAAGAAATAGATCAAAAAATGAGAAAAAGGCAAGCGTTGAATAAAAAGAAAGAGTGGATGTCTATGGCTGATCATGCGAAAGCGCATTTAGAAAATAAGGTTCAGGAAGGGGTTGAAATGGCAGATAGGCATCATAGGGCTAAGGCGACAAAATGTTACCCCGCCCGTTCTCCCAGGGACCTTGAGGTTGAAGGAGAAGAGGGGGACTCGTTGTTGAATGCTATTCTTGAAGGTCCACCTCCTGCCTATGCTCCGGCTCCTATGTATCCCGCTCTTCCTCAAAATGTTCCTAACGCTCCACCCCCACCAGTGGTGGTTCAGGCTGCCCCACCCATTGTACCACTGCCTGATCCTTTGACTCCTGTCATCCTGCCAGCACCCCTCCCTCCGACAGTTCATACCGCCCCACCTATTGACCCAACCCCGACCATACATTCCCGTCTGCTTGATAATCAGTCTATTAGTACCCCTGTTGGTGACTCTTATGCCACTCCGGACCGAACGAGATGGTCCTCCCTTATGCCCAATACCCTGTTTGGATTCTTCGGTACCCCTAGAAAGGAGTCTTTGAGGTCTGCTGAACTCGCTGGGGGTAGTGAAAGGGACGCTATGCGAAAACAATGTGCATTTTGGGTAAATAATGGTAATATTTATGGCGTTAAAGATATCTGGTCAACGTTTAGACAATGGATGGCCATACAACAAACAGACATGGCCGAGTATATGTGCACACTTATAATGAAAAGATACGAAGCATTGTTCATAGATACTCCCCGGGGATTGATTGATTTAAAACTAACTATTGCCAAGGGTCATGTTCAGGGAGATGATATGCATGAAGCCCTTGTTACCATGATTGCGTTCAGAGACACAACGGCTTTTTCGCCATCTCCGAATGACAAAGCTATGCCTATGAGAGAGACAGCTCCCATCTTTATCCCTGCAGTGCTCGCCAATAACCAGGGTGTTGGAGCAGCCCCAGCCAACTGGCGTAGGATGTGGGTGCATGTCCCATGGAAAAGAGCGGATGTTCTTCAATTGAAATCCCAATTACCAGACCCCCGTAAGAATCCGGCTCTTTACTATCAGGAATTAGGTCAGATTGTTTCCTCTGGTGTCCTTACCTTAGAGGATATTGACTTATTATTCGGGTCAGTAGTACCACCCGACATATGGGACAAAATACGCCATGCCAACCATAATGCCGCTTTGCATGGTGACTGGACCGACTTTGAGAGGATGGAGAATGACAGAGAGGGAGGGACTAAGCCTGATCCGGCTATTCTGGCTCTCCCAGGCCATCTGTTGCAACTCATGAAGACCCTTTTGCCCGAAATAGCTGTTAATTGGGATAAGATAAATGCATGTAAACAACGTAAGGATGAGTCTGTTGCTGATTTTTTCACCCGCTTCGAAACTGAGTACAAAAGTCACAGTGGATTGGACGCTAGAGCCCCTGGCTCGGGCTCAGTGTTTATTGATAAATTTGTATCTAATTTATTACCGGATCTCTCGGCCCGCCTTAAGAAGGTTGAGAGTACGTGGTCAGCTCAGACTATGGCAGGCATGCTTGCCATGGCCCAATATCATGAGAATAGAGAGAATGAAGATAAAGACAAAGAGGTTAGGAAGAACAAGGACCTTAAAACGAAAGTTTTGTTACAACAAGCTTATCCACCCCGGGGACAAAATGCTAGAGGCCAAGGTCCGCCTTCGGACCAGTTCCAGAGGCTGCCCCAGCGCCCCCTTCAGTCTCCTTTACAGAAGTCCATCAGTTCGGCAGGTCCCGTTGATAAAGACCAGTGTGCCTACTGTAAGGCTTATGGCCACTGGGTTAGTGAATGCCCGGTATTAGCCCAGAATATTCAGTCGGGAAAAACTAGGCCCCGAACTCAAAGGGAAGGAAATATGGGACCTCCTAGGCAGAGGCGTGCACCAGATCCTAATGTTCGACCCTGTATGGGTCCGCCCCAGGGTACAGTTAACAGATTTGACAACGGGTATGAGGCCACTAGGACATACTTTAACGATGATTATGATGAGACAGGTTTCTACCAGCCATAGGAAAGCCAGGAAAGGGGTAATGTAAGAGTGCCGATTCCTGTGGATCAGCGAGGTCCTTATGTCCGGATGTCAGTTGCAGGAGATAAAAAGAAGTTTCTCCTAGACACCGGGGCTACTAGATCCTCGGTTGCTCACACCTTGATACCGGAGGCACCCCTTTCTGGCTCTCTCAATGTCTCCGTGGGTTTTTCTGGGGTCCCTGTCACCAACCCCGTCTCTAAGCCTCTCCCGCTGGATCTCGGTCCAGCTCATATGGATGCTCCTTTGATTCTCACGACTGGATGTAGTGAAAATTTGCTGGGTATGGATTTGTTAAAGGCTTTACATGCTACCATTTCTTGTAGTCCTGATGGCGTGTCCCTTACCATATCACCAGATTCCTCCGCCACTATGTTCCTCTCTGGACCCCTCCCTCCCGTTCTGCAGGCCTTACCCTCATCACTTTGGGCCACTTCTGACACTGATGTAGGACTTCTCGACATTTCTCCGTATACTGTCCGTATCCAGCAAGGTGCCCAACTGCCCCGGCTTCGCCAGTATCGCCTTCCCCAGGAAGGTGAGGCTGCCCTATTATCTATAATATCAGATCTCATGAAGACGGGAGTAGTTGAGGAGACACGTGGTAATGAGTGTGCTTATTTCTCGGCTACACTTGACCCAGTAGCCCGAGCCCTCCCTGGATGTTTACGCGCAACTGCTGCTGCTGCACTTATGGTCCGCCAGAGCGCAGGTATTGTTATGTCTTCACCCTTGACCTTAATGGTCCCACATGCAGTAGATACCTTGCTCAACAACACCAAGACACAACACCTTACCAGTGCACGACTTACAGGTTATGAGCTCACTCTTTTTCCAGTCACATTGACATTAGGAGATGTAATATTCTAAACCCAGCTACACTACTCCCTACTGAGACACAAGGGAAAAATTCTGACCCTCATGACTGCATATTACGGACTGAAGAAGAGACAAAGGGTCGTGTGGACCTACAAGACACCCCCTAACAGACGCTGAGGGAACACTATACATAGATGGTTCATGTCTTAAAAGATCGGATGGAACTACATCTGCTGCATATGCCCTCACCACTCTTGTTACAGTAGTTGAGACAGCACAAATTCCACAGGCATCGGCCCAAGCGGCTGAATTAATGGCCTTGACACGAGCTTGTGAAATCAGTAAAAACATGACTGTTAATATCTATACGGACAGTCAGTACGCCTTTGGGGTGGCTCACAATTTTGGTAGACTCTGGAAAGAAAGAAATTTTCTCACCTCACATGGGACTAGAATACAGCATGGCCCCCTGATACACAGACTTCTAGACGCCTTGACATTACCTAGAAAAGTTGCAGTGATTAAATGTAAAGCCCACCAGAAAGTGACTGATGATGTAGGGGAAGGCAATGCCCTTGCAGACCAAACAGCAAGACAGACTGCTCTAAGTAAATCAGATGGAATGTTTGTGACAGGACCAGCCAGATGGGAGGTGGAAGGAGGAATGTTGGAAAATACTAGTCAGAGTGTGGTCGAGATTCAATCTCACGCCACTGCAAAAGAACTGCACACATGGGAGGAACATCTGGCAGAGAAAGAGATAGAGGGATGTTGGGTGCGTATATCCGAAGGGAGGCAATGGATGTTACCAGACAGTCATGTCCCCCAGTTGTCACTATGGCCCATGGCCCTGCCCATATCAGTGCAAAGGGAATATGCAAGTTACTAGAGCCAACATGGTATAATGAAAAAATACCCCTATATGCTGACCGAGTGGTTAAGTCATGTATGATCTGCCTTATGCACAATCCAGGAAAAGGTACAGTTACCCCCGCTGGTGGCTTCTCCCCACCTACGTTTCCTTTTGAGGCCATCCAGATGGATTATATCCACATGGACAGGTGTGCGAATTTGAAATATGTCCTTGTAGTGGTCTGTGCCTTCAGCAGATGGGTGGAGGCCTACCCCACCAAGGATTGCACAGCTATTACAACGGCCAAAGTTTTGTTGAAAGAATACTTTCCCCGATTTGGGTTGCCCCGTTTGATTTGGAGTGACAATGGCCAACATTTTACAGCCAATGTGGTCCAGTTTGTGTGTTCCGGGCTTGGTGTCAGACAAAAGTTTCATGCTGCTAATCACCCTCAGTCAGCCGGATTGGTGGAGAAATACAATGGGGTACTTAAATTAAAATTGGCCAAAATAGTGGCGGAAACAGGTGTTACCTGGGTAGATGCCCTACCCCTTGCTCTCTTGTCAGTAAGGACGACTGCCCACTCAAGGATAGGATTATCTCCCTACGAATTGGTATTCGGTAGACCAGCTAATGTATGGGGCGTACCAAGGCCAAAGAAATTGTCTGATGTTGAGTTCCCAGTATTGACTGACTACCTGTACCAGTTAACCGATTCTTTTCGTACTCTTTATCATCAGGTACACGCTGCTATCCCCGACAAGAGCGAAGGCCCAGGTCACACCATTCAACCAGGTGACTGGGTGGTGATCCGAAATTTTCAGCGTACCAAGTGTCTGGAGCCCTGCTGGTCGCACCCCCGACAGGTCCTTCTGGCCACCCGCACTGCTGTAAAAGTCAAAGGGAGAAAGAACTGGACACATGCTACCCATTGTAAAAGGGTGCCTCTCCCCCTCCCGTACGACCAATGGGTGAAATACGGACTGCCGGATTGCGACACAGAAGTAGTACCGACCTTTGTCCCTTTCAGTGATGCTCAGCTTCATTACACCACTACGGAAGCCGAAACTGATCGAATCTTAGGGGTCCAGTCATCCCTCCTCTGCAGGATCAGAGGAAGGAACAAGAAGCTCTCTTTCCAGACCACTCCATACCTTCTTCCACTCGCTACAACTTGAGACCAAGAAAAGGGGCTGGCCCTTGACTCTGTCTGGTGTCTAATAGGCTGTAGGGCTGTGATATCTCCGGCTGAGACCGGTGCTGGTATGCTGGACCAATGGGAAGTCCGTAGGACTCTTGGTATCCACATCCAGTGAAGCAACCACCAATCACAGACAGCCGCTAGTGACAACAGGCTGAGCACAATGGCAGCGGTCCGAGGGTCTGAAGCGCACAAGAAATATGTCAAACTTCTGAACAATAAATGCTTCCTTTCCACGATAGTTATACTTTTTGCTTTCCTCATCCTGCTGGTTGTGGGATGGTTTCTGTTGCTGACCTCTCCCCCAGCTCCTCTGGCTACAACACCGACACCTGCAGAACATCTCCACACCACCTTGTCACCCCATGAACTACCACGACGCCTGGAATTCATGAACAATACTTTTGTACAATTATTGCACCAGCATCAGCTTGTGATTAATACCTCGAACTGTTGGGTATGTGGGCTCATGCCACACTCTATGACACTCACTGTCCCCTATTTCGTCTATCCATTTTCTGTTTTTGGGTCCTGTCTGGCTTGGAGGATGCTCGTCACCGATGCATATACGATCAATGGAACAACGAGCTCCATCATTGGCGATTTTTATGACACTTTCACCCGAAACAGAACAGGCAATGTCAGTAATCCTTTCTGCCCTACTACGACATCTGACATCTTGAACATCTCCCGTGCTGAACGCAATGAGATGGTTGTGTTCAACACCTCAAGTAGAATAATCTTCTCCCGCTTTCGGTCCAGACGCAAAGTTCCCACCAAATTGCAGGCTTTCAATGTGATCAACACACATGGCCAGGTGTGCATAAAAGGACTGGGGACCCGGGAGGTAGGAGTCAGTGACTGCGCAATAATCAGTATACTGAATATTACCTCACCACCACTCCTAAACGCTTCTCCAAATACCTATTTTGTTTGTGGACAGTCTGCTTATACCTGGCTTCCAGGAAATTGGTCAGGTGTGTGTTATTTGGCCTTTCTTCTTCCCCCTACCTTTACTGCTGTTGGGACACATCACTTGACCAATCCCCACCTCCACCATCGTATGCCTAGGGGAGTAATTAAGGCCGATGACACTGCAGGACAGGAGGCGGGGGACTTCTTCAAAGGTTTCCTGCCGTTCTTGGGTCCTATGGTCAACAGCCGCAACATACGACACCTTACCCGAGTGTTGGAGGCAACCATTAATGAAACAGCAGGGGCATTGGGCAACATCACCGCAGAGCTTCAGGCGGACCGCCTGATGACACTACAACATCGAATGGTACTTGACATCATCCTTGCTGACCGTGGTGGTGTATGTAAACTAATCGGCTCCAGCTGCTGCATTTACATACCTGATAACGCTCCATCAGTCTATCAAGCTATCCAACGTCTGCATAAACTTTCCTCTGAGATTCATCAACAACAAGATGACTGGTCCCTCATGGGCTGGATTTGGGGCCTCCTTTCCAGATGGGGATGGGGGATCCTCATTTTTTTTGCCTTGGGAATAGCAGTCATCATCTCATGCTGCCTGTGTATTCAGTGCTTGCCTATGCTTTGTGCTATGTGTACACAGGCCCTTAAAAGTTCCCCGGTCAGTACACGTGACACCAACGTAAGGATAATGCTTCAACAAGAGATTGGCGACCTAATGCAGATAGACATTTTCTAAGAACATGTTTTGCCACTCAATGGCAAAAGGAGGGTCTGAAGAAAATAAGTTTTCACTAGGTCCTATTAATTTCCTTACATTCCTCCATTCCTTGCCATCTCGTGACAAAACCCTGCCTACAGCCTCCATTTCTGCTGACGCTAAAAAAAAAAAACTATCACATACCCAAGCCCCCTGTTCTTTGCAGTTAGCCAATTCATCAACAGAAAGCCATGAGACACCTACGCCCTGTGTAAACAAGCTTGTTTTTCATCTTCTGCTCCCTGCTTGGTAAACATCCTTGACACCGTGATCAGGTCATCTGGACAATGGTCTGACTGACCGAGCCTTGATCAAGCTGATTGAACAATGGTCTGAATGCCGAGTCTTGATCAAGCTGATTGAACAATGGTCTGAATGCCGAGCCTTGATCAGGTCATCAACTACAAACACCGCCCTGATTGAACAATGGACTGAATGCCAAAAAGAGTGGAATAAAAATGTATATAAGGCTTGTTCGCTGTGGAGTAAAGCAGCAGCCTCCTGGGTTTTGTCTCTGACTAGCTTGGGACTCTGTTCCATAGCCCGGGCTATTGTAATAAAGGTGGTTCTCTCTGCAGACGAAGGTTTCCGGGTCCACTTTATTATATAAGGAGGGTAAGAGTAGACTCGGGTGATTCCCGCACCGCCAAGCCCCCACTCCTCCTTGAGGTGGGCTTTTCTTGGTTCTACAGGATCATTGCAAACAGAGAGAGTGAATAACCTTTCATAAATCTCCAACTCAGTTGAAAAGCATCCACCATACACACTTCTGGATCTGGTCTTCAACTGTAGTATTTCTCCACTTGATATTCTTGATAAGCCTCTTCGCAAACAAATCTACTTCTACAAGCTCCTATTCCCAAGCAATTCGATTGAAATAACACTGATTTAGTATCCAATTGCTAAAGTTTCTGAGATCTCTCAAACTCCAATCTACAACCTGATATTTTACTCCTAGTAAATATTCTGCCATCAAAGAAATCCAGTGTAGAAATCAGAAATGCCACAAATCCCTTGCCAAGTCTGCCAACTACTTTGATATGATACCAACTGAATGACTGGTGTACGGTACAGCAGATACATTGTTTGTGCACATCAGAACCACATTGCCTGCCGGTGAGTTCCTGAAAATCCTCAAGGCATGCAATCCTGCCCTCACCTCTAGACAATTTATATGCAGAAGTACGTTCAAATTCAGACTACCTCCTGACTGCCTAATGAGAATGTCAAACCAGGCTGCTTGCATTCGTCTCCAGAACAAATTCCGGAATTGAGCCAAAGTATGCCAACCGTTTCATGCCTCTAAGCTTTCCAACCACCAAATATATTCCTTCCTTGCGTCCAATGACAAGAAAGGTTGTCTGCATACCACAAGCCTTTTCTTAGGCTTGCAGTCTTCAATATCTGCAGTGCCCTGTGTGCAAAGGGCCCTTAAAAATTGCCTGAATAGATATAGACAGATAAACAATCACTTCTGCTAATTTTCGCTGAGTCACCTGGGAGAACTTTTCTCTTTATCAGCTTGCTCTTGCTTTCTGGTAACATCAATTTTGCTAATGTGGTATTCACCTGAAATCCTAGAAAATCCACTGAACGGTTCAGAATTAACATAGATTTCTCTACATTGACAATGAGATTTCTAACAAATTTCTTATCAACCTCGAATGAACCAATAACTCTGAATTATACTGTGACATTAAAGAATGTTGTCCAAATAAATAAACAATCAAACTTCTTGCTCCCTCAGAAAACTCACCATTGGTCCTAAAACATTGGTGAAACACTATGGGGTTGAAAACAATCTGAAGCATAGAAAACTATGACTCTTCCTGTGCACTGGTATTGTGAAATAAACTTCTTTCAAGTCTCTCTTCACTAGCCAATCCTTTTCCTGCAATATGTACCACCATCTTGAAATGTATAAAACAAAAAAACGTTTAAGATTGTACATTTTTTTGTCTTTTATTCACATAGCAATAAAAACAAACATAGATTGAATCAGCTAAGTTCTTGAACAAGATAGCTCTATAGCCTTCCCTTTAGTACATTCCACTTAAAAACATATGGTAAGCATAATGTCACCTCCATCTGAATAATTTTTGGCAGTCTGCCATAGTGTTTACAGACTTTAATACACCTTTTTTGATCTAGCAAATGGCCTACCAGTCCTAACCTTTCAGAGCGTTGTTGTCTCCCTCTTAATCATCAGTATCAATAGTTTGGTCAGTTTGCTCACTTCATTGGGAACTGCCTCCACATATCCAAGAAGAGCCACATCTGTCACTCCCACTATCTGCGTAACTGTACCCAACCCCTCTTCCTAGAATTTCTGAATTCGCTGGTGTAGAGCCTTGTAAGAGTAGAATGCTGGTTCCCCCTGTACACCTTAGGCCTGTGACATAAATGTTGGAGGGATGAGTTGAAGACAGGCTTAGAATCTTGAGTTCTGACCTACACACAGCGGAATAAAGACATGTAAAATTAGTCTCTGTGTGTGGCGTAGTTATTGGCAAGGGCCTAGGCTAGCAGAACACTGCAACTGGTGACGAGATAAGGGATCCGAAGCCCGTACACTGATAGCTCTCTTCCAGAGAGTTTGCCATGGTCCAGCAAACTGCTCTAGCGTGCCACGTGTGCCACAGTCGAAGGGTCGAATTGACCCTGCACAGGTGGAGTCTCAGCAAGCCTGTATAAAACGTTTGAAGACAAAGAAAGTGACGTTGAAAGTCAACATGTAGGTGGCCAGGAACTGAATGAAACGGCCGCAAATAAAAGGTACTGCGTCATTATGCAAATTAATGCCTTATGCTATACGAAGTAAGAACGCTAAAGGCGGATGCAGCCAGGTTACAAAAGCAGTGCACAGCAACAATTCAGAACAAATCAAATTGAAATTCATATGCTATGAAGCAGAAATTAACCAGGCGTTTGTGAAAAAACATGTAACCACAAACCCAGCCCAATATCATAACGGTACCTGCTTTCATGGACTAGTTGAAAACAAGGTTGATCTACTTACCAAAACCATTAAGGAATTGTTGTGCCACAACGTGCTGCGAAGTGGCCCCAGAAGGAGAGTCAGGGGTTGTGCACGCGGGGTTGTCCCCAGACAAAGTGGCCCACCACCAAAGCTGCCACACAGGGGCCCAGAACAACTCCTTAGACAACCATCAAGTAAACAGCTCCAATGGAGAGCAAGGCCAAGATCCAAGCTTCACAAGTTAGTAAGGCAGGCCCCAAAGCCAGCATGATACAAGGCGCTAGAGAAGCTTTGCCTGATCAAGCTCCACAAGAAGCACCTGAGAGACCACTACTGTCCACCAATGTATAAACGGCAGCTGCATTCTTAAAACCACCAATTGTATTTGATACTGCCAAGAAACACAAAATTGGCAATAGATGGATAGGGACTTTTGAAGATTTCACAGATGCAACAGTTGAAAAAGATGATAAAAAGATTATAAAGTATCTAAGGAACATGGCTGGTGAAAGAGTGAAAGAAGGCATGAAAAAGATACCACAAAAAGGTGAAGTGACGAACGATCAAATCAAAACAGCCTTGAATGTCAAGTTTCATCCAGTGCCAAATGCGGATTATGAAAGATACATATCCAGTCAAGCGCTCCAGAGACTAGATGAAACCATTGATGAGTTTGTGGAGAGACTGGATGTTCTGGTAAAGCACTGTAAATTCAATGATGAGGAAGCTACTCACCTCAGAGTAAGTGACGGATGTCTGTCAGATTCATTTCGACGAAGAAGGTTGAATGAAACTCTGAATTTAGAATAAGTCCTCAAGGCTGCTCATGCTAAAGAGCATGCTGATCATCAAGCAACTGACATGGAGGCCAGAGGCGTCCAAGGTGCATCAGTCATGAGCATTAAAAGTAAGTCAAGGTACAAAGCTGAGGGACACAAGGCGATGTCTCCACAGAACAAGAGAACGTGTTACAGATGTGGATTGTCATTTCCAAACAAAGGTAAATGTCCCACCACTGCTCAAATATGCCTTGGCTGTGGTAAAGCGAACCATTTTGTGATGACTTGCAGGGCAAAGAGAAAAGTAAGTGCGTCACAGCGTGAAGGCAAAATGGCCGACCGAAAGCTACCTCAGTGGCATTCGACATGCTCCCACAAGGCCAAGCGGTCACACCAACTGAGGCAAATCGACACCAAACAAAGTCGATTGTCTTCTAAATCATTGACAAACAGTTACTCAGTCTCAGTATCCAGGGAAAGTGGTAATGATGACTGTGTGATGTCAATGTTTACCTCAGAAAGGCATGCATATGTGGGACTTGTCAAATGTGAGAAAAAACTCAAATAAAAAGAAATCGACATGAAAAAGCACCAAACGTATTCAAAAATTGTCCGAAGATCACTCCAAAAATAAATGGATGTTCAATACCATTCATAATTGACAGTGGTGTGTCTATAAATATCATGCCTGAGAAAAAGTATCAAGAACTGTCTCAGTTACCACAACTTACTAAGCCAAAAACAAAAGTATACAAATGAGATGCTTCGACGCCCTTAAAGAGTCAAGGATCATTTGTAGCCATGATGAAATACAAGTGAAATGTGGTACAAGCATCTATTCCTGTACTTTAAAGGAATAGCTTCAAGTGCCTGTTTGCTGAGTTTTAATACTGCTGCTGATATGGAACTGATATCAGTGAACTACAATATGAATGCTCATCATGAAATTGTAACTCAATTTCCTTCATTATTTCATGGGCTAGGAAAACTGAAAGCAATGAAAGTAATGTTACACATAAATGAGGATGTTCGTTCTGTTGCTCAGAGCCACAGACAAATTGTGTTTCACTTGAAAAGGAACTTAGGGCCTGATTATGATCATGGTGGATGGGATAGTCCATCACAAATATGGCGGATAACCCATCCACCATATTACAAGTTCTATAGGATATAGTGGAACTAGTAATATGGCTGGCAGGATATCCATCATGTTTTGGACGGAGTATCCCATCTGCCAAGATTGTAATCAGGCCCTTAATTTGTTACTTAAACATAACATAATTGAACGATCCACTGGTCTGACACCATGGGTTTCTCCCACTATAGTATTGCCCAAAAGAGACAGTGAAGGAGCTGTACACATATGTGTTGACATGCGTCAGGCCAACAAAACAATTGAGAGAGAGAAACATCCTGGTCCGCACATTGCTGATATGATAGCCCAATTGAATGCTGAAAAGCTCTTCTCTCGAACTTGAAGAAAAATCCAGGTACATTACAACCTTTTCTAGGCATAATGGTCTGTTTCGCTATAAGCGATTGAGTTTTGGTTATCCTCTGCTGCAGAACTTTTCCAAGACATCATTTGATGTATCATACAGCCTGTAGGAAATGAATTTAAGTTTATAAGTTTATTGATGACATATTTGTTTTCAGAGCCACACAGAAAGAATATGACATGGGTCTCAAGTACGTATGTTGTTTGCTGACCAATGCATGCTTAACTCTGAATGCCGACAAATGTGAATTCCACAAGAAAAGCTTGAAATTCATTGGCCATGTCTTTTCTGATGAGGGTATGAAACCTGATCCAGCAAAAGTGCAAGCATTGGCTACTGCAAATCCCCCACAAGACATTTCTATGTTACGATCCTTTCTTGGACTGGCCAGTTACTGTTCGAGATACATACAAGACTTTGCTATGGTCAGTGCACCGTTACAAGAACTAACAAAAAAGACTGTGTCTTTTCATTGGTCACATGAGTGTGAGAAGAGCTTCCAACACATCAAGCAAGCCATTGAATGTGCCACTGAAATTGCCTACTTTGGTCCCAAACTACATACAGAGATTGTAGTGACACTATCCCTGTTGGGTAGGGCACAATCCTTGCACAGCACAACAGACAGCCAAATACCCAGAGACATATAGTGGCATACCCCAGTAAAAGCCTGTCACAAACAGAACGTGCTTACTCGCAACCTGAGAAAGAAAGTTTGATAGTGGTCGGGGCTTGTGAATATTTCCGTGTTTTCTTGTACAGAAAGTCTTTCACTGTAGTGACTGATCATCAAACACTGTTGACGATATTTAGCAATATCAAAGCCAAAATGCCTCCTCGAATTGGACGTTGGGGTTTGAGGTTCCAAGAATAAAACTATATGATTATTCATCATCCAGAGAAAGATCAGAATCCGGCTGATTATTTTTCAAGAGTGCCATTACAATGCCCTCGTACCCCATCTAAGAGAGCGGAGACCTACATCAATTTTATTGTGAAATCGAGCATACCAGCTGCCATGTCTTTAGAACAAATTGTCACTGCCACGAGCTAAGATAGTGACATGTTAAGATTAAAAGACATTATTGCTTATCAATCGTGGAACCAGCACTCCAGACCTTTCACTAATGACAGTGAGTATTTGAGGTTCAAAAATGTAAGAGATGAACTTTCAGTGACTCAAGAAAGCCTCATTATGCAAGGTACACAAATTGTTATTCCTGAGAGTTTACAACAACAAGTAATCAATAGCACCCATGAGGGACATCGAGGAATAGTTGCCACCAAGAGAGCTTTCCATGACCAAGTCTGGTTTCCAATGAAAGGGTCGAAAAATAATTAGAGACTTCCATTAATTGCAACTTTCTCTCAACTCAAGTCATTAAGCACTCTTTGAACATGTCACAATTGCCACATCATGCATGGGAGAAAATTGCTATTGATTTCTTTGGTACTTTTGAGAATGGACAACATCTTCTGGTCAATGTTGATGAAAACTCCCATTTTCCATTAGTGGAAGACCTTTCATCCACTACACATGAAAAGGTCATTCAAAAACTAGATTGCATCTTTGTGATATGGGGTGTACCTGCAGTATTAAAGTCTGACAATGGCTCACCATTCAATAGTTAAGAATTTAAAGACTTTCTAAATCACCTCAATATAAGGCATCAAAAAACACTACTCTTTTGCCCCAGGCCAATGGCCTGGTAGAACAGTTCATGAGTACTCTAAAGAAAGCTGTTTAGTGTGCTGCATGGGAGAAGCTCGACCTCAAGGCTGTTTTGAACACCACTCTTCAAGCTTACCATTCGACCTCTCACTTAACAACAGGGGAAAAGCCCTGCAACTCTCATGTTTGAAAGAGCCATGATTACAAAGCTGCCCAATGGAACGACCTCTGATCTAAGAATGAGGAAGACATTCACACTACAGACTTTGGTCGCAAACAGAATATAAAAATATATGCTGACCGACAACGTCATGCAAAGGACATTACTTTTACAAGAGGAGATCGAGTGCTTGTTAGACAATACAGAAGAAGGAAATTCGATGCTCCTTTTGAGGTTGAACCCTTTACTGTCACTAACACCAAAGGGCACATGGTGACTGCCCAGCATCCTGGAAAGTCCCTTATGAGAGATTCCTCTCATTTTGGACATGTGACTCATCACTCACCAAATATCTATGTCAATGTAGAGACTGGGTCCATACAGACTGTTGATGACTCTGTGTCTGCTGATAATTCCATCTCACCTGTACAGATCACTGATGCTTCAACTGTCAGTTCCCGATTTCCAGTGACCCGATCAGGACGTGTGATTCAGGCGCCACAACGCTTAAATGAAGAATTGTAATTGCTTGTGTATCTTTGTATTTATTCATGTATTTATTCATATAGTTATCAATTTATTCCTTTGTTTATTTATTTATTTCTCTATTTTTGAAAGTTGTAACATTCTTATTTAATTAAGTGGGAGATGTAGTGTCTTGTAATAAAAGAAAGCTGGAACTCTTTTGGTTCCCACTGTACACCATAGGCCACGTAGTGGAATAAAGATGTGCAAAATTACTCTCCGTGTCTGGCATAGTTATTGGCGAGCGCCTAGGCTGGCAGGACATTACAGTGGGCAGCACCATGCCAAATGTAGAAACTCGTGTGTCATATGGCATCAAGAGAACTTATTTGGTCTGGTGGGGTCCAATTTGTGAAGCAGTTACAGTGTATAATGTAGCTTATGCAGGAAGTTAAAATACACTAGTTTGTGTCTATAGTTCATGGATATACATTGTAGTTGGGCACAACTATATGACCATTTGTGAATGTCCCATAGATCTCCCAAATCATCCTCCCATAGACTCATGGCTTGGATATACATTGTGAGCCTTCTGACACTGGATATATGGCAGCGACGGTTCTTTCCTTAGGGCGCAAGAGCTGCGCACTCTGTGTGTTCTGCCTCTATTTTGCTTGTAGGTACTGTAGTACCTATAAAACAGATGCCGATAGACTGCCTGCTGCGGCTGTGTGTCTGCTAAAGTGATCGTCACTCTAAGTGTGCATCAGGTTGCAGTCACAGGCCAGTGTCAGGCAGGAAAATTCTATGCGCTAGTGTGCTTGTGCCAGCCGGTTGAACCAAAACTTGCTGGCCTGATGATCTCTCAGCCTTTGGGCCTGTGAGGTCATGAGCTAAAGCACAGACCTTCCGTGGTGAAGGGCCTCCCCAGATGACGTCACTCATTAAAGTCAGCCTGGGTGTTTCAGGCTTCATCCCTGAAGTTCTGAGGCTGCATGTCAATCAGGGAAGTCACACCCCACTCTCTTCCATCACATTTGTTGTGGAATCAGTAACCTCACCCAGCAGCGTCGCACTAGTCGTGCCCCAAAGAGCATCATTTTTCTTCTGGGCTGGGTGCGTCACTGATGAACTAAGTAAATAATATAAAACTAACTGACAACAGTGTCTGCCCTGGCACTGTCTGCGTTGTTCTTTCCTGTGCACAAACATCATGAATACAATGTCCCATCAAGTACCAGATTCGGTAAGTAATTTGCGTTAGAAAATATGCAAGGTACGCAAATACAGTTCAGTCTGACTAACATTTAACAATAAAAATGCACTCTGTAACATTCACTTTAAGTATGCATTACATGTGTGTAGCAATTTGGTCAGGCTCACTTTACTGCAGTATTCTCTCTGATCTCTGCAGCAAACCCTCAACCCCTAGAGTGGGCTTATGGTATGGTAGAATCTCCCTGCAGTTCCACCTCCTGGGTATGCTCACATGTGCAGCCATAAGGCGCTGTTTGACGGAACACTCGTGAGTAGCTGAGAAGTCTTTCAGACACACAGGGTTATAACTGAAAGTAATCAACTCATCTTCTAAAAATAATTATTTTATATTTAGATCCACTAAATATAAAATGCCTATTTTTGGTCTGTGAAATGTTTCCAACTTGAAAGAGGCTTTTAAACGTGCATACATAGTCATCCTGACAGTGCTGAGCATGCTTATTAGCTCAGTGTATCGAAGACCAACATCTGCCCTGGACATTTTGTGAAAAATGAGACTCTGACTTTTTTATTTAAAAAAAAAAAAACATTCACTGTAAAGTAAGAATTTATTTGCCAGAAAAGATGCTCAAGTCTAGACTCACAGATATACAGACATAGTTATATACACCAACATACGGGGACGCAGAAGCACCCACATATGCAGAAACAGATACAAACAAATACACAGGCACAAAAAAACAGTGGCACAAACAACCAACACACACATACATAGCCTCACACAAACTCACAAAAATACACAAATAAACACACATGTGCAAATGCACACACAAACATTAACCAACACAAACAGATCGATTCACAGTAACTTTTAAAAAAACAAATTCTTAGGGCGAAACACCCCCCACCCCCACCCGCCCTCCCAATTGGGACACCCAGATTTGCTACGCATGCCGAGTTTGGATCTAGTCTTACGCCCTACCAATTTCAAAGTTCACCAGCCACCACTGATATACGGTACAGCTGTGAAACTCACTTGCAGCTGCATTCCAGCTGTATCACCGTGGACAGAAAGCTAACCTCTAGGAGTTGCTGTAGGAATGCTGCTGAGTATCTCTTTACAGCTTCCATGAGTCTGTGGAAGACACCCTTTTTGTAAAGTTCTCTGACATGCCATGCCTGGGTAGTCTATCCTGCACTACTTTTTCAGATGTCAGTGGGAGGGCGGGATTTTCAACTAGTGTGATACTTGGGGAGTAAAGAGTGGATAGCCGTACCAGTTTGCTAGTGTACCACCAAGCCTTGTTAGTCACGGTGACACTGGATGGTCATTGTAAAGTGCCACATGCCACCAACTGCACTCCTAGGCGCTGGAGTGCATCTGTATAATAAGCATTTTGTTGTTTAGAATACAGCACACAGTACATAAGCAAGCACATGGTTTGTTATCTTGTAGAACTACAGGTTAAAAGCAAATGATCAGTAAAAGTAAGCCTGGGCGGAGCTGGCGGAGCGGCACTAAGCGGAGGTCCCGCGCATGTGCATTTCTCGCAAGGAATGCGCATGTGCGAGCACGCGCGCATGCGCAGATCATCGTGAAACCGAGGAAGAGGAGGACGGCAGCCCGGGGACGCCGCAGTCAAGGTAAGTGTTTATTTTTTTTACCTTTAATGTATATTTAATGTAATTCTTCCTAGGGGGGTGGAGGCGGGGGCTGGACAACTCTGCTCCGCCGCGAAGTGTGCAGAGTTGTGCCTACTCCGCGTTTCCCGCGGAATGCGGAGTAGGCACAACTCCGCACACTCTGCGGGCGGAGCGGAGCTCTCCGCCCACAGTTAAGTAAAAGGCTTATTGCAAGACAAAATCAACAAAGGTATTTTCAACAGATGGCACCTTGCCTTTGAGATGTAGGGTTGGTAAATGTTGATGCCAGCACCCAAGTAAACTCACATTACTCAGATTTTGAAAATCTGCAACCTATCAGGGGCACCAAAGAGACACTTTACACATGCACGGTCTCTAAGCCCTGTGCGAACCATGATAACAACAGTAGTAAAAAAGAGTACAATACCATTACATAACACTTTAAGCCTGACGTATCTATGTACTGCAAGAATTTGTTACCGTTACACAAATTAACACCATTAATTTTATCAACCTCAAAACGCCAAAAGACCAAGTTAGCTCTGCCAGGATCCAGTCACGTGACCCAGGTATAACAGTCCAGTGGCCTAATGAGCTGGCTTACCACTTTCTTGCAATGGCCTTGACATCTAGGTGGTCGTTGTAAATACAGATCACAGACTGGAAGGGAGGTATGGGAAGGGGGTACAATATTTATGTCAAACCAGATAGACACAACAGTGACCCACAAACCACCATGTAGTAGGAAGAGGGAACAGATTTAATAAAGGATTCCTGAATTAAAATCTACACATGCTATGATCTCTGCATTTTGATGATTGTTGGCCGTGATATTTATAGCCAGTCGGATAGCTCAGTGGTTTGAGTGCCTGCAGCAGGCATGTGTGTGTAACATGCAAGTCATAAGAATGAATTTCACTAAAGCACACGATACCTTCTGTTCTTGAGAGGTGAACAAAATAAGTATCATGATTTTACTAGGTAATTTTGGCAGCACTCGTTAAAGGGAATTTACATATTTCATATTGTGTTTTGCTCTCTATCAAATGGTAAATTTAATTTGGGATGCCTTGTTCATGTATGCCCGTGGTTACACAAAGGAGTAACGGCACATCAGCTGTAGGCACTTGGGTGCTGCATCAGCCTGGAGAACACTTACCATCTGGCCAGGCAATGCTGAAACAGATTGACACTGACAAAGCCAATAGCTCTTGTATTGCCGGGACTGATTGGCTTTGCCATAGCTTGTTTTTTTTTATCAGTGTCTTGTGTGTCCGATTCTGCATCATCCTGCATGGGGCCTTTTTTTTATATATCTAGCGGGTTTTCTGCTGCTTCGCATCCACTTTGCTCATTTTGGCTGTCTGGTGTTGCAGCTACTGACACTTCAGTGTTGGGCAAATTATGAGGTGTTATGCTGATTCAATGGTAAGGAGAAGGAGGACTATTAATATGGCAGAATCACTGTTACCTTCTGACAGAAATGTGGGTGTCATGAGGCCATCCCCAACTCTAGGATAGAGAAAGGGGGTTGCTACACATCACGGGTGGCCCGATCTGGGGCCGCGTCCACTGTAGGCTCCTCCTCTGATCGTCAATCCCCTCTGCCTCGCATGTGAGCATGATCAGGTCCAGGGCAGTCGCACGGTAACTAGGCCTCACCCAAAGTTGATCATCCTCACAGCTCTTCCCTCTGGTATCCTGGGACACAACCCCAATTTCTGTACCATGTAGTTGGGTCTTCAGAGTCATCGTGCCGTTCCTGGGCCCCAGCTCTGTCGTGGCCTCTCACAGGCCTCCACCTCTGCTGCTGAGCCTCTGAGTAGCCTTCTTCTCGCACCACCAATAAGTCAGCAGTGCATACAACTGTTATATAGCGTGACTAGCCCAGGATAAGGTTGCATAATGTAAGATGTTGTAGCAGGTTGTCGGAGCTTTCTCAAGGCGCCGCCATCTTGGTACCTGGCTGGCTCCACCGCCAGATTGCACACATTTATAGCAGGACACCAGCCCTTGCCATTTTTCCTCACCAAAAAAATAGTGCACCTCTTGCACCTCGTGCACCTCTTGCACCTGAATAATATCACCTTTCTGCAAGAAATGACTCACTCCACATTCACCAAATCCATATGCTCTTTTTCAGAAATAATTGCCCTGGTTCTGTCCTTTGAAACATATTGCCAGAAGATTTGATAAGCCCATCTCCAAATAACAACCCTTTCAGTTCCTCTGATGCCTCTTTAGGGCTGATTCTCATTAGAATGGTCTACCACCGTTCCAAAATCAGTCCAGCATTGCCATTACCCAAAAAGCAAATTGCTCATTGACTCCAACATCTAATTAGATTCCTTCCACCTCCAAGCAATTTGTCCTGGCCTATTTCCCGCGTACGTTCTTTACCACTCCTAGAATCTCTTCCGAGTTTAAACAGGAAGGGAATTAACTACAGGTAAAAATTAGAAGTTGCATATATTTTGTCTCCAATAAATGGCCTAGAACTCTCTGCTTGAATCACATTGCGAGCCTCCTTCTCCACAGATCTCCTTGCCATCCCTTATCAAATCTGCTGCTATGCTCTCTATGCCACTGTTAGAGCAAATTCTTAATTAATAAATAATGATTGCTTAGTGACATGAATGATTTCTAACTAACTTACTGCACACTGTAGTACTGAGATTTCCTTAGACTGGCCAAACTAGGCCCGACTCCATTTTGACATTAAAACCATGAACATGTTTTCATTCTTACTATCTCCACACACAGCAAAATGTGCACTGAAATATTATTAAATGCAATGTGTTTTTACTATTCTGTCATTTTCTTTGGAAGAGATGTTGGTCTGGGTAAGCTCTAGAGGAAGCTTTTCCTCTCAAATGTAACTGTTCAAGGTTCTTCCTGCCTGAAGCTAGGTGAGCTCTTTCATTTCATAAGCCTATCATTGTTTTATGTGTGACTATATTTGCATCTGATGACATTAAGGCAAACAGGGACTAATTAATATTCATGTAGGGGGTGGGGTCAGGTATTGTTGCATTTTATTCTGTATTGTGACTTGCTGAGCCTATGAATCCTTATGCTCACCTCATACTGACTGTATGATACTTACTGTGTATTTTGCAATAAAAGACTAGCTTTGCCTGTTCCTTAGGGATCAGATCTGACACTCGTGCTGCAATTCGATTGAGGATTGTTAAGCACACCTTACTCCTATTCTCTCGGTAAATCGACATCCAAATCCTCTCACTCCTTCATCTCATCCTGGAAGTCTAGAAAATATTTATCCACATCCACTCATTCATTGTTTTTATATAAAACACCAAACTCAACATCATAATCTCAAGACTCCAGTTCTCGTTTAGTGCGGCCTCGGACACCCTGCTCATTTGTGTTGCTCAAGACACAGTTCTTACCACTGTTTCTAGTGCTATGATCAGCCTTCTCCATATCCCTTGATTTCGTTCTTTCATCCTTCAGATTGTTTGACATTTAAGCAAACTTTCACCCTTTAACCTTCTTTTTTTTATCTCATCCTCAGACATGGTCCAAAATTTCTCATCTGAAGGCACTGTTTTTTTTCTTTTTAAATTCTGTCATTACTGTCTCTTTAAATTTAGCTTTCATGCCTTCCTCTATGTACCTTGCAATAATCTCCTCACTAACTAAGATGATATCCCAATAGAATTGGCCTTCTCGTCAGCCATTTCTTTAAAATATTTACACTCCTACTAATTTAACTACCTTGCAAACAATCCCTGACGATCAGACATTGTGTCCTCAAACAGCTCTAACTGGTTCTGAAAAGCACAATATTACGTTATCTTGCCTTGGCAACCTGTGCGCTCAACGTGAATGCATTGCCATGAAGAATAACGTGTATGCGACTTTTTCCAAAATGGCACCCAAATATTGTGTGTGAGAGTTGGTAGCAAATATGGCATCACCAATTTACAGCATCTGACTAGCAGGACACTCTAAAACAATGGTGCACGAGAGTAACTAGCTGAAATCAAGAGCACCTGCTCATTCCTGCGAAGTCAGAACCCACAGTTCAAGTAAGGTTAGTTAAAATTTGCTTTTTATAAACTGATTTTCCCATACAAGCTTTCCTAAAAAAAACACTCAATAGCTTCTAACAAATCCAAGATTTGTCGCTCAAAAGAAATGAACCCAGAAAAGTAAAATACATACTTCACGCAAACAATCAAGAAACCTGGACTAAAGAAAAACGATATAAACATACTTACACCCAGTCTGCATATAGCAGGAACATTCAGCACTAACTCAAGTATTTCATTGCCCTGAAAAGAAAACAAAATGATGAAGATACAATAAAATGTACTTGTCCTGCATGGAGTAGCCAATAAAAGAGGAAGAGAAGAAGCTGCATGGGATTTATATTCACGGTAAGAACATACTGAAATAGAATTTTCGTCTTTGATGATGTAGTTTTGTTCTTTAAAGCGCTACAGGATGGGCAGACTATAAAAGGTTATACATAATGATAGCCTCTGATCTTGTAATGAAACTCACATGGAGCAATTGAAGTGCAGACCTCAGCTGACAGCAGACTTCTCCCCAGAGCCCAAACTGTGCAGTTTTTTGCATTTTTCATTACCCTCTGGGGGTGGTTGCAGCGGGTCAGATGAGCTGACTATCAAGGCCCTCGCTATCACCCCTGAAGCAAAACGACTGCAGAGCTGAACAGTAAGTCCTCAGCTGTAGGAGTGGTGAGAAGACGATGGGCTTGAGACTGGGGTAAGAGAGTGGATGACGGAAGCCATATAAAGGCTCAGCTCGTTTGTGGCTCCAGTGCCCAAGAGGACCTTCAGCTAACCCAGACCAGGCATCTGGCTTGACCCTCCAGAGACTCACCCCCTCTGTTTATGCTTTGCCCAGCTTGTCCGTATCCATTTGAACGAGAGCAGCAAGAGATCCTCTGTTTGAAAGGAAGGACAACCTGAGCCAGAGTTGGATTGGGATCAAAAATAGGCCTGGGCGCCCTAAACAAAAAATGGGCAACATTTGCGGATTGCGCCTTTTCGCAAAACACTGCTTCAGTGTTTTAAGTATAATGAAAAGGAGGAGGAAGGGGTTTCTCTAAAAGAGGTATTTTTTCGGAACTTCACAGAGATAAAAAAAAAATGCAAATATTGCCAGGACTAATTGTGCACCAATTATTTACAATGGTGAACCACAGCTGAATATATGTGCGGCCACTTCTGCTCAGGCCCCCTGCCCCTGCTCAATCTGCATTCATTCTTGGGCTAGCCCAGCGAGAGACTGGGAATGACACCACCACCCCGTTGATAGAAAGGAGGTAATAGAGGGTCATCTACCTCCGGAAAGGCCGCTTGGGCCCCCACTGGGCCGCTTGTGGCATTTGAACAGCACAGACACAGCCCAAATTGGCAACCACGTTGTCCAAAATAGTGGCCCACAGCTGCAACTCCGATACCGGCACATCGTCCATTGCCCAAGTCTCTGCCTTACTAATCCAACCCTCTACAAAAGAGGCCAGTGCAGAGATTACTTAAATGGCAGATTGGCCCATGATTCACCAGGGCAAATGCTTTTAGCTACTATGAACATTATGCACAAATCTATCGGGACTCGGTGCCCTTGTCATTGTCCTGTCTTACAATTTACCTATGTCCACCTATGGTAGAGCATAAGAATCCTATATTGCTCAAACCCATGGCGCTTGAAGAGAAATCTTAAGTAACATGGGTAACCCAGAAACGGTATTATGCTGTGCTACCTGCAGCATATTTTTTAAGGTTCTATCTATTATTAGAAAACTGACAAACAGTAAAGCCACCACCATATGAAAAATGTATTTGTACCAGCTGTTTAGCTACATATGCATTTCCAAGGACACAAGAAGACGTGTACAATGTGTAGCCATTTTCTTACGTGTAACATGGCGTTGATGGCTTATTGCTTCATCTTGTGCCTTGAATCAACAACTAAAAAGGTTTAGGGCTGCGCGCCTTGGTGATGAAAACACAGTGAGGTTGGAGCAGCATAGAGGCTGCTCCAACCACCATACCTTATCTGGTGAAGGGGACCAGGGACTTGGGCTGTTTATCTTCATGCTGCCAATACTTGCATTGGTTCTGTGGGTAAGAAAGGCAATCCTTGGGACAAGGATTCCTTTTAACAGGAAGGTACTTTACTGCAGCAGAGAAAGCAGCGATGAATCCTTCCCTGACCAAGCCCAATGGCAAAGCCTGTGCCACCCACACTACTGCCAAAGACCCACTGGCGCTGTAGCATCTCGCTGGTGGAGTCTCCAGTTTGCACTGGTTATATTCAATCCACAGGGAGCTTTGGCCATCTAATGGCCTTCCGCGGATGCAATCCATCTGATTAAATATTATTTTGGAACTGGCTATTGTTGTCCAGTTGAATACATTGGTATCAGTTAGGGTTGCAATTTAACTGGTAGAATTTTTCTGGGGTATTTTCCCCACTGAACACAGCTAACCCATGTACGAAAACCTATACGCCATATCTGAGTGCAGTAGAATTGTGGGTGCCAGCTTCAAAATCTGAAAGCTGTTGATTTTTTTTTGAGAGTACCAAGAAGCAGCAGCATAACCTGCAAACAGTTGTCAGTCAAAAGGCAATACCCTTTGAACACAGAAAAAAAAGAAGGCCTCTGTCTGACACCCATTGCACATGCACTGTTTTACTGGCCCTCATTGCTTTCTGAGAAACTCCCCACTCCTTTCTAAGGTACAATAAACGCAACGGGTTCTCATTATCCTTTTTAAAGACTGTTTTGATTCAATGTCTTTAAACACGTAATTAAAGCTAGAAGATGGAACTAAGTTCATTGTCACACTACGTACCCATCCGCTGCACTCTAGCGAAACAGCACGTCTCCCTAACGTGCATTCCCTTGCTTTAGAACTCCCCTTTGTAGTTAGGTGCGTGTACGGTCAGGACATTCTGACAGGCCTAGCACTGCGGACAGACTGCAGCCCAGGTGCATGTTTGATTTAGATGTAAACCACTGACGTGCCTTATGTCAAGTATTACTGTAGAAAGACCTCCGCCGCACGTTTATGCGGCTAAGAAGCCAAATATGTATTTATCTCAACTTGCATTTGTATTTACATATGTATTTATTTTTCAATATCACAGTGCCCATGCCACCTCACAGCCACATTAGAATGCTTGCTTGGGTGAGCTGAGGGAGGTCACAGTGGGAACCTTTGCACCAATAGCAGAGCCATGGTATTCTACCTGCAGTGGAAGGAGGTCCTGGTATTAAAGGAAGTCAGCGTCAGTACCTTGTGGGAGCATGAGGGAGCTCTGGGAAGGAGAGTCTTGTGAGTGGAGGGATCTTTACCCACAGTGGTCGCATCTTATTATTCAAGGCTTCCTAAATGGCTCTGTTCATCTACATTTTCGGGGCAGCCCTGTGCCAATTAAGGGAGAGTATTGGGGAGGTAAACTCTGTTTAATTTTTTGTGCAGATAGCTACCCCATTAAGACATCCATTTAATGTCACCTTCATTTCAACTGTTAAAGGAAGCATCGCTCAACTGTGACAACCAGCTTCCATGGAAGGGTCATGTGGTGTCTGGCAGTTTCCTCTACACCACAGACCCATCACCGCAGGACTGGTCTACCGGGCTAAGGGGCTAGTTCCCCCGGGAGGCTGGAGACCTGGAGATTGGTTTCTGTCTATTGAGCTTCACAGCACAGGCAGATACAAGTGGTACAGAGGAGCAACCTGTCCCACTGCACCCTCTTAAAAGCCTCCCACTTGTTTGCATTCCAGGCACCTGTTTTTACCACACATGTGCACATGCGCAGTGAAATCAGTCAGTGTTGAGGCCAGTGCATCCCTGTCTGCACTCACAGTGTCCACGCTAAAAGGAGTCAGACCAGGCTTGAGTGAGTAACATACTGAAGGAAATCCTGCTGCCAATTCAGTTCTATGGTGTGCTATGTGGAAAGTGCCTGTCTTGCTCTTCCCAATGCAGTTGCTAAGCAGTATTGCTGCTCACATCCCAGACTGCAGACAAGGTTTATTTGCCACAGTTTTTAAAGTTTTCAGGCTGAGAGAAAATGAGAGGCCTGTGCATGGTCAGGCGCAACGGTAGTAGATGGCCCAGATGTTAGCTCAAACTGGGCCTTTCATGAGGTGCTGTGGCTGGTGCACCCTGCAGAGATCTTTACAAGGTCAGAATTGACTACCTGGTAAGCACAATTGAGCTGCTTTCATTTCTTCACTAAAACCCGCCCAGACGTGGTCGGAAAAAAACAACATTGAAGAAATTATGAAATGGTGCAGTTACAAGCAGAATGACCATCTTTGGAAGGTAAAATGGCACTAACACCAGAAATAGATGGAAAAATTTCCACTTTTGTGGCTAAATTTGTATGGGACTCCAAATGGGCATTGATCGCTGGAGAGTACACGCTCCTGTACATTGTGGGGTCACTAACTAAGTTACTCGAAATGGCAGAAAAGGCCAGGGAGATGGGCAGCCTTATCTCTCCCAACATACTGTTGGGCTGGGTGCAAACCTCTATATGCTTCCTAGGGAATGCAAAAAGCACTCTTTCCACCAAGATGCATTGTTCTCTTTTGATTAAAATAGACTCAAAATTGAGCAAACTGTCTACCATAGTAGCAGTACCAGTTCCAGACAGGGGTTTGTGTGAGGACCCCTTTATCAAAGAACTAAGTGAATTCATGACTATCCATCTCGTCATTAGATATGGCACAACAGTCAACAAGAAGGGTGTTCACCCAAAAGGTTTTTGAAGGGGTCTGTAGAGGTGGGGGGGGGAGGGGTTACTGGCTATCCTTACTCCTCAGTCTCCCAGAATTTCAGGGTAGGAAGCCATTCCAATGACAAGATCAGAACAAGTTCTGAGGTTTCGTTCCAAGGCAAGGTGGCGGTAGAGGGTGCGGCAACAGACAAGTATTTTGAGGTGAATCATGAGTGACACAGTTATTGATACATCCAAATTTAGTGCACACTCAGCAAAAGGTGCCATGGCATCTAAAGCCTTTCCTTTGTGAAGCCACATGGAAGATATCCTAAATGGAGAAGTTTGGTCATCTGATGAAACTTTTACAAAATTATTTTTTAAACCAGTGATGGCAGTGAAATTATTGTTGGTCAGTAAGGTTTGAACTTGCTTAATCTGAGCCTCCAGTCCTGCATAGAATGTAACATTTCCTATCAGAAGTGAAGGAAAGTTTCAATTTTATTAAGGACACACAGGGGAGGATTATCCCATCAGGTTGGTGCAATAATTCTGTGACCCACTGTCAGATCGTAACCACCAACCTGAGTAATCCGGTCAGCGGGGGCGATGGAGAGATGACAGTCCGACCACTCCCCTTCATTTTCTCCCCCGGGGATAAATAAGAACTGCCCACCCAAGGTGAACAAACAGGGGAAAGGGGGAGTGGATAAATATTAAAGAACAGCCGAGAATACAGGGCAGCCTTTCTTGCTGAGTCTTCACCGGATGAAATGGTTTATCAACATGTCCAACCATGGTGTGTGCAACCTGCAAGTAGAGGAAGAGGACACAAGAGGCATGTACAATAAAACTCTTCCTACCACTAGCTTCCCTTATGCCATAATCCTCCCACCTCCAATACTCACTCATGTAACCACACATAAGCAGATGGGCTTTTAAATCAGAAAACAGAAGAGCAATCACTCTGGCTCTGGGAGCGGCCAAACAGGCACTATTGGCTAGATGGGGCACGGCGGAGATACCCTCTTGCCTGGACTGGATATACAAACTATGGGAAATACTGGGGATGGAAAAGATTACAGCAGGTCTTACACGTTCCCTCCCTAAATTCGACAAAACATGGGGCACCACTATAGAATTCTTGTCCAACGAATTCACAGAACTCACCGGCCCGAAGTACCTCAGAGTGCTCCGTCTCACTAAGGCCCCCCCCCCAAAGGAATAAGGATAACAGCTGGCCGTACCAACCCAGATCATTTATGTGACACTTGCCGGGCTCACCACACACACATATAAGGGATAGACCTCTTTACCCTCCCCCTTCTCTTCTACTTTCTTCCTTCTATGCCTTTACATCTAGCTCATACAAATGATCACCACCGGCCGGTGGATGTAGGTGGTGGCTATTGTATCGCTTGTCTTTTCAAATTAATAAAAAGATTTAAACCATAAATCAGAAAACAGGAGTTGGATACTTCACTCATGCACCAAACAACAGAGAACTGGCAAAGAGAAGGCTTCTCTACGATAAGGAGGTTTGCAGGGCTGGAATTCCAAAGGAATTGGTGTATGCCAGAACATAAATAACCCCAATTTCCAAAAGCACAGGCAAGTAGTCCAGAGATTACCTCTCTCTAGATGTGTAGTAGTTTATGAGGCTCACAAGATGTCTCAATGGCAGTTGAAAGGCGTGCATGCAGAAATGAAGAAAGCTGATAACATGAGGCACCCCTATCAGGCACCCCCTCCGTCCATGAGCGTGCTCTGGAAAGCCTCGATAAAGGTACCAGATGAGGCTGCCAAGGATAGTTCCAGCTAAACACACAATGTCACGAAACAAAAAGGAAGTTTATGAGGCAAGATGAAGTAGTCATAGTCATAGTAATATATAGCTTTATTCAGAGTCACAACAATCATCCAAAAAAAGCAATAACACAGATAAAACCAACAAACATCGAATTCATTTCCTTACATATAAAAACGGGTTAAAAGCAGAGTCATCATAAGATCAAAATATTTAAAAAATCAACTCTTAAATTCATTACAATACTTATAAAATGTCTTATAAACGTAAGGACGAATTACTTAAATACCACTGCTACCCAGGGTTCCATTATACATTTATACAAATATAATCCTAAAATTATTAAAGTGCATTAATACAGTATTCCACGTGTTCCCTTTCCAGATTTTGTTATTCCCAGAGACCTTGATAACCATGCTCATTAATGTATATTCCCCTTACTATACTCTAAATGATACCTATTGTCATCTTCTTTCTAGCGTAAAAAACTGCCCAAAGGAAGGATGACATACTGCAGCAGATCTCTAATGTTGGTTACGACTGCAAGTACAAGTAAAAAGGACGGCATTGTTTAAAATTTAGCTGCCTTATAATTGGAAAAATATACTGCTTCCTATCTTTAGAGTAAAATTTACACAAAAGAACCACATGCATGGTGTTCTGCCGCAGCCTACCATCACATGGACAATTTATCAGTTCTGTTGACCACTCGTTCACAGTGGGAAACGTACATAATCTGTGAAATATATCCAATCTTAAACGTGTAAGCACAAATCTATGCCGTGAGTTTAAAACAGTTGTAAGGTAAGGCTGCATATTAAAAGTGGTTAGTATCAGTTGGTTGTGTAAAACGGAAGATTTGGGGAGTTCGGTTGTCAAAGTAAGTTTTTCCAAGTGAGCCACCACCTCTGTTTTCAGTGTCTTTCTGCTAATGGTAACGAGTGTCTCTGGTTTATCAAAATATTCTGGATGGGCCATGTCACCAAGGAATCGCTGGACATATGTCAGCCATGGGATGGACTTATATGCACTTAAATTCAAACAGTCTGAAATTATCTCTCGGTTGAGCGCTGTGTAATCTGAAGTCCATATTTTGTGCCACAGCAGAATTGGTTCTAGCTTATTTAAATTAGTAAGAAAGGGAGCGCCGAGTTCGTAGTGGAGTATGTATGCTGATGTACTTTTAGGGGTTGCTAAGAGATATCTAAAGAAATTATTTTCTGTTACTTGCATCTCCGCACATCTCTTATGTCCCCATATGCCCGCCCCGTAAAGTGCTATACTAGTGCATTTAGCTTTATATATTTTCATCATCATTTCTGGGGGGTTAGTGCCAAGTCTACTTGCAAAGCCTCTAAGGGCCCAACAGGCCCTGCTAAACAGAATATTTATATTCTCAGTTTCATTGTTCCATGACCCATCTTTGCTGAATAGGACTCCAAGGTAAGAGAAAGTGTTGGTAAAACTGATCTTTATTCCATTTATTGCTAAGTTTCTACATTTCACATTGTTCCTACCACACTTCATGATGTAGGTTTTCAATTGATTAACTTGGAGTCCCAAATTACTCATATATTCGACAAAGTTAGTCAGCAGCGTCTGTAGGGCCAATGGGGTACGTGCCATTAATACTGCGTCGGCGGCGTAGAGGAGGGCCGGGACAGGGCATGTGCCTATTTGTGGGAGATTTTTAGAAGTGGCCACAAGCTCCTCCTGAAGTAAAATAATTAATAAAACCACTTACCTTGCGTTCGCCGCATCGCCGACTCGGCGCAAGGTAAGTGTTTTTTATTTTTTTAGTTAATATTACCTATCCCGTCGTCTGTTGACTTTCACCCCCCCCCCCGGACCGCCCCACCGCTCTTACCTGTGCCGGCCGCCAAAAGAAATATTAGAACCCATCAAGGTGTATGCTGGCCGACAGTTGTAACAGTACCTAAACACCAACGCTCTATCTGGATGATTGCAGTAGCCATGGATGCCATGCTACTTTCATGAAAACCATGAAACTCATTATATTTCATGATTTAGCAGGCTGCAGGAATTCAGCAACTTTTTTGGCGGGATGTGTTTTGTTTCAGTCATGAATACATTCCACTGGCTCGATGAAAATGAGAAAGTGTGCGTTTAAATTGGTACATCTTTTAAAAGGCTGCAAGTAATTGAGAGATTGATCCATGTATGTCCAACAATGCTTTTCCTAAACTGATTTTAAAGGCTGTTCATCTTGTGTGCGGCTTCATGCGTTCAAGATTTGAAAAAACTGTTTTTAGAGCCATTTGGAAGGCAAAGAATGGCATTCTGATAATTCATTTTTTTCAGTGGTGTGTGTTTTTCAAAGGGCGTTTTTTTTTCAGAAAGACACCAAGCTGAAATCACAAATTTTGAGATCAAATGAAGAGATTTTGTCTTGTTCGTTGTATCGCAAACTGTTGATACATTTCGTGAATAATATGTAAGATGAATGGTGACATTTGAGGGACAGGGTCTGCCTTGTACGTGCCTACAAAATCTCCAGTTTTCAGGTTGTGCGTCAGATGAATGGAGAGAAAAGAGACTGTTATTGATGGCATGGGATCAGCCTGGTCTCATTCATAACGTTGTATTCATTTTTAAGTGCATTGGTATTAACACGTCAAAATAAAGCAGTCTGAAAAATTAACAACCAGGTAGTAAATCAATAGCTCTGCCCAGAAAAACATTAATACTTTGAACTAAAAGACAATAGACACCGTTTCTGGATCAAACATAATTCCGTTTTTTTGGCACAGAAATATTTTAGTTGGGAATTGCAGAAGTAGTCTTTGGACTCTGTCCTCCAAGCATCGGTTTCACTAAAATATTGGTTGTACAAACTTTTAATATTATTCCAGCTTTTAAATAACATTTTGATGGCGGTGGCAAAATTCATATGCCTTGAGATCAAATCTTTGCACAGGGATGCCCATAAAGTGTAAGAAGACATTGTAAATGAAGGAGTCACATCCTTTTACAAATCATAAAGACAATATATATATATTGACGATTAACTCGTTTAAGATTTTTTTTCTGATGATTATACAGGAGCTCTAACCGCAATTATTTTGTGCCACAAACTTAACCTGTTACATACGAAAGTGAAAAATTGTAAAGTTATTTTGTCTTAGCAGCATAGGGTCCAGTACTGGCACAGTATTCGGGCCTTTTTTTTCTATTCTTCTTAGGTCTTTGTGGTTGACCCAGGGAAGGAAAAGCCCATGTGGTAGGGAAAACCCTCTGTGGGTTCATCCTTGTGTAGGAGCCATGGGCAGGCTCCCTAGGTAGGGAACTCCTTGAGTGGGCCTTATGAGCCATGCAGGGTATACACCGTGCACTTCAGACCATTTGTTATCAGAAGTCCTAAGCGATTTGAATATATTATCAGTTCCCAATATATCTGACAAAATGCGACTGTAAAATGCACCGTTTGGCCTCATCTTTTCTGAAATTTTGTTTGGTGAGTGAAAAGCCCCTCAGGAAATTAAGAATGTCCCTCTACGCTTGCATGATCCTTGCAAGGCAGGGTTGGTTTAAAAATTTTGGCCAGGAGGTTCTATGACCAACGTCACTGGACTAGTCAGGCACCAAGACCGCCGGTGTGAACCAGTCAGGGAGGTGGTACCAAACCTGGAAGAGAAAGGCACACGTGTTCACGTCCAAGGAAGCAGTTCAACCAGTCCCAGCAAGCAGCACGCGTGCAAGTACTTTAATCCACATTCTGTGTACTTTAAAGGGAATTGTACTGCAGGAACCATAACAATAGACTGACAGGGCAAGGCAATTGCAGACACTGAAACATTTCGCTGCAATCCTCTCCTCTTCAAAAGAAAGAACAAAGAGCCAACATTTTTGTATGGAACAGTTTTTATTACGAACTATATTCAACCATCCATTACATAAATATGTAATAGACTCATGAACACGCTAAATTAAACACAGTGTCATTTTCCTTACTGAAAAATAGAGTTAACCTAAACAGTTCAGATCGCAGTACAGATGGGTTTATTATAGCATTGTCAAGGGATGGTTCAAACTGCAGCTCTTATAAGCAAAGTAGTTGTCAAAACGAGACTGACAGAAGAACCTAAAGGCATAAAAAAGGTGTTAAGAAAGGTAGATAACCGATTAAGGGTCAGATGTACAAACATTTCATCTTGTGAGTCTCTAATTGCCTTTTTTTCCGACTCGTAATCAAAGACGAGCAAAATGAAATGTACTAATGTGCCTCAGACACATTAGCAATACCCAATGGGGTGGCAATTGACCTGTCTCATTAATATTTATGAGGCAGGACACAATTTGTGACCCATTGGGAATGGGCAATAACGCAGAGATAGTGGCCTGCCGGGGACAGCAGACCACCATGTCTGCGTTTGCTTTTAAATAAAGCAACTTTTTTTTTTTTAAATGCAGCCCGTTTTCCTTAAAGGAAAATGGGTTGGATTTCAAAAAGAAAAATGAAACGTTTCTGTTTCATTTTTTAAGGGTAGGACCAGACTGCCTGCTCATAAAAAACATTTTCGCTATCATTCCCAAAGGGGAAAGGGTCCCCTGGGGACCCCTTCCCATTTGCGACTGGCTTACTACCTACTTGAAGTAGGTGGTAAACTGTGATTGTTTTGTGACCGCATTCGGTTGCAAAACAATTGTACATAGCAATGTGACTCGCTATTAGGAAGGGACGCCCTTGGCACGCCCTTCCTAATAGCGACTCACAAACCCTATTTTGCGAGTCGGTAATAGGTTACCAACTCACAAATGGGGCTTTGTACATTTAAAAATGCTTTTTTCCGGTCGAAAACGGCCCGAGAAGGGAGAGGAGAGGAGAGTCTCACACTGAGAGCATGGCTCAATGATCCTGCACTGGGCCTGGAACACCAAGAACCAACCAATTTAATGAATATGAAACATGTAGGGTGCACAAAAGTGTACCTTATTTTTTGATAAATTCAATATCTATAATTTAAGCTATGTTGATCTAGGTATGTGACGATCCAAATAAGTCTTTTTAAAAAGAGATAGAAACTAGCAGATTCTGAGTTCAAGAATGGGTGCAATAAGACAGCCAATTAGTCAAACAATACTGCAGAATGCCTCCCAACTCTTCATCAATGGTATTGCGATTGTATGACAAAGTATTGACTATAAAAATATCGTGACACAGTAATATACTGTCAAAAATATCGTCAACAAAAATATAAAGTTTAAATACTTTGTATGTCAACTACAGAAATATATTTTTTAAAACATTGTGGGCCAGAATATCCTCAAAAAAGTAAGTACAATGAACTATATATATGTATAGATATATATATATATAGAGAGAGAGAGATAGTTATATATATATTGATATATTTCTATATCTATATATATATAGCATTACAGGTATTGGTTTTAAACATTAAAGTATAAAATAATATATTTAAAATAATTTTTAAAAGTTTGAATACTCAATGTAAAGTAGGTAAATGGAATGTTATTAATATTAATTTATTAGTACAACAATTAAAATTCGAACAAATCATACATATCCAAATCTTTTACAACAGTATATTTAAATAAACCAATCACAATTGACAGTTAATTAAAAATAACAAATAATTAAAATATCATTTAATAACACATAATTACATAATTATCAAAACAAATTTAATAAGCACGAAAAAGTAATTAAAAATAAAAAAAATCATATTTGAAATAACTTTACACCTCATCTCCTACAAACCCAACAATCCACTACTAAATATTAAATTACTAACTCAATTTAAAAATAAATACATTTCACATTGAAAATTACAAACTATGCTATAAAAATAACAGATATTATCATAATACTACTGTCTTATAATAATATAATAACTAATATATAATTACTTAAGACGCGATATTTTATACAACTATAGTAAAGAAAACAATGTTATGCACAACATTTTAAAATTGACATCATATACCTACAAAAAAACGATATTCTCACCTTTTATATTCTGCCCCATGATATTTTTGAGTTGATTATATTTTTGACATGATATTCTTGTATCAATATATTTTTTCTTCAATATGTTGGCAGAATACCGGTATTCCACTCTGAGATGTCTCTTCTGACTCTCCATCATCATCCTCAGATTGAAGCTGGTGAAACTTTGGCCAGAAGTCGATCTATTATCAAACACAGTGAATATGTCTGATAGGCCAAAGCTGCTTGGCTCCACACTCAAAGAAGTAACTGGAATAACTCTTCTGAAAGAACTCTTATTGATACAGACAGCCTCCTTACATCAAGCAGGCCTCACAAAGAGAAAGGTTATGAAACAAGACAGGATGTGCATTGCACCTGTGAAAGCGAAATGTCTCAGTAGAGTTCAGCTTTTGTATTCCATGGAGAGATACATTCTGCACACCAAATACACCAACGTCATGGACCCGGGGTTCCCTAAGCCATTCTAAATACGCCAAACATCGCTCCTCTTTCCACTTTAAATCATAGTTTACTAGCAGATATTGATCTGTGTTGTGCCCTAAAATATCCTGGGCCTTATTTACAAGAAAGTGCTGCAGCACCGCAAGCCCTTTGGCTGCGCCACGCTGTGGCACTTGCAAAACACAGGAATATGTCATATTTAAAACAACATGACGCATCCCTGTGCGGTCCCCTGCGCTGGCGCACAATCGGCTGCCATGCACCACGCAGGCACCCTTGCACCATGGTGCAAGGGTGCCTGCGTTGCAGGGCGATTGTTTCTGTGCAGGAAGGGATACCTTCCTGCACAAAAACAATAACAAAAAAAATAGAAAAAGGTGACTTCCTCTTCCCATGTGGGCTGCAGAATGCACCACCCCTAGAAAGAGGAAAAAACGAGGAGAAATGTAAACATTTCTCTTCGTTGTGCCTCACTACGCCATCCCTGGGGTGGTGTTCCATTCTGACTCATTTCAAGGTTTACGAATTCTCGTAAATCTGGAAATGCGGCAGAATACATGGGTGTTGAGTGGGAACTCCCCCAGCAACACCCATGTCACGCTCCTTTCAAACAAAGTGTTGCCTGAGAAGGATCCATATTTACAAGGACAGGAAAAGCCACGCAGGGTGGCTCTACGTATCCTTGTAAGTATGGGGCAGGAGGTTATGCCAGTGGTGCATCACAAAAAGTGACACACCAGTGGCGCAAGGGACTTTTAAATAAGCCACCCTATATCCAGCTGTCACTATCGTGCTTTCACAATTTCTTCTTTAGTAAGGATGATTGGGGAGCCTCAATGGTTCACATCTCCATCGGTACTAGCCACATCTATATTGATACAACAACATTGTCAGTCTTGCCAGAGGTTCTCTGGCATCTTCTTGACAGCAGTAGCCGGAGGAGCGTCGCCTCACCTACCAGCAGATAAAGAAATTAAAAATAAAACGATAACAAACACTTATTTATTATCGTTTTATTTTTTCACTCGGAGCAGAGGCTTGGGGGCAGGGCCAGGGTAATGAAAGGCTGGTGGAGGAGTGTTTGGCACTGCTATTCAGTGTGCATGATGGTCTGGCCAGCCGTCTCAGGCCAACCAAACCGTCATGCGCACTGAATCTCTCTCCAACCCGAGCTGCTTTGCCAGGTTGGAGAGAGCAGGCACAGGCTCCCAGTCTAACTATGAGCGCAGATCATCGGTGCTCAGGCCAATCCTGACGCTGCTTTCAGCAGCATGAAAGCAGTGTCAGGATTGGCCGAATTCCACTCAGGGAGCCTGTGCCTGCAGAAGAGAGGGGCGCTATGCGGCGAGGCAGGTAACTGTTATTTTAAATTTATTTTATGTTTGACGTCCCCCCCAACCTCCCCCTCCCCGCCCTTCATTCAATCCATACACCGGCCGCTACTGCTTCTTGACATAGCTGAAGTTAGTCAAGGAAAAGGTGGCTTGCTTTCCCAGATGTGCTTTGAGGTTTTAACCAAAGGAGAAGGGAAGGGATTCCAAAGCGCTTGAGACCCTCACGGGTGAGTAGTGCGCTTTAAATCCCCTGATTGGTTTGATTGAAAGTGGCAAATGTTAAGCTTCGCAAAATGTATGGTTTTTTTGCGAGCCTCGCATGGTTAGTTCTTTGCACAAAGATTGCAAAATTGAAAAAATATATACTTCTGGAGATGAAGTCATTCAAAATTTGGTTTGCCAGAAATGGCCGCCACATAACCTTACCTTTTGCAGGACTATTCTCTCCCCAAAAGAATTTGTGGAAGAATTCTTTAACTCACATTAATTGACAAATTTTGCAATGCATAGTTCAGCAACTTTCCAAACCTCTGAGGCTTAAATTTGGATTTTGCACCCCCTGAATAAGACATAAACTTGTAGAATTCAATATTTTTTATAATGCTTCATATATATTTTTCAAATGTTGACGCATCTGATAGAAACATATTTTATGAAAATTACAATTAAACGTTTCAAAGGGAAAATGCCCCACAGACTGCCTCACGTTTCGCTCATTGATTTGCTTTCATGGAGGCTTACTCACAGGGCTTAATTTGTAATGTAAGTCCGTTTTTATATAGCGCAGCTACTCACCCTTACGGGTCTCAAGGCGCTGGGGGCCGTAGTGGAAATTAAGTGAGCTAGTGCCCAGAGTCACATGGTGCTGAGCTGAGCTGCCGCTGGAGCCAGGGATCGAACTGTGAACCCTGTGCTCCGGAGTCAGCTGCCCTGGCCGCTGCACCACACCTCTCCACTCTGCAATTTGAGCCAGTGGTTACCGGTGGAGGGCACCGGCACTTATTTTTGGGGAGTGGCACTTATTTTGCTGCATCAGATCTTTTGCAAGTGCAAGGGAGGGAAAACACATTGATCAGAAATAACCGGCACACAGGAACAAAGAAGGAACTACTCAGCCTTGGTATTCGACATGCGGACGTTTAATTGCTCCTGCTGGTGCTTCTTAGCAGGACTTTGGGCGCTGGACCTCTTCTCTTTACAAATTAATCTCTGTAAGGGTTAATAATTCTGCCCTTATTGCAAAGGTTGCTTCTCACTTGCTAAGGAACAGAGGCAACCACACACTGGCTGTGCCCACTTTGCATGATATGATCTTTGCAAGATGTGATTAAAGGAGAAGAAATCAGAACTCCAAAAAAATGCTTTACATTTCTGCATGAAAAGATCTTATCTGAGGAATACACGCAGGGCAAAGAGGCATTTTTAAAACTGTATTTTCTCTTCACATCTATCTCCATTATAAGAGAAGTGTGCACAAAAGAACAGTTACCTAGATCTCTTGTATTACGTTGAAAAAGCTTAACCCAGACCTCGACGCTATTTTTGTACTTGGTATCAGTCACTTATGATGCCAGAAGAGAGGTCAGGTTCTTGATTGAAAGGGAGATGGGGAGTTTCAGAAGTGGCTGCATTTTGCAGGTCCTTTCATTTTGGAGTCCACCCAGGACAGGAGGCAAACTGTGGCATTCAGTCCACGGTGCAGCCCAGGTAGAGATGGGCAGTGGGCTGGAAAACATTACAAGGAAAATAATGAGAATAATAAATTCCTTTCTTTTTGGACTGCAGAAGTTGATCAACTTATGACAGAACCGATGTCTACCCACAATTGTGTGCTTATGCTTCTGTATTCTACCCCATAATGCTATGCCCACAACTGTCGTGGAAACTACCATTGTGCGAGCTGTGTCCCGTATAGTAGTAAAGAGTAGCAGAAAGACTTTTCCCCCAATCCTTGGAGTTGTAGGGATCACTCAGCAACATCAAAGAGGAGATTGCAAGTGTCAGGAGAAACTGAAGTGTGGTTTACAGCCACTAAGGGCACACACAGGAACCAGGCAGAGATCTTTGAGCTTCAGGATGCAGCTGGTGTACAACTTAACAGGGTGCGGAAGCTCTGTTTAAAATAAAAAGAGAGGGTTGGTGGTCCCCATGTGTGGTTTGGGGATACTTCTTCCTCCACTTAGATCACCAAAAGTGGTGATGGAACTGCGCTCAACACCACAGTGGATGGTGGTTAGTACTGGTTACCAGGAAAGGGCCAATGTGAGTGTCCAAAAGGATGAACCAGCAAACCAGTGGCACAGTGATGGGGTGTTCTCCCCAGGCAGTGTCATTACTCTGTTCACCTGCAGTTGTTGATGGATTTAGGGCAGTCCTCTTCCTGTGAGTGGGAACGAAGGCTTCTTGGTACTCTGTATACCTCTGAACCCCTGCGCTGGCGGGTGTCTTCCATGCTAATAAGGTCAACAGCAGCGCAAGAGCAAGCCAAGAGAGTTTCAGCATGGCATTAAGCTTAAACCTTACATTGAGGAACCTTCAAAAAACAGACCTACGCATCCAGGACGCACTGCATCAGGGTCCACATGGGTCATTTCCAATGCAGCCAGTCTTTGCTGGACTAGGGTCTACCTTAAGCACCTAATCATCAGCTGCTGAGCAGCAGCCCAATGCTACTCAATTCATGTGCATTTCAAATGTTCAAAACTCCAACCACTCAGTTTGGGCATTGTTTCCCTCCAAAGAGAGGACGTAGGGTGAAATAAGTCTTGCCATCTTCCCAGAATCCAATGTGAAGGCTGGTACCTCTCTGACACCAGGTGGGTGCATTCTCCAGAGGTCAGCTCTAGTGGAAGCCCTTGTGTAATACTTTCATAAAGGCCACAGGTGTGTGTATGTAGAACAATAGGTCCAAGAATAGTGACAACAAAATGATAGAAGAACAGTTCTCAAAGTCCAAATAGAAGAATGATCCACATCAAACCACAGTGTTGTGTTGGAGTGTGGCAATGGTAAAAAGCCTTGTTCTCTTGGTTTACTAAAACCTGCAGTCTAAAGGAGGATAGCACACCATGATACCATTACAAGTTAGGATCATCGTCTACCTCCATACACCAATATAAAAGCTTTTTGTCTCTTTCAACCTGTCGTGGGTTTCAAACATGTTTCATTATTTCATGCAAGTCTTATCCATTGCATTTTGTTTACATGTGGGAGAAGCTTTTGGCCCAATGTTTCTTCTCCCTTCGTGCTCTATTGTTCAGTGACATTTTTCTCGTGAAAACGTGCCTAACAGCTTCTTGCTGCGAAGACAACAAAGGAGTGGAAAGACTGCTTTAATTATTCTCCTCACTGGCAATCATTCTAGCTGCATTCCAGACCAGCATTTTTCGTCAACTATGCAATTCCAGACAGAGACTTCCCGTCGGCAAATCACTATTGGTCACGCTCCAATAGGAACAGTCCAGTCCAAACTGCCAGGCCAGGTCCTCTCAAGACAGGAACTCAAGTGACCCCAGAATGATTCTGACCTACTTAGGTCTTGTCAGTAAGTTATAGCTTGCTCATAAGTGAGGTTGCAGCTGACATAGAAGCAAATCCGTCAAAATGATGGCCTCTTCTTCAAAAGTAACAAGATGATGCAAGGAATGCTTCGATTAATTTCAACCACTGGTGATCTCTCGGGCCTTGATCTTTTGCTTGACCAAAACCTGCATCCAACAAGATGGGAGCACCCCGTGATACCGTTAAAACATGAGACCATCTAAGGGGATTCTTTTTTTTTCCCAACATGTCATGAGTATCAAACCTGTTTCAGCATTTCATGGAAGTCTTCTCCTTAATCGTTGCCTTTTTGCACATGGGAGATACCTGTGGCCCAAAGTTTCTTGTCTTGTTTCACCTTTCCATTGTGAAAACTTGCTAATACTTTTGTGCATCACTATACCCGGTGCAATCACATCCCGTGTATGCTTCCTCTCTGGCCTGCTTTTCCCTATCCCAACTCATTCCTACTCCCAGAGTCCTTCCTTCTACCCACTAACATACAAACATGACAGCTTGATAATGCATTGTAAGCGTAAATGGGAATTGTCCTCTCCTATAATGTTATCTGTATACCTACATGTGCAAATTTCTCCATATTTTGGGTGCCAGAGTTTGTACTAAAGTATTTTCTTAGCTTTCCATTGTATTCTCTCTAATTTTACGCAATTGACCAAAGTGATAGCACTCTTTTAATTCCCTCTTTTACTTTTTATGGGTACATTCTTATGTATGTTAACCGTGTATATATCCTCTGATAAATCAAAGGCTAAAGCAATGAATTGTAGTTAAATAAAAATGTCACATATGTTAAGACCAGAAGTAACATACTGGTCCCAACTCACACTCTCGGGGGAACACACGGTCTACTTGTAACTCAGCCAGCTAAGAGATCCAGGCCCCATTAAAACGCCCCTTAAAGACACTTAGGGACTGATTACAGGCTAATTCCGTGTAGGGTAAAAACTCCAGTTTCCACCAAAAAGGTATTGGACGTCATGTGGTGTTTGCCCATGCTCTAATTGGACATTTACCCTTGTATAAACTGAAATCCTACCATGCTTGCCACACGTTTAGGGCAGCTAACACCAGGTGAGGACCATGTGGCCCTGGAATGTGTTCAAGGATGCATGATTCTGATTCGTGCACCCTGAAACCTGTTCGAGGGTGCTCAAACCGGAATTTCACACTGAGCAAGAACAAGATTCTCGCCAGATTCTACTCAAAAAGACGAGGGTAAATATGGGTAAGCAATTTGTACATTGATAAATAACACGTGCAAACACCACCCAACTGGGAATCTTCGTAATTGCACTCAGTGCTCTAGAATATTTATTTTTAACATTCCAAACCTCCAATAGACCTCAAAGGCTACCCACATCGAAAATGGCCTAATACAAGGTCTCAAAAGCTAGAATTGTCAAACAGTGTATACTCGTTCTCGCCCCATTTCTCCGACATTCGTTGTGGTTCCTAGAAAGGGAGCATTTTTCTATTTGCATAAATATTTTTGTTTGAACTGCATACTGTTCATTTCTTAACTGCATTTGTGTTTGCTGGTTCCTGCATACCACCGCAGCTCTAGTCTAGCTTGACCTTGAGCTGTAGCTGGGGTACCAAAGGCAGAATGCAGGGCACCTGGTGGATGTCTTTTGCCTACTCTGTTTGTGGATAACTAGTTCAAGGCTGATGAGGGAACTCCGCTATAATGCCTTGTATGCTCAGTCGCGTCCGCCCTGTTTTCTACCCGTGACTTCTTCATGACCTGGTATGTGAATATCTAGTTCTGTTGGATTTTAATTGACTAGGTCATGAAAGCTCTGAATGTGCTGAAGTTGCTCCTGAACTAACACTGGTATGTAGAAAGCTGTGATTTAGATTTAAAAAAATACATTGCTTGAGAGAAAAATATCTTAATTCCACAAAAGTCAGGAACAAATGAAGGGCTGTTATCTAGAATGCTACATTATGTTGGAGGACGCATGGAAGAGATTAAGATTTGGGTTGTGTGGTTTGATAGTGTCCTGGGCCATAAATTTAGGAGAACATACTGGTTTTAAAACACAATATTTAAAGACAAGACAACATATTTCAAGAAAAGGATCATGTTGGAACTCCTTACTAACTAGCGTTCACTCCAGCTTTACATGACTGGTTTTATTTATTTATATGAAAAACATTGCAAATAATTTTGGGCCTGACAACGGGTGGTCCAATATCACTGCTGGGGAAGGCACTATCTGCAGAGGGCTCAATGGTCCAAATGGCTGCTAGTCCGATCTGGTGATATTTAATGAGTAGCTGCCAACGCCATCGAGAAAGCTGTGCCAGTGAACCAGCCCTGCTGGGGGCTACATTACCCACCATCCCCTGTTTCTGCAAGGCGCTTGAAAAGCTCGTCGCCTTCCCGCAGCGCAGAGTAGCTGCCAACACCATTGAGGGGAGAAAGCTGTGCCAGTATACTGGCCCCGCTGGGGACTACATTACCCACCCTCCCCTGCTCCTGCAAGGTTCTTGAAAAGCACGTCGCCTTCCCACAGCGCGAGGTTGCGCCCGGCAAAGCCCGGGCCAAGGGCTGGCCCGTCCTCACCTGTCATCGCCCGGAGGAGGCTGGGCTGGGCCACCCCCCTAAAGCCTGTATTGAACTGTGAACAATCTTTTCCAACGGACGATGGCAAAATGTAAGCTAAAGGCATCTGAAGCAGGAGGTGAGATAGTTTACACACTGGACTCTTTTTTGATCAGAGCAGCGGATGTCCTTACCAAGGAGATTGAAATAACTGAGCGTCGCCTCTCTTTGGAAGAGATAAGACTTCTTATTACTACTTCAAGTGACGTGGATGTGGGTGTGGAAATTACGAGCATGCAGTCCACCCAAAGTTTACCCCCTCGGTTACTGGCCCAACGCAGGAATCTTAACACTCTTAGGACAGACAGCAGCCCCCCATTAGAACCACCGGGAAAACGGAAGAGGGTGAGGGCCAAAACCTTTAAAGGCCGTAATGTCCGCAATGACTCTAAAAATATACCAGAGGCTTCACCTCGCGGGTCCCTCGAAGTACCTACTCCTGCCCCGGCCTTACATCCTTTGCCGTACGAAGATTCCTTGTGCATTAAGCTGGAACTGATGCTTAATACCCTCTTGCAACCTATTTTACTTCGATTGTCAAAAATAGAGGAGAATATAAACCTTATTATAAATACCAAACATAGAACAGTATCCATGTGGCCAACAACCAGCGACGGTCCCTTTGACCCAATGTCCTGCCTCAGAGTCAAGTGTTCGTCATCCCACTATTCCTTCTGTTCAATCTTCTACTGACTCCTTGGAAACTCCCACAAATGGCTATGGCCTTATGGGGGCTATGGGAGATAACATCCCTACTTTATCCATTTCTGTACCACCTCAACCGGAATATTAATTGGGTGTGGAACGGCTGGCCCGCAACAGATCTATCGCACCTACCTGTAAGGGAATCTAGCGGAAAAGTGGCCACCATGGACAAAAAGAGTTTGAATAGCCTAACAACTGCGCCTGGTGGCAGATTAGATCTTCCACCTGCAGCCTGCCCTTATTTTATAGTGCTAGTTAATACACCTGAACTGCTGCGGGCTAAGCATGAAACCACAGAGCAGTTGATGGACAAGGTATTACACTGGCTCTCAAGATTTCACAAGGGTTACCCTAAACTGTAGAACCATATAATTATGGCCAAACGTGTGTCTTGGGTGGGCTGTGGACCAAAATCCATCAAAGGGGACTGTATAGTCATTAATTTAAAGACCAACATTTGGTTGAACATTTATTAAGTATTTTACCAGACTCGGGGGGCGCTAGAGGGCGCATAGCAAGATGGCTGCGTGAAAGCGCAGCTCCGCCGGACGGAGACTATAACCATTAAAAATCCTGCTGTTCCCGCTTTATATATCGCCTACAAATCATGAGTATGTGTGATTGGGCGGGAACGATGTCCATAATGTTCTCCGTCCACCTCCTGTTCAATCTGGGAGGGTACTGGTGCCCCAGCGCTCCCCTAGGGTGTTCCCCACGGTTCATTGACAGAATATCGAACACAGAAATATTGTGTGGACAGAATATCGTGTCCAAAATATCGAGGACAAGAATATCGAGTAGGTAAGTGCAAATAGATAGGTATAAATTTACTATTCTTAACTCCAGATCTACGTACCTTGAAGATATATATATCGTCAAAGTACATATATGTGGAGTTATATATAGTAAAACTTTACTTACCCATAAGAAATGACCTTCACGATATTCTTGTCCTCGATATTTTTGACACAATATTGTGTCCGACGATATTTGTGTTTTCGGTATTTTGTCCACCCACCGTTCCCCACAACTGTTTTCCGGAAATGTTGTACCTTTGGGTGCTATTTTGGGGGGTTCGGGATGGCTTTAGCAGGTTGGGGTTGCTGAAGTGGGCGGGGGGTGTGGGGGAGGGGGGTTTTATGGGTTGTTTAATGTGGCTAACACTCAGTCAGACTTGGCACTACACGATGTGCAAGAGTGCACAAATAACAACGTCATTATATATGCTGTTAATGCCTTAGATATGTCATACACAGAAAGTTAAAAAGTTGCATGTTTGACCTGGAATGTGCTGGGGCTCAACTCGCCCCAAAAAATACGTCAAGTATTGGTATATTTGGATCGTCATGAGATAAAAATCGCATTTATACAAGAAACACACCTTACACGATCTAATGAAGGGAGCATAGGATCACACTGGGCCAATTATAGATTGGCCTCTTCATATTCATCTTATGCCAGGGGTGTACTTACGCTTGTCAAAAAAAAATCTTTCTTTCACCATGATCAAGGACTGCACAGATGCTGTAGGTCGATATGCCATTACTCATGGCAAATTAGCAGGGGAACTAGTCACCCTGGTGAATGTTTATGGCCCCAAGTCGGAGGACCCTGAATTCTATTAAGAGATATTAGCCATACTGCGCACCTTGCCAGATGCGACGATAATATGGGGGGGTGACTTTAATACACATCTGGACCCCAGCAAGGACAAATCAAGTGGGACAGGGGGACAATCGCCGAAAGCGGCCAAAGTCATCACTGGTGGGATGTCAGAGTTATGTCTAACAGATGTATGGCGTCTTCACAACTCAGACAAACTAGAGGGCACACACATCTCCACCGCACATGGTAGTTGGTCCCGCCTAGACTACTGGTTAATGAGCGACTACGCAACGACCTGGGTGTCAGAGGTTGCATGTTTACCTAGAACGCTCTCTGACCACAATCCAGTCAAACTTACATTGCGAATCCCACAATCTGTGAGTCAGCAATTCACCTGGCGCTTCCACTCTGAGGCGTTACTAGACCCATTATACACGCACACTATCCGCAAGGCCATCATCCAGTATTTCGCCCATAACAAGGGCTCGGTAGATAGCGCTGCAACTCTCTGGGAGGCGTTCAAAGTCACGATTCGGGGTCAGTGCATTAGTATGACAGCGGGGATACTGAAGGACATTAGAGGGCAATTATCTAAGATTGAGAACACCCTTTACAATCTCGAAAGACAATACGAGACCTCACCCAGCATCACTCTTCTAGCGCAAATTAAGGAGTCATTATTAGAATATAACGAACTAGCAGACAAAGAGATTCGCTACCGCTCATGGAGACATGTCGCGCGAGCATACGGGGAGGGAGGACGCCCGGGTCACACCTTAGCTATGACAATAAAGTAAAGGGAAGATAGACACACAATCACAAAAATAACGGACGCTTCAGGTGCGGACTATTATACCACACGTGATATAGGCTCACAATCCAGAACAACCTATGCGGCCATGTACGCGTCGCAAACTGGGGCCTCCACACACGAAATGGACGAGTACATGTCAGACATTGCCCTGGCGTGGTTATCGGAGGGCCACCGAGATTATTTAAGCCAACCGATATCCGTGGAAGACATTCGACAGGCTATAAAAGCTCTTCCCAACAAAAAAGCCCCGGGCCCTGATGGCCTCACTGGCGAATTTTACAAAGAATACGCAGCGGAAATATCGCCCTATTTACTTGAGGTCCACGCCGAGGCTTATGAGGTGGGCATTTTAGCGCCGACTCTAAGGGAGGCTCTCATAATCGCATTACTCAAAAAAGATAAACCGCCCACTAGCTGCGATTCGTATCGCACGCTTTCGCTAATAAACATCGACGCGGAGATACTCGCTAAAATATTAGCGGCTAGACTACAGCCATTAATGCCCAAACTGGTCCTGCCGGATCAATCTGTTTTTTTTCCCGAGCGATCTACTCACACAATTTACGCACCCTTTTCGCCATGTATCACATTCTTGATCCGAAGTTAAAGGTGGCGGCCGTGATGCTTGATGCGGCCAAAGCCTTCGACTCCATAGAATGGGGGTATCTCTTTTATATACTCCGCCGTATGGGGTTCCCTCTCATTTTTATTAACTGGATACAATTACTGTACACCGACCCCGTCGCAAGGATACTCGTGGAAGGCATCACCTCAGACCCTATACAGATAGGTAGAGGAACTAGACAGGGTTGTCCCCTATCACCGCTATTATTTGCGTTCACGCTGGAACCACTTGCCTGCGTTATCAGACAACGACACAAAGCGGCAGCGCTGCGTTTTGCTCACCGTCCAGTGAGCATATCCCTTTACGCAGATGAAATGCTGCTATTTATACGTGAACCGCATGTCTTCATGGACCCACTACAAAGGGAATATATACGATTTGGGAGGTTTTCGGGACTTCCCATCAATTGGTGCCGCTCACTGAAGTCACCTCGCCGTATGAGCTTGAATTCCCTCTGGTATGGTCACTGGAGCCAGTGAAGTACCTTGGGGTGTGGGTTCACCGCGACCCTGAGATAGTCATCCGTGAGAATTATGGAACAGCCTGCACTCTTTTAGAACAGCAAGTGGATAAGTGGATACGGTTACCACTGTCCTTGGCGGACCGCATGGCACTGATAAAAATGGTAGTTCTACCCAAGTTTTTATATCTCTTTAGCAATATTCCAATACAGCTGTCTACTGCCTTTTTTAAAACGGTTCGCTCGCTATTAGTCAGGCTGATCTGGGGTGGCAAACAGGCCCGAGTGAGCTTGACGACACTCATGTTGGATTATAAAAGCGGAGGGTTCAATGTGCCGGACATATACTTATACTATCTATGCGCTCAATACGCGTACTATTGGTATATTACACACAACTTTATCCCGCATGTAGCAGTAGAAAACGGAGACGCGCATCCTAGACCTCTAAGTTCCATATTGACTCATACACGAAGAGGTACGCCCAAGATAGAAATTAATTCAGTTGACTCCACGATTGCAGCTTGGCAAGCACTTGGCCGTAGAGCAACGAAACTGCCACTTTACTCCCCACTTTTACCCCTGACGCATCACGCAGTTGCCTCGGTCACACATGAACTGGTGGCTCTGCGTATATTGGCGCTAGTAGGGATTGAAAAAATGCAGGACGTCGTCCCTAATGGAACCTTTTTAACAACAGAAGATCTTAGCTACGTGCAAAATCAAACCCCACTGTTCATCTTCACACTACACAGATTAAAAAAAGCATTGCAAGCGCATTATCCCACATTCCCATCTGAACCCCCCACATTAAGCTCCTTGCATGCCCTACTCATCAGCCCCACGAGACACAAAATGATAACTAAGATATACAGGGCTGCAAGAGACAAAACACCGCTTCCACACAACAGGGCCATGGAACAATGGAACCTGAAGCTAGATCCGCAACTAACGCAACAAGACTGGGAATATTGTGGTCAATTAACGAATTCACTAACACCCAACGGAAACCTACGCATCATACATTTCAAGTATCTACATCAAATGTATCACACACCACATAGATTATTTAAATATGGCTTAAGAGACAATGACACCTGTAAACAATGTGGGCACGCAGGTGCGGACTTTTGGCACCTGGCATGGGAATGTGGAAAGGTGAGTGAATACTGGGAAGGGGTCATTGACACTTTGCAAGAAATGACTACTTTACAGCTTCACTGCACCCCTCAAGTATGCCTGTTACATCTAGTACCATTTCTAAAGGGCAATCTAAGTAGACTTGTGAAAATTGCGTTACTACTAGCCAAAAGAAGGGTGGCCATGGTATGGGACAGCAGGCTTAGCCCTACATCCGAGCTGTGGTTAAAAGACATGGTGTATTGTCGTGACACCTTAACGCTATATGCTGAGGAGCTCCCGGCCACCTCAAGACCCAAAGACATTTGGGAACCCCTGCTGCAATATCTACGTACGAAAGAGCACAACACACTGACTGGCTCTATTTCATCAGACTGATGCAATACAACTGCCCAATGTATGAACATGTATCGCACCTTCCAGCTGAGCCCGTCGTAAATGTAAACACCACTGTATAAAATGGTCACGGGTTGTTTGGATGTTAATATGAACGTTGACAGCGAATGTGTCTACAATATTTGATATTATGTATGGCATTTGTATGATCAACAATAAAAATTTGTTTAAAAAAAAAGAAGTATTTTACCAGACTCTACAAGGTTTGATACACATATTTTTGTCCTCCCTCTGGGTTTTTTTCATAGGCCCCGAAGGTTTAATCATAGCCCACATGTTATTGTAGGACCCACCCCACCCTCTAATCTCTCTAACCCTTGGGGCAGTATAGCCACTCTAACTAGTAACAGATACGCACCACTTAGTGGGTTAGAAGAATGTGATTGACTTTTTGCTACCACTAATATAAGAACTCCATTCAAATCCCAGGGTTTTTCTAGGCCACCTTCTATACAGGAAGAAATAGTGACCATGGACAAGATTACCCTAAGAATAGCTTCTTGGAATATAGCTGGTTACAATCAGAAGAAGCGTAACAATGATTGGATAACTCTTGTCTCTAAATATGATATTCTTTGTTTCCAGGAAACTTGGGAGATTACACCAATTCATATTAATGGGTACTGTACCTATCAGACTAACGCAACTCCATCCGGAGCCGGTCGCAATAGCGGAGGTTTAGTTACTTTAATTGCAAGTACAGCGAGAATCAAGGTAATTTCCTTCATTGATACCTCACCGTATTCCCAAATTCTCCTAAATGAAGGCCAGAAGGGGAGGGATTGGCTTCTAATTAACGTCTACAACAACAACTTCACTGGAAGTATGGCCTCTGTAATTGAACCAATTGAGAAGGATATAGTCCTACTAACGGAAGCTCACCGCAGACCTATCGATATTATTTGCTGGGCGATTTTAATGCCCATAGCTGCAATAGAGCTGGTTTAGGGGTTTGTGGCCTGGTCAATACTGCAGGGGATATATCATTTTAGTCACACCATTTATGGCAAAGCATTAAATAGACAACTAATGGTCCATAAACTTGTGATGGCAAACCCATTAGACGCCGACTCAGGGCAATTTGAACACACATTCTCGACCAGGTCATCTAGTTCGACCATAGATTACCTATTGGTGTCGGAACATATTAGAAATTGGATATCCCAGCCTGAGGCCAATTTCTATGCATTTAGCAATCATGCTGCAATTTCTTGCCACTTTCCTTGGAGTCTGAGTAATATAATTCATGGGAATCACATTCCAAAACCTATGATTACAAGAAAAATGGTGTAGTGCTGAAATGGGGGAAGAGTGATACGGGCAAATTTATTTCTAGCTTTGTTGTAAAGATGTACAAGGAAATCTTTATCTGCCTAGACTTGTCTGTGTCGACTGCTGAGATTATCCCAGCATTCGACCAAATCTTAGCTGGAATTAACAATGGCCTATTTCGCCCATGTGCACCCAAGCCACCTCTAGCAGTGCACTGGTTTGATGATGTTTGTTCTAAGGCACTCAAGAATCTCCATTGCGCCCTAAAAGTAAAACCCTGGGATATAGCATTGGTAAAAGCATTGTGGCTTGCCTATAAAGGCGCAAGAACCAATAGGCTCAGGGCCCTGAAAGAAGAGGCCTGGGATAAACTCTCTGAGGCAGCCGCCTTAAAGAATAGCAGTGATTTATGGAATATTATTAATGCCCCTTTCCTCAGTGGTGAGCCAGAGACTACCACTGACACACATGTTACAGAGGAGGCCTGGGTGACACACTTTGGAGAAGTGTTTGGTCAGCCAGGTAATGCTATTTCAGAGCCATTGGTCCCACAGATGATCATATCTGATGCACATCTACACTTTGAACTGGAGAAGGTGACATCTGCTCTGAATCAATTTAGCCCCTCTAGAGCACCGGGCCCTGATGGGGTACCAATTGACTTCTTTTTAACTAACCAAGAGCTATGGGCCCCACTTACTACTAACGCTTTTAATCCTATAGCTCAAGTAGGCCCTCACTCTCTTGGAAAAAAACAATTATCATCCCAATTTTCAACAAGCATTAGAAATGCAATAGGTCTCGCATTTGCTTAAGTTAGAGTTATTGGCTTTGTAAATGGAGTTGTAAATGTCAATGTCTTTTATCACATACAAACATTTGAAATGAAAGACCATGACGAAAAGGCTAAGCAGTTGGCCGTGTTATTCTGCTGGCATGTGCAAGTCTACAAAATGACAAACGTTTTTCTTTTTGTTTACCGATCCAAGTTGGAGTAACACGTGTGTGGTTGGGGGGGATAACACAGTTGGCTGAATCACTGAGGGTGGGGAAGCAACATGAGGCGTGGGCAGCAACACAGAAAACTTAATAAAAGTTTTGTTTACGGCTTTAAAATGATGTTGGTATTAAAGGTAAGAAATGAAATATGCACACAGAAATATAGGAAAGGCCCTAGATGAACTTGTTTAAAACGAACACTTTTGGAAGGATAAAAGGAGTCAATCAGAAACATGGTAAGTATGCACCGCTTCATGGGAGGGGGGAGGAGACTACTTGGACAGACTAAAACAAATAAAACCACTGACTAGAAAGCAACATAAAGCAATGGCCAGAGTTGCTTTCCAGATCAGCTATCAAAATGTCCCCAGTAAGTCTGTCGCAACCAGATAGCTGCGCTATAAATGAAAGAACTTGGTAAGCCAGTGAGCTTAGAGCAGTACGTTGTTCCCGTTTCTTCAAGGACAGCAGCTCTACTTGATATAAGCATTAGATTAAAAATAAATGACCCAATCCTTGTTCCTCTACGAACTTGACTATGGTAATTCCATTCTTTTTGGTAGTTCTAAATTTCATTTCATCCCCCTCAAAGCCGCTGCTCATGCTTCAGCTCGTCTTATTTCTGAGATTGCATGATTTGTCCACATTACTCCTATTTTGCCAAACTTGAACTGGCTACTCATTGAAGGCAGATTAAATTTCCAACTTGAATGCCTCCTATATATACACGCATACTGTAAACACTCACTATCTGGCTGTCTAGCTAAAAACTCTAGAGCTTGCATCTGCTTCACAGCTCTATTACTCTTACTCGAAACCCCTGTTTAAAAAAAAAAAACAGAACGTCTAATCGGTCTCTCTGTGGCCACTTGTGCCTTAGGATTGGTTCTCTAGTGGTCTTCTTGCTCAATTTACCTTATACCTTGTTTCTTGTACATTTTTCTTTATCGGCCTTGACATGTACTGTACTTTTGAGTACCTTATATATTTAATCATATAAATATTGTATACTGACCCTGTGCAGTACTCTATTTTTGTGACTTATCTTTATTAGACAGGTTTCACTTAACATTATATTAGTACACCATGTTTATGCTCACCTCTGTGTCCATGTCATTGTTATACATACCTCTTCTTTGTCCATTGTTAAGTTCTCCGATGCTCTATCACCTTTTATGCAATATGCCCAACTGCAAAATCATATTAACTACAGAAAAGTATAAATATGTAAACAAACAGCCTGATTTGCTCAATGTAATTTAAAAAAATGGCAAGCATTACTCTTCAGCTAAGCAAGGGCAGGTGCCTGCCCTTACCTGCAGGGAAAACACTGTTGTTAATGATTCACCTCATTACTGCCCTCGTCTGCAGCTTGAGCCCATAATTGCGAGGGCGGGTAAGTAACAGTTATTATTGTCCACAAATGTGGGCAATAATGCTTAAACATTAGCTCTGAGATTCCTTGTGAATCACAATAAAAAGTTAAAAGGGAGAAGCAAAGAGGTGCCCACTCCTTGTCATTTGCAAGGAAATGTATCCGTGCTTTGTGGTCACACACACGTTCGCTAAGCATTGAAACGGCACCAGTTGCCCTTGTGGGCCGGTGCCAGTCACACAGTGAAAGCTTCCATTGTACAAATGACCCCTGTGGGGTTCAAGGTTAGCCGACAGTGTTGGCATGGACTGCTGCAGGCTCTGTTTGATGTCCTTCCACAAAGTGCTACTGTTTGTTTTTCTTTTTCCATTGCAACTATTGCCCCTTTAAAAGCACTTTGCAAATGCAGAGAGTGAGGCCTTAAGCACTTTGCAGACGTAGAGGAGGAGGCCTTGAAGGCCTGATCTCTGTATTTGCTTATGCACCCAAGGATGAGCAGCAGAGATTCTGTCCTCTGAATATTGAAGAGGGGGGATTTCTGTGAATCATTCTGACACGAGTCTCGCCACTGTTCTGTATTGACACATTCAGCATCATCTACGATAAGACTTGGCCAATAATGCATCAAGCCCTGTATCTCAGTCACGAATCTGGGCCCTCTGTCTGTGGATAGCAACCAGAGCATGGCGCGTAAATGGACCCGACAGATGTGACTAACTTGTTTTCTTTCAGTGCCTTACTGCAACTCTCCATTCTGTAATTTTTTTTTCTTTCCCTCTGGCAAACAGTGTTTGCATTTTTATCCAGCTTTTCCTGCTTCTAGGCTTCGCTGGGACGGGAAAGTTATTTCCGATTTTCAACGGAGATACAATCTGGTTGGCATTTTCATTTCGTAAATTCTATTATAGTTTACGTTCTAAGTTATTACATTTTTCGTGCTAAAGTGCTGTAACAGGCCAGCGGGAGATGGGCTTATGTGAAGGTGAATATAATACCACGGAAATCAGGCATGTTACAGATTCCGTTTTGCCCCTTCTTCAACAAGCGCTGACCTAGGAAACGCCGCTGTAAAGAAAGTGAAAGCGCGCCAAAGCGCCGTGCCCGCACAGCAAATGTGTGCACATCGCTAGAGAGGAGACGCCAGAAAGGAGACGCCATGCGCGTGCACATCGCCTGTCCGTGCGCGCACATGGTTTGTCTCCCTTCGCGCACCAAACCCACAACAATAGTCTCGCCAAAGCGAAAGCAGCGCATGCGCTGTGTTCGCTAGGCGAGACCTAAAAAGGGGAATAAATCACTGGCAATAAATTACAGACCAATATCATTATTGGACAGCACTGCAAAATTAATGGGCTGCCTGCTTCTAAACCGGCTAGAATCTTGGGTCCAAGAAAAAAATATCTTATCACGTTCCCAGTATGGATTTAGAAAGGGAAAAGGGACAATTGATCAGTGCCTCAACTTAAATCTATTTATTGCTAAATATACTGTGGTGAAGGGAGGTCAATTATATATGACATTTATGGACCTGTCAGCGGCTTTTGATCTGGTAGTCCACGCAAAATTAGGGTCGATAATGGAAGACTTGGGCATTGAGAAACCGATCATTGATTTTATTTGAGGAATGTACGCTGGTGCTACGGCCTGTGTTCGGTACGGTAGAGCAGGTGAAACTACTAGTCCCTTTGGGATAGCTCGCGGGGTCAGGCAAGGGTACGTACTCGCCCCTTTCCTATTCTCCCGCTACCTCTACACCAACGGTGTGGAAGCTGCCCTGGCAACGTCTGTAAATGACGTTCCACTAATTAACTCCACCCCAGTGCCAGTACTTCTCTATGCAGATGATGCTGTCTTGTTGGCTCGTACCGGCAATGCACTTCAGCATCTGCTAGAGACGTACACCAGACTTAGGAACAACTTAGGACTTAGAGTAAATGAAGCAAAATCCAATCCAATCCAAAATCATTTGTTCTACTTGCAGGAGAGAGACCAAGGAAAATCCTAAGATGGAATATTGAAGGAAGAAAATTGAAAGTGGTGAATTCCTTTTGTTACCTAGGGGTTCTTTTTGACTGTAAAAACACTTGGCAGGGACAGTTTCTTTGAGTCGGGGTCCGGGGGGTGGCCATGACAGGGGCCTTCAGGGATGTTCATGACGGCGGCTTGTATAGTAGCTGTATACAAGTGGAGCAGGAGGTAGGGACGCCTGAGGAAAAGGTTGTATTGCAATGTTGTTGTATATTGTGTATATCTTACGAGATTTGAAGGGCGCCCACTGGATGTGATATACCCCGGCCATCCTAAATGTTGATATGTGTATAATCTGTATGTCCAAAAAAGGTTAATAAAGATATATTTAAATAAAAAAACACTTGGCAAGCCGTGGTGGTTAACAGGAGGTTAATGATGGAAAGAAGCATGGGGGCTCTATCCAGATTTACAAAAAGTTTGGGAACAAAGCCAGTTGATGTAATTAAAAAGATCTATAAAGCAAAAATTACATCCGTTACAACTTATGGGGCTGCTATTTAGGGAACCGCCAGTATTCAAGTTTTACAACAAATTGAGGACTGCTTTTGGAAGCGTCTGTTAGGCCTCCCTAAAGCCTGTTCTTCTTATATCTGTCACCTGGAACTGGATGTTCCCTTCATATCGAATTTGATCTGTATTGCTCCACCCCTTCTGTGGCACTCGGTATGGAGAAGGGAAGATCTAAAGCTTGCACACAATATATTAAGAGACTCCTTAAACCTTGATGGTGTAGCTAAGGTTAAATGGCTACAATACATAAAGAATAGTTTTTACTCCATTGGTCATGCTAACTTATTTGACGATCCCCCTGCATGTAGAGCTATCTCAAGACCCAAGCTGAAAGGCCTCTTGCTGGCAAAGGAGAGGAGATCAAGAAGTGAGCATAACCTTACAAAGTCTAGGGCTAACTTATATCTCCTAGCACCCAGGTTGAGCACACAGGATAACACGTACCTGAACTTTGTGACGAACCTTAAATATAGATACCTATTAGTCAGGTTTCGCTTGAATTTGATTCCCCTTATGTTGGGATATCCACCTAATACATTCTCCTTGGAGACACTTACAGTTTGTCCTTGCGACTCTCCCTCTTCACAATATGAGCTTCACTATTTATTCTTTTGTAAATTGTATAGGGAGGAAAGGAAGAGATACATATTGCCACTCTTGCGAAGTATGAATTTTAGACAAAGCTGCCAAGCCCTATATTTTTCTATATGTTTATCAGATCCTTTTACTGGCTTCCTTTATTCAGTGTGCTCTAAATAGGAGGAAATAGACTTTGTTATGATGAGTCAACTTGTGCAGGTTTTTAAGAATTTTATTCCTTTTTAATCATCTGTGTATTTTATCACATTTTGTAAACAACATCTTTTATAGTCAAATCATATTATATGTAATTTTATGTCAGGTATTTTTAATCTTGTACTTATGTAGTATACTTTTTATGCCATTGTCTTCCTCATTGGCGAAATAAAGTGATGATGACTGACTGAGTATAATGTAAAGTATACACAGTGTGTGTCTGTAACACCTGTGTAAGGCAAGCATTCTTAAATGACTTGTATATAATATCTTCATAACCGACCATGAGCTGCATCATGGGTTTAGCAGGATAGAAATGTTTTTTTGATTGCAATGAACCTAATATACTCTGATGAAAACGTTAGAAGAATCGTCACAAGGGCATCTAAGAATAGCCATTCAATGACACATTAAAATTCAGAAAAGAGTTCAATCAAATGGAAAATTATCACAGTAAATTGGCAAGTCTGAGTTTGACAAGGCAGCTTAACTGAAAAGCTGGCCTATAGGGCAATCTGGTGGGCCAGTCTGACAGGTCAGTTTGTGGGCCTGTTTTGTGGCCATGTGTGAGCCAGTTTTATGGTATGGTGGGCAGGTTTTGTGGGTGTGTGTGGGTCAATGTTGTAACCATCATTATATAATGATTAATAATCAATAGCAGGCAGCCCTGTGTAGGTTGTACAGGGTGCACCAAGCAGCAGGTATTATCACCTGGTATGGAAAGGGATGCATTATGTCAGATTGGGTGTCCCGCAGCAGCCACTGCACTTTTCATTTGAAAATTAAACTTCTGCTTGACCCACCATGGCTGCTGCACTCAGACTTTGCATTACTTCCACACTATCCAGCTATGCCCAGCCTCTAATCCAGTGCTTACTTCGACCCGGTGGTTGCAGGTGGGGGCGACTGGCACTCATTTTTGGAAAGTGGCACTTATTTTATTTCAACAAACTTTGATCCTGAAAAATTACAAAAGGGGACAGAAGGTAGAAGAGAAAGACAGAATAACAGTGACAAAGGGAGAAGGCATGGATGATAAAGAACTTGCAAGAGTGAGCTAAAAAGGCAGATTTTGTTTGATTGTAGAAAAAAGAGGCATGAGGTGGAATCTAGATTATGCATCCTTCGTATACAGCACCTCGACTTTCCATGGAGCTTCTGAATAAAACTTTGGGCCTGGCACTTATTCTTTTACAAATGAAGCACTGCCCTAATCGCACCCGTGGTGAATGTGCCAATGAAATCCTGCTTGGGTTCCAGAATAGCGTGCTACCGGCTGAAAAGCGCTTCAACATATCATCAGGGGTAGCAAGCGCTATATAAATGCAAACCTTTTCCTATTCCTATCCCTCCACTATCCTTTTTTAATACAAATAACAAACTCACATGTCCAACGCTCAAATTTATTTCATATTCCACTATACTAATTCCCCACTAATCCTGTTTGGGTTCCGGAGTAGCGTGCTACCTGCCGAAAAGCGCTTCAATACCTCATCAGGGGTAGCAAGCACTATATAAATGCCAAACCTTTCCCTCTTCTATCCCTCCACTATCCTTTTCAATCCAAATAACAGACTAACATGTCCACTGTTCAAATTAATTTCATATTTACCTATACTAATTCACCACTGATCCTTTTTGGGTTCCAGAATAGCTTGCTACTCGCTGAAAAAGCACTTCGACGCTTCAGGGGTAGTAAGCACTATATAAATGCAACTGCAATTACAATTAACAATCGCCTGCAGTGCCCGCACCAGCCAATTGGCTGGTTGTGGATGGATGGGGAAAGTGGGCAAGCAGACTGTGGCCACTTGCCTGTGATGTGGGAACTCTTCAGAGGTATGAGCAGGGCCGGCTTAAGGGAGGTGCGACCAGTGCAACCGCGCTTGATGCCACGCTCAGGTGGGGGCTCTGTATTTTGAAATGTTTATAAAATTAAAAGCACCTGGTTCATTGGGCACCCAGCAATATTCAGCCAATAAATAAAGACATCAAGATAACTCTGGGGAATAATTTACCTGCTGGAGAGCGATGAACTTTTGTCTACTCACTGTTTTGATTCGCTATAAAGTAGCACAGAGGATTAAAGTGCCTGCTACAAAACATGTGTACCATGCAGATCATAGAATTGTATTTTATATAGCATGCTCAGTGGGTACTGCTTTTGTTTGAGATACTTTTATTACTAAGGTAAAATCCGAATGTAGCACATTGAGCTACGAACTGGCAACAAACAGGTGCATGCAAGACATAGGTGTGAGGCTTATGTTTTCCCCTGTCTTTCATTTTCCTAAGGTTGCTAAAAAATGGTGTGTTTGGGTGGAAATAAATTCTTATTAGTAAAGCCAACCGCTGTGTTACATTTTAAATCTTGAGATTTTACTTCTCCTGATCAAGCAATCTTCAAATATAATGTCTACCAGAATGGATGACATGTGACTCCTACACCAGTAGTCCTCCTTGTCTTATGCAACATTTCATATATGTTGATTTACACATGCATGATTCATTGTCTCTGTATACGTAAGTGATGTAAAGTGCTCTGACACCCTACATTGGTATGAGTAGCGCTATAAAAGAAATGAAATACATGTGAAAGAAGGGCTATGGAGAGATGAGAGACCCCTTAGTGGGGTGGCAGTGAGGATATCCCTGAAGGGGGTCAATGGGGGCACCAACAAAGATTGCCACACTGGCCGTGACCAGATCTAAAGCCGGCCCTGGGTATGAAGGATGAGGTGCTGACTGTCTGACAGGTTCTGTTATGCAGTACTGTTTGAGGACACCTGACACAATGATGAAGGAGTTCCCGAGTCAGGCAGACATGAAAGATATTGGCTGGTATACATTTTCTTCCTTTCAAAGCCAAGATGTTTGAATGTTTAGAAATGATGGAGCATGATTTTCTGTAGTAAAATCTGTTCAATGAAATCGACCTGTCAAGGTAATAAACACTAATGTTGGGTAAAAAATTACTAACGTTAAAACAAATGAAGTACAACGTGAGAAATGTGCAAAGGCCCGAAAGACATGCTCTATTTAGTGAAATGAAATAAAACACAATGAGGACTAAATGGAATTAATATACTTTATATGCATTTTCTAATACGTGTTATTCTGTCTCCTTTGCTGCAGAAAAATAAAACGACAAAGAAAAGCATAATTCTTCGTGAAAGTATAGTGCAGGATTTTTAGAAATAATTCTTGTTTTGCTAAATAAAATGCAGGCCTTAGAAATAATTAGGGGAAGTGTTCACGTACTCCTGTCCTTGTGATTTTGTAAAATAAATGCTGTCCTTAGCTTAGGCCTTCACGTGTTGCTAGTTGCTTCCTAGAGTGTAGATATTAGCCTAAATCTGTCTGAAATGATTGTGTTCTTTCCTGTCTGAGCGAGAATAGACGGATGTTAAGAAGTTACTGTTCCATTAGTAAAAATACAATTGTAGCCAGGTTACTTCCCCTTCCTTCTTCGGAAGCTGGAGAATAGTTTTAACAAAGGGTGTTTAGAAAGTATGGTTAGGTCATAGTCAGAAGACCCCCATACCATCATGTTTGGCCAATGAAAATGTTCATGGAGAGAGAAGAGAGATACAATGTTAACAGAGAGAAGGAAGCTTCTATGTATAAAAAGACTTTCGTGGGAAGATGTTCAGCGGCTTGTTCTCAAGACTTCTGGGGAATCGTCATGCGTTCGTGGTGTGAGCTGCATGCCGTGCTTTTTCCTGATATTCTGGCTGGCAAACCTGCTGATCCATTGAACTTACCTGAGACTTTGCACATCATCGGCTGATGGTGCTGCCTACACTATTCCTAACAGCCGTGGGAATAGTTTCCTTCTAATGTTTGCAGAGCATTAGATTTTCCATTTATAGGTGAAGTATTTTCACTGCTGCTGTTTCCCTCTCTTGTTCTCTCTCTCCCTATTCTTGATGAATCTGATTACTTGTAATTTGAATCTGTTTGCTATTGCTGCGATGATCTGTAACATTTGTGTACTGAGATGTCATTCTTTTTGGACATTGTAATTGACCATTCATTATTCTAATAACAAGAAATAATCAAAGAAAAGGTGTTTGTCTTTATTCAAGAGATTGATAAATACTTGTTTAATATTATGGATTATGTTGTTTAGCGTATTTCCTTCATTCTAGGTCCTCATGGGGAAATAGCATAACCGTAATTTCAATTACACAGTCCCTTTTAACTCTACCAAAGATCCGTAGGAGGACCTTTGTTACAGTTTCTTGTAGAATAATGTCTTATGGGCCCGACATTATGAATATGTTATTGCAGTTATTATAGGGTTTGGTGTGGTTAGTAAGTGATGAATATTATTACCCATCCGCTTCCGCTACATCAGCTTTGGTAGTTGCATCGGATGGTTAGTTAGATTAAAATTACTGTGTTTTTGAATAGACGAAGTTAACAGACTGACTTAGACGTTGACAATGAGATATTTGTTGTTTTGTGCTTTATGTCACGTTGAGGTTTGTAGAATCTCAATGGAATTGTCACGTTGAGGTTTGTAGAATTTCAATGGAATTGACGGGTCCGCCGTTGGCCTAAGATCCCGGGATAAGCCTACGGGCTGTCTTAGTGTGGTATACACTATGCTTTATGTGCATTGGCTGCTGGTAATACGCTACTAGGCGGCCGCCGAACTGAAAGTATCGTACCGGGAACTTTTGTTGAATGAAGTAGTGGAGGTTTTTTTGGGTCACTTCAGAGGCGCAACTGAAGAAGTCCTGAGAATTTTCCTCTTGTTAGAGAGCAATTAAGAATCACGCTGGTCGAGGTTTTATTTGCTGGAGTGTAGAGATCTCTCTTAGAATATGTGGTAAATACTTTTGAATTTTTCCCTTTTAGTGGAGCAGACAAACTGTGTTTTATGTTTTTTTGTTAGTAAAGGACTTGAAACCATTGACGCTGATTTTGTAAAAGGGAGGGTCAGTAGAAGGAGTAGAACTGACGTGGAAGGTGCCGCGCTGGTATTGGACAGTGAAGAATACGTCATCAAAAGTGCTGCGCTGGTATTGGACAAGCAGTGAGGATACGTCACAAGGGTGCTGTGCTGCTATTGGTTAGTTAGTGTGAGACGCGCTGAGATTGGACAGCGAAAGATAACTTTGATTGGAAGTAGAAGAACATAACACGGAAGTGAGATTTGTAGATTTATTTACTAATACGAGTTTTTAGATTTGAGAAAAAAACATGAAATTAATAAAGTTGTTAAAAACCTTATTTAGTAAAGATCTACCCATAGTGATTAGAGAAGGTACTCCGATAGCTCCAGATGGATCGCCCGCAGCATTTATGGCGATAGAAAGGGGATATCATACATGTACTTGGTTAGAAAATTGGAAGAAATATACAGAACAAGATGGTAATTTAGCATTTCCAGAGTATGGTACTTTTGACACCAAGATTTTAGAGAATCTTAGGAGACGAATGAATGACTTAAGCCCAAATCCGAGACCTATGCAATACGAAGCTCTTGAAGAGTGGGATTGCGAGGCATATAAGAGAGAAAGAGATAGACAGCAAAATAGGTACAAGAATACAGTGAGCAGATACTCAGAAGCAAAATGGGACGCTTGCAAGAAAATGTGGAGAAGAGGTATTGTTATAGAAACACATGGATTATTCCCTGTTAGAGAGGCTGAGGAGACTGAAGGTGGAAAGTGTAAAGAGAAAAAGAAAAATACTGAGCCAAAAGGACTAAATGCTAGTACAGATGATATTGATGTTGATTTCCTAAATGAGTTATTGATGAATAGACCTCCTCCTTATCAAGAGGAACAGACTAGTGAGATGTGAGTATTTCGAGTGTTTCATCGAATGCTCCTTTAATTCAAATTGAAGAGACAGAGCATAGGCCATCTAATAATGAAAGACAGATTCAAAATGTACATAGAGAAGAATTAATGAGAATGAATCCAACAATTAACCCAGATGTGTTGTCAGTTCCGGTAACAATTGGTCCAATAGTTCCAGTATACAATGAGGGACAGAGACTTACATAAGTACATGCTTTAACGGTTCCAGTGAAAAGTAATGAGCATTCTCATACGGACTACAGAGATTTAACAGGAGTTTGTGGAAATAACGTTACAAATGCTGATGAAGGTTCAAGGGAGATTGAAACTCCTAGACGAAATATACAATTAGATCCCAAGAAGTTAATGCAGATTGATAGGAGAACAAATCAATAGACACCTACCAGTTCAAGATGTGATACGGGTGAAGATGTACAGAGATCGGTGGGTCCATCACCAGAGGAATTAGATGTGTGGATTAGAGAAATTGCACCTGACTGAAGTGGGCAGAATAAAGATGCATATATAGATGTGATCAAATTGAAGGGAGACTTAGAAGAAATGATTGCAGGTACTATTAGTCCTAAAAGATTGAGCAGATATCAGGATGATGAGTTATTATTTTTGTGTAAAAATATTACGAGAAAAGCAAGAAGCTTACATGAGACCTTTACAGAAGTTGCTCAAATGTATGGAGTTGACATTGAGAAGTCGAAAGCATTACAAAAGACATATAGATCGGATTTCACAGATAGAGATTTAGAAAATCTGAATGTTTCAGGAAAACGATTGCAGATCAAAGAGTTGATTAATACGTTGAGACGTTGGGGAGCGTTAGATAAATGGAAAGGAAGATGGGCTAAAAAGAAGGAAGATGAAAATGCAAAGGCGAATGTTGCTTTGCCATTGTATCATGTGAGAGAAGCTGAAAAAGAAACAGTGACAGTTGATACTGCCTCAGCATATCCAATGAGAGAGGTACCAGGAGGTGGTATGGTTCATATACCTGGGTCACGACAAGACATATTGTCATTTACAAATGATTTTCCTCGGCTGAGAGAAAAGCCTGTTGTGTGGTATAGACAAGTAGAAAGATTTGTGAAAGTTTCAAAAGTCTTGTGGGTAGACTTGGATGGTCTTTTTGATATAGTTGTTCCAGCAAATTTATGGATTGAGTGTAAAATTGTTGTAGACTTGCCAAATAAAGAATATCCAAGAGATCCAAAAACAGGAGCACCCTCAGAAGAGGTGATGAAAAAATATAATCAGGTTATTACATATTTGAAGGGAAAGATTTCTCCAAAGGAAACAGACTGGGTGAAGATTGATAGAACGACACAGGAATTGAAAGAATCAGTACATGCATATTATGAGAGGCTCCTTCAAGTGTTCAAACAATTTAGTGCTATAGAGAATATCACAGAGAAAGATATGGGACATTTTGTATATAGGTTTGTGTATGGCTTGAGGACTGAAATAAGTGCCATGATTCAGCAACATCTAATTTGTTGGCAGAGTAAAACAATAGATGAAATACTTCGTTATGCAAAATATTGTGGAGACGACATCGAAATGAGACATAAGAAGTTAAAGGAGAAATTGATGGTGGCACAAATGAAAATGGCAAAGAAAGGAGGTTATATAAGTGGAGATTTCTTTGAGAATGGACAGACTACTACTGGGATGAAAGGTGTAGTTACAAATGGCAATACTGTGACACAAATTATCCCGATGGGTCAAGGGAAAGGTAGAGGTCATTTTGGTGGTGATAGAGAGAATTTGAAGAAGAAATACCCTTGTCACAATTGCAGAATATTTAGACATTGGAGACGCGAGTGTAGAAGTGTGATAAATAGTACAGGTCAGTCAGGAAACTATGAACAAGTGCAGGAGCAGAATCAGGGTTACGAGAATCAGATGAATCAAACTCAAATGGGTCAGGAGCAAAATCAGAATACAACAGTGCGAGGGCAAAACAAAGGTCAGAATTTACAAATACCACAGGTCCCTATTCCAAATCAGGATGTGAATGGTCAAGTGCAAAGGTACAATACGAATGTGGATTATCAAACAAATGGTCGAGTAAATTCAAATGTTCAGGTGGTCTCGCAATATTTAATGCAGGCGGATGAAGATGACTCAGATACATCACAATGACGGTGCCTGAGGGGGGAGGAAGAGTGCGTTCTTGGCGCATCTCTGGAGGTAGATCAGTCCGGTCCCTATGTGGATGGCGAGATTGATGGTAATGCTATCATATTCCTCGTAGATACTGGTGCTACCCATTCCACTGTGAGGTCTGTGGAAATTCCAAGCCTACCCCTCTCGGGAGGAAGTATCCAAGTTGTAGGAGTATCGAATAAGTTGATCAAAACACCAATAACGAGACCTATTTATGGTTCAAATTGGTAATTTTCAAGAATTGCACAAATTTGTTGTTTGTGACACAAGTCCAGTTGACCTTTTAGGTAGGGACTAGCTGTGTAAGATGAACTGTTCCATTTATTGTACCCCAGATGGAATAGCATTTCACACGAAGGATGAAGATGTTACATTCAAAATGTCCAGGCAGGGAACAGAAGTGAATGAATTGTTTCCATTATTTACAGCGAATGATTTGCCTGTTGAGTTGAGCGAAACAGTGTTGACAGATGTGTGGGATTTTACAGGGAAAGATACTGGATTGATGAAAGGAGTAGCTCCAATTCAGATTACAGTGAAGCCTGATGCAGAGTTCCCAAGAATAAAACAGTACAAATAAAGACCTGAAACAATTGCAGGAGTAACACCTGTGATTGACATGTTGATTGAACAAGGAATTTTGAAAGAAATCCTTGGAAGTCCATGCAATTCGCCAATAATGGTAATTCGCAAGCCGAATTGGAAATATAGGATTGTACAGGATCTAAGAAAGGTTAACCAAATTGTTATACCTTGTTGTCCGATTGTGCCAAACCCAGCAGTGATCTTATATCAGATCCCATGTGATGCAGAATGGTTTTCAGTAATTGATTTGTGTCAAGCATTTTTCTCGATACCCTTACATCCGGATAGCCAATATTTATTTGCGTTCCGGTTCGGTAGTCGTGTCTTGGCATGGTGCCGAGTTCCTCAAGGGTATACAGAGAGTCCTTCTATCTTTAATCATATACTGAAGAAATATTTGGAGTCACCTTGGTGATGCCTAAAGATTTAGTCCTAGTACAACACATCGATGACCTTTTGGTGGCATCGAAAACAAAAGAAGACTGTGTGACAGATACAATTGCTTTACTGAACCATTTGGCAGTAGGTGGGCATAAAGTTTCACCAGCAAAATTGCAGTTTTGTAAAAAAGAAGTGCTGTATTTAGGCCATGTCATTGAAAAGGGAGTTCGAAGAGTTTCTCGGGATCGAATCAATGTTATCATGCGAATGAATCCGTCAAAAATACAGAAAGAAGTTCGGATGTTTTTGGGAATGGTCGGATATTGCAGGCAGTGGATTATGAATTTTTCACTGATTGCCAAGCCATTACAAAAATTGACACACAAAGATGTCACAGATCCAAAACACCTTGATGTGGAAAGCATGAAGGCGTTTTTGGTGTTGCGAGACAGCTTATGTCGAGCACCAGCATTGGGAATGCCAGATTTTGATAAAGATTTTGAATTGTTCTGTAATGAACGAGATGGTTGTGCATTGTCAGTTCTAACACAGTCACACGGAACAGCACGAAGGCCAGTGGCATATTTTTCTGCCACTTTGGATCCAGTTGCTGCAGCTCTTCCAGGTTGTTTGAAAGCAGTTGCTGCTAATTGCGTGAGTCTTGAGCAGAGGGAGTCAATTGTGATGGGACATGCTTTGAAAGTGTATGTGCCACATTCAGTTGAGATTTTGTTAACACGAACTCAGACTCAGTATCTTACGAGCAGTCGGTTAACAAAATATGAGCAAGTGATTTTGGGAGCAGAAAATGTGACTATAGCAAGGTGTACAACCTTGAATACTGCAACATTACTACCAACTCCAGGTTGTGAAATGGTTCTGGATGAAGTGGAACATGATTGTTTGGATGTGACTGAATTATGTACCAAACCAAGACCTGATATCAAAGATACTCCATTGGTTGAGTCATATGTTGTTTTGTTTGTGGATGGATCATGCTTGAGAGATTCAGAGGGATGTTTACGAGCCGCATATGCAATATGCACAGTGGCAAATGTAATTGAAGCATCATGGTTGAAGAGATTGAGTTCTGCACAAGTGGCTGAGTTGGTGGTTCTTACTAGAGCTTGTTGCTTAACAAAACAAATGAGAGTTACGATCTATACTGACAGCTAATATGGCTTCGGTGTTGTCAATGATTTTGGGCAATTGTGGTCTCAACGTGGATTTTTTACCTCTTCGGGTTCACCAATACGAAATGGAGAGTGTGTAAAAGATCTACTGATGGCATTACAATTGCCGGCACAAATTGGGGTGTTGAAATGTTCAGCACATCGTTCTGGGTGTGAATATATCACACTAGGTAACAGATATGCTGATGAGATTGCACGATTTTGTGCTTTGAACACATATTCGATTAATATGGACCAACAAAATGATCAAATTGGCCAAGCAGAATGCAGTTTAATGTTCTCATCTGTTGAAACATGGGTTGAAGTGAGAGAGCTTCAAGAAGAAGCAAATGATTCAGAAAAAGAAGGTTGGGTTAAGTCAGGTTGCACCCGCAGAGCAGATGATGAAGTGTGGGTTTATACAGATGGCAGACCAGTAATGCCAGACAGTCTATTGTCACAAATGGCAGGAGTCTTCCATGGACCAACACACATAGGCAGAGATGCAATGATTAGGTTGTTTCGCCAAACATGGTTTAACCCCAAATTTAGGGTTATTGCAGAAAGTCTCTATCAGAGGTGTGCTGTATGTCAGCAACAGAATGCAGGAAGAAAAACAGTTGTAAGCATGGGACGGATTGGAAAGGCAGCAGGTCCTTTTACACGCATGCAATTGGATTTTATAGAGATGCCTCCTTGCCAGGGACTAAAATATGTTCTTGTGATTGTTTGTCTGTTTTCTCGTTGGGTTGAAGCATATCCAACAAGACGAAATGACAGTTTAACAGTTGCTAAATTACTTCTCAGAGAAACAATTCCTAGATTCGGTTTCCCAGTCTCTTTAGAATCAAATAGAGGAACACATTTTAATAATGAAATTATTCAGATGATTTGTGCAGCATTACAAATTGAACAGAAGTTGCACTGTGCCTATAGACCTGAGGCTTCAGGAGTAGTAGAACAGGTAAATGGCCCAATTAAATCAAGATTGGCAAAGGTTTGTGCATCGACAACACTGAAATGGCCTGATGCACTTCCATTAGTGTTAATGAGCTTGAGAAGTATTCCAGACAAGAGAACAGGACTGTCCCCTCATGAAATTGTGATGGGCAGGGCTATGAGACAGCCAACAGTCCCAGCAAATCAGCTAATGAATATAACTGATGAATTGCAAAGAATTGGCTGATGTGGAACGTTCTGTGTCTCACCAGGTTGTAGAAGTTGCAACAACAACACAGCAAGAACAAGGACATGACCTGTGTCTTGGGTACTGGGTCGTTGTGAAAAAACACGTGAGGAAGAACTGCCTAGAGCCACTTTGGCACAAGCCTTACCAGATAATATTGGCGACGACTACTGCAGTCAAATGTGGAAGCTTACCAAATTGGATTCATGCAAGTCACACACGAAGAGTCCCAAATCCACTTGAAAGAGAAGAACTTGCGGAAGAAGATCGTCGAGAACAAAGAGACAGTCCCAGGCAAGTTGAGAATGAAGTAGAGTGGGCACAAGTTACTGGGACGAATGAAATTGCTGCAGTAATTGTCAATGCTGAAAATGAAGTGATTCCTGTGGATAACAATAAAGAAAAAAGGAAAAGAGAGACATTGAAAGAAAACACAGAGACTATTTCAAGTGAAATTGAAAATGAAAATGGAAAAAGGACAAAGAATGATGATAAGTGGCCAAAAGGAGTAAAAAGAGTAAAATACACTCTTAACAGAAAAGTACCAGAAACTGTGATTGAAATATCGAGCCAATCAGAACAGAGTGAAGCAGAAGCAGAAGAAGAAGAGGATCGAGTACGAAGAACAAAGAGAACGAAGGTACCGAATAGAAAATATACAGCACCAGAATGGACATACTTGGTGACTCCTTATTCAAATGAATGGGAAAAAGAATTTCTTGATTTCTGTTCAAAAAGCAGTTGTTTGTACAAGCCACCCTAAGTGAACTGTCTTTTTGAAAAGGGTGCAGAAAAAGAGAGAGGAGATTTATGAAAATAAATGAAGAAAAGCTCAGAAGAAATAAAAAATTGTGTTGAAGAGCTGAAGGCTTGAAAACAGTGGGGTACACAGACTAAAGCTAATCTAGTTAAATTAATAATTTTTAGTTAGAAGTTTTTGAATTAATTTTTGACTAAAGCTAATCTGGTTAAATTAATAATTTTTAGTTAGAAGTTTTTGAATTAATTTTTATACATTAGAATTAAGATTTTTTGACTAATCCTTGATTTTCCCAAATTGATTAAAATTAGAGTGGATAGGACTAGAGATGAGACTGGTAAACAGAATTATAGATCATTTAGGCAAAGGTGTTTTAACATCTGTTGTTCCTGTGTCTTTGTGAGAATGTTTGTATGGTTGGTATTAACATTTGTATTACCACATTTTATGTTTGTTAAAATTGTTAATACTACATCAACTAACAATAATGAGCATGTAAATATAGATACTAAAAGAGATCTGAGAGAGGATCCAGAAATTAACATTAAGGAACTAACTGGGAGTGTTCTCCATGTTGACAAGTCTATTAATGACTTCTCGTTAAATGTATTCACTAAGCTCCTTTATGAGTATGTGGATGTTATGGATGCAAGGGATTGTTACATGTGTATGCAATTACCCTCGTCTGTGTCTGAAGGGGTGACTTATCACCACCTTCCACTAACATATGGTATTTCGTGTAGTCTATTAACCAGCTTGTTTTATGAAAAGGAGCCATTTCAATATTATTATTCAAATTATGATCTAATATTTTCAGAAGTTCCTATTAGAAAGAACATGAATATAGTGTATAGTGCAAGATATGCAGAATATATGGGAGATTTTTTCCATACTACTAAATCGATAGATACAGTATACGCACACCGTAATAATTTAACATGTAAATTACATAGTGTAGAAATAGAATTTATTAATACAGTGGAAGATAGGCGTAGAGATTTTAAGCGCAGAGCTTTGGATCAAAAGAGTAGAGAACCACCATGGGCACATAAGGAAGGTAATTACAAAAAGGGTGAGACTTTCGTTGCAATGACCTTAGATTGGCCTCATAAAGGAAAGCTTTGCTTGCTAAGGCAGAAAACTTAATATAATAACCATTTTGTTGATTCCAGTGATTGTAAGCATACATTTCTAATCTCAGGGGGCTAGGGATTGAGAGGAGGAACTGATCCCGTGTTCCCTGGTGTTTATTTTGTGTGTGGTAAGAATGCCTATTATAGGTTGCCACCACATTGGTATGGGTGTTGTTATATGGGTATTGTTTTTCCTAAAATTTACCATGTAAATGATAAAACTGGAACCAATGAAAAAAGTCTAACACGCATTAAAAGGGGTTTGAGTGTTGCAGAAATTGTGGGAGATATTTTTGGAGCATTAATACCTTCAGTTGGGGTGATCCTTAATTCACAAAAGATTTGAAAATTGTCTACAGTAGTTGATCGTTTATCAATGGATACTGCTGGTGGGATTCTGATGGTGGATACAGAAATGGTTGCTATGAGGACCATGGTTTTGCAAAATAGACTTGCCCTAGATGTAATATTGGCAAACGAGGGCAGGGTCTGTAGTATGCTGAAAATTCAACAATGTTGCACATATATTCCAGACAAAAGTAGAGATCTGTAGGGATATATCAGCAACATTACTCATTTGCAAGAAGATTTGGCAAAACTGAAGGTTGATGGTGCTTGGGAGAAACTTGGTAAGGGTTTCTTTTCTATAGGTAACTGGTTTACTACTTTTGTTAAGAGCTTATTAGGGAGGATACTAACTCCAATAGTTGCTGTGGCTGCTGGCATACTAATGATATTTTTGCTTTATAAATTTTGCAGAATAAAGATAAAATCAAGAAAAAGAAAGCAAGAAGAAATAGAAATGGAAGACCGGAAAGGTGCTTATTACAGTGTCATGCGAGATTTAGAAGGTGTAAGATTAAAACAAATGAGAATGAATGAAACTGCATTCTAGAAATTGATATCAGATAGTAATCTGATATGGGTGGTTATGATGGTTTCTGCAACCATCAGATGGGGGATTGATGAAGCATGATTTTCTGTAGTAAAATCTGTTCAATGAAATCCACCTGTTAAGGTAATAAATAATAATGTTCGGTAAAAAATTACTAATGTTAAAACAAATGAAGTACAACGTGAGAAATGTGCAAAGGCACAACAGACATGCTCTATTTAGTGAAATCAAATAAAACACAATGAGGACTAAATTGAATTAATATAGTTTATATGCATTTTCTAATACGTGTTATTCTGTCTTCTTTGTTGCAGAAAATTTAAACGACAAAGAAAAGCATAATTCTTCGTGAAAGTATAGAGCAGGATTTTTAGAAATAATTCTTGTTTTGCTAAATAAAATGCAGGCCTTAGAAATAATTAGGGGAAGTGTTCACGTACTCCTGTCCTTGTGATTTTGTAAAATAAATGCTGTCCTTAGCTTAGGCCTTCACGTGTTGCTAGTTGTTTCCTAGAGTGTAGATATTAGCCTAAATCTGTCTGAAATGATTGTGTTCTTTCCTGTCTGAGCGAGAGTAGACGGATGTTATAAAGTTACTGTTTCATTAGTAAAAATACAATTGTAGCCCGGTTACTTCCACTTCTTTTTTCGGAAGCTGGAGAATAGTTTAAAAAAAGGGTGTTTAGAAAGTATGGTTGGGTCATAGTCAGAAGACCCCCACACCATCATGTTTGGCCAATGAAAATGTTCATGGAGAGAGAAGAGAGATACAATGTTAACCGAGAGAAGGAAGCTTCTATGTATAAAAAGACTTTCGTGGGAAGATGTTCAGCGGCTTGTTCTCAAGACTTCTGGGGACTCGTCGTGCGTTCGTGGTGTGAGCTGCATGCCGTGCTTTTTCCTGATATTCTGGCTGGCAAACCTGCTGATCCATTGAACTTACCTGAGACTTTGCACATCATCAGCTGATGGTGCTGCCTACACTATTCCTAACGGCCGTGGGAATAGTTTCCTTCTAATGTTTGCAGAGCATTAGATTTTCCGTTTATAGGTGAAGTATTTTCACTGCTGCTGTTTCCCTCTCATGTTCTCTCTCTCCCTATTCTTGATGAATCTGATTACTTGCAATTTGAATCTGTTTGCTATTGTTGCGATGATCTGGAACATTTGTGTACTGAGATGTCATTCTTTTTGGACATTGTAATTGACCATTCATTATTCTAATAACAAGAAATAATCAAAGAAAAGGTGTTTGTCTTTATACATGAGATTGATAAATACTTGTTTAATATTATGGATTATGTTGTTTAGCGTATTTCCTTCATTCTAGTTCCTCATGGGGAAATAGCATAACCGTAATTTCAATTACACAGTCCCTTTTAACTCTACCAAAGATCCGTCGGAGGACCTTTGTTACAGTTTCTTGTGGAATAATGTCTTATGGGCCCGACATTATGAATATGTTATTGTAGTTATTATAGGGTTTGGTGTGGTTAGTAAGTGATGAATATTATTACCCACCCGCTTCCGCTACATCAGAAACAAATACTCTCTAATGTGTAGTGGGATAGCAGCATTCGTGAGCTCTTTATTAACCTTTTCCCGTTTTTAAATATTGTAATAGCCTCTAGATTGGAGTGCGTAACAAATCAATAGACAAACAACAAAGAGTCAAGAACTATCCAGCTCATCTCGTCTTTGGCCTGAAAAACATGACCACATCACATCTACCCTGAAGGCCATCCCTTGCTCACAGTAAAAAAAACATTTTATACTCCTCGGCCTAGACAACAAAGTCTTACATGACCAAGCTCTCAATCACCTTTCAGTGTTGTTGGTTTATTATCTTCCCACCAGGGTTTTTGCACCTGTAAAGCACTTTGGTATTACACAAAGGGCCACAGTCACTTATGCCTTCTGTAATTCTGATTGCAGTAGACCTCACATAACACCACTTCAATCTCAGGGGGGGCGTCTCCTCATTTAAATGAGAGAGTGGCCCCAAGCAAATAAAATAATTTGCCTCTATGCCTGATACATATTAAATGCATGGGTACAAGGTCAAAGAGTCCATCATGTGGTGCACTGACTGTGCGTCACATTTAGGTGGCACATAGTGGGCCCTCACCGGAAGCCTAAGGCCCACTTAGGCATCGCCTGCAGGTTGGTGCAGTCACTCACAGCACTCGTCTGCAGGGGAATCTCTGCTCCCCTTTCAAATGCAGGCCAGATTGCTTCCCACTCAGTGAAAGACAGACTGGCGGCTTCAAACAGTCAGTCCACCTTTCAATAATGTGTTCCAGCCAGGGCAGGTGCAAGTATGCGGCTCAACTTGTGGCAGCACATTTATTGTAATGAGATGTACTGTCCCAGTCTGTACCCGGCACACCCATTTACAAGTGTGCAATGAACCGAGTAAATACAGTTTGCCCTATAATACAGACCCAGTTGCCCAATGCATTCTAGTCTCAACTTACAGTCCATCTAGCTTGTTACAGGAAATTCAAAGAAATTACATTTGATTTGCAAGACTCATCCCTGTGGACCGTCTCTACCTGCGTCTCTACACATGGAATCTAATTATCTTCAAATGCAAGATATTGCTAAAAAATAATTTCTTCATGCAGACTACTGGCTAGCCCAGCTGCTGTCTGGCTGTATTCTCCTTTCCATAGGCCCATTAGCCAGATGCCTAAAACCAGTCTTTTATAGATATATTTATGAATCTGTATTTTGTCATTAAGCAGTTACATATTTCTTCTGTGATATCTTTTTTATGATTGTTATTTATTGTCATTGGTATGTTTTATTCTTTTATGTTTAGTTCTTAAAAATCAAATATAGATTTTCAATTCAATTTAACCAGTTTATGCCCTTTTTTCCTGCAGAATCTTCACCAAGGTGTTAACACCTGTCTATCAGCAAGGCTCATTATGGATACCCTTGCTACATTATCCAGAACTTAATACTTTTTCTGTGTAACTGATTCATGGCACTCTGGGGCTATCACAAGGTTTTTTTGAAGTGCTTTACAAAAAAACAAAATGAGTAGGAAAGTGTTATATAATGCTGATGCCAATCAAATGAAACACACAGGATCAGGAGCAACTTGTGGTGGACGGTGTCCAAATGCAACAAGAGGTCTAATAATGTAAAGACGCAGTGTGTGCCTTAGCTCCAGGTATTGAGTGGTTCTTCCCTGATGATGAGATGGTTGACACTGTTCTCCTGAGGGGTCTAAAACTTGGCTGAATGTCAATGCAAAGATCATTTGATTCCAGGTGTGTTTAAAGTTGGCAGGGGGTAACTTTTTCAAGTGCCTTTGTAACAGAGAATAAGCCTGAGAGAGGTCAATAATGTGAAAGAGTGACTGGGTCCATCAAAAGTTTCTTTATATCAAGGATGATGGTGCTGTGTTTCAAGTCTTGATCCAATAGAGGGGGTATGGATTAGTCTGAATATAAAAGGTGCAGGGAGACCCAGGCTAATCATGTTTGCAATTAGAAACACCCTTTGATGGGGAGGATTTCTTGAACAACATCAAGACTTTTCTGAAATCATCATCCATGACTGGTGATACCTCAAAAAGCAGGGGAGATCATGCTAGTAGTATTGGTTGAGGGTCTTCAGGCCAAGGGGAGGCAGAAAAAAATGCTCTCTTTTGTTTTGGAGAAGGCAAAGTGGATGTCACACAGCTCATTTTAGGGTCCAAGGCGGCTTGTCATTAGACTATAGGTTAGACTCTCCTTACTGGTATCAATAGGTTATTTTGCTGAATCATGTACCTTGGTAACACAAGCGAGGAAGTACTCTTTTTTAGCACTGGTGCAAGCTGATTTGTAGCTTCTAAAATGCTCTCTGCAAGTGGTAAGATGAGACAGCATCTTTCATTTATTGCAATACCTTTCCAATGCCTTGCCTTGATGTTTCATTAGGCAGACGATATCTATGAACCATTCATTCTTCTTCATGGGAATACGCTTACAGGTGGACATGGAGCAAGAGTATAATTTTTTTTAATGTACTAGAATTTCCTGGGGTACCTTCAAATGGACACAGGTGAGACCAGAAGCAGTTAAAATCAGAAGTTTAGCATTTACATTTCCATGGAATACAGTGTTCTGGGTGAAAGAAAGATTAGGTTCTGTAGAAAACTCATTTCTTTAGAGAAATGAATTAAACTGTGTTTGCTGCCAGGATAACTGCTGGAAGCCAATATGAAGAGGTTTGGTAATCATTGAAAATAAGTTGAGTCAATGGCATCCTCACAAGCCAATAACTGAACACCACATTAGACCATCAACCTCTAATGCTTTGCCTTAGAACTCTTCTTTGCATTTTCTTGAATCTTTTACATTTCTTTTTCACCTATCCAATCTTCTCTTCTGTTTCTTCCACTTTTCATTTCCCTTGTCTCCACTTTCCCTTCTCCTGCACTCCCATTTAGAATGACAAATGTGTTTCCCTACAAACAAGTGAGAAAAAAGAAAGAAGGTACGCAGCAAAATGCTCACTATCCAATCCCTTTATTAGTAGGACAGGAGGGGTACTTGTGCATTTATTATGCAAGTCCCACACATGTGAGAGGCATACTCAAGAAGCCACAGTGGGGCTCTCCAAAATGTCCCTATTAACTGGCCACAGTCAGGGAGGGGGGCATATGACAATCATACCACTGCCAGCAGGGCTATACATGCAATGATGTTGCTTAGTACCAGACAGTCCTAGGCAATGCTTTTACCTACTGCTACTACTTACCGTTTTCTGGGGCCAGTGATGACACAGCATGCAGCCCACCCCTACCCCCATACAAAATGTTCTAAGCATCACATCACCCAAATAGTTTTCTACCCTGTCTCTTGGCTAGGCTGTTTCCGTGGATCCTATGCCCCACCCAGACTGCTTCATCTGTCTGCCATTTTTAGTTACCATCATTTACAGACAGCAATGACTTCTTCATCTTTGACCTAAGTCAAGCATCCAGCATCTGGTGCAGTCAGTGCAAATACATATTTGACAAAATGAAACCAGCTATGTGTGCTGGTGTGTAGGAAAGAGGATTATCATGTGATGTGGTTGTGAGACCTCACCATGTCATAAGGTAACAATCTCTATCAGGTCCAGTTAGGTTCCTTAACAAAACCCTTAGCTCAATCCTGGGAAGTTGCGGCATAGAGCAGATGGGATCAGTCAAAGCAACAAGTTTAAAGCATTAAGAAGTACCAAAGCAGTTAATAAGTAAGAGACTTGACACAATAAAAAATATGTCGCTAATTTATAAAAATAGAGGATATTTTTTATCTTAAAATAGACACCAAAACAACATAAATCTATTGAGGGAAAGCGGGGTATGCATTTTCAAAGGTAAGTAAATCACTGAAGTTCTCTTTTAAGAAATTCAATAAATTGTTGCAGTTTAGTAGTTAGTAACCAACTGGCTAGAATGGCTACTTTTCTTTACGTGGATGGGCAACAACAAGTTGGGGGCCAGTCACAGAAACCCTTTAGGCTCAGGGAAACAGTTACCTGTCAGGTCCAGCAGTCTCACAGTCCTCAGTGCACTGTTCTCCTTTAAAGCTGTCCAGCCAAGAAGTAGTCCTGATGCTGAGGACGCAGGATGCTGAAGATGCTGGAGGTGCTGAGAATTCTGAAAAGATGCTGAAGAGAAATGATGAGTGTTTCTGCGGCCACCCTTTTATCCACAGACATCATGGGTCATCTTCGGCCTCAGGACTCAAGCTCCTACATTGCAGCAAGGGAGCCCAGTGCAGGCCCAGTCGCCACTGGTCAACTAGTCTCCCAGTAGCAGTGGTCTCAGTGGTTCATTGCAGGTTAGTAGATCCTTTTTGGGGGAGACTAGTGCCCACTTTGACCTCTGCTACGGGTCCACGGACTTGGGGATACCTCAGAGAGGGCAGGACTCAGTCAACCCGCAGGCACTTCGGCATCCAGTGGAGGGCAGGCGTTCTGGGGCAGCTGGGCTCTCAAGGAGTGCAGAGTTCCTTAGCTTTTGATGATCCTGAACCTTAACAGTAGGATAGACAACTAGCCTTGGAGTCACTTCTTCCATTCTAGTATAAGTGGAGCTCTTTTCCATAAGTAGCACAGCAGGCACAGTCCTCTTTGTGGGCCCTTCGGTGCTGCAGGTACAGTCCAGTCTTTAGTGCTGCTTCTCTTTGCTGGGTCCAGGAAGTACCAGGGCAGTTCTTTTTCGATTGTCCTTCTTGTCCAGTAGTGATTTAAGTACTGTGGATCTGGGGTGCCACTTTTATGACATCTTCGCGTTTGTGGGATGGGAGGTTTCCCTAGCCAGTGGCGCGATAGTTCCCACAAGCTCACCCTTCCCACTTTATATCACTTCCTGGGAGCAATCCCAGGATATCTCTCTACCCAAATCCAAGATGGTACAAGCCTTCTTCTCCTGTGAGGAGCCCTGGGCACACTCCTGGGGTGTACCCAGCATAATGAGCCAAAATGACAATTCTGAAAAGCTGGTTCTGCAAAAATGTTATCCCCTCTGGAGGAGATGCCAACCTGTCTACACAATAGAGCGGGCCGTTGAAGGTGTGATCACTGTTTACTTCACTGTGGAAGTAGCCTCTTTGAAGATGGGCCATCTGTGGCCAATGCCCAGTAGACATCCTTCTAGATGAGGTCACACTTTCTCCTACCAGTAATTTTCTTTTGTTCCCTGATCCTGGGTACACTTAAAGTTTCTTAGCAGGGGGGCAGCATGTTGTCTTCAATTGCAACTGCTGCAGATACACAGGAAAAGCCACCATACGTTTGGGCAACAAAGGGGTGGCTTTCTAAAGTCACCTTTCTATTAAAAGCTAAATCTGATCTCAGCAATGAGTTGATTGTAATCTAACAATTAATTTGATAACTTGGAGTAATACATTTGGTGGTCCTAAATGGAAGTTAGCACTTAGGGCAGTAGCTAGTGAAACTCCATGTTGGTCAATAAGGCTACCGGCCTTACTACAGTGAAAACAGCAATTTTGGGGGTGATCAGGATGGCGGGTGGATCGCCATCGCCAGCCAGGCGGTGGCGATCCTCCCGCCATCTCCACCTGATTTACCCCCCCGCCATATTATAATGGCGGGTGTACCGCGGTGGACGCAAAGTGCGTCTGCCACTTTTCGCCGGTCGGCAATCGTTACGATTGCCAGCCGGGCGGAGATGGGGCCTAATATGGTGGCGGTGCCTAGCAGGCACCGCCATCCATATTAGGATGTATGGTTTTTAAGGCCTTGCCGCCATGGAAAGGCTGGCGGGGAATCGCTTTGGGAGCCCGTTGCAGGCCCCTGTGAGAGTGGGGGGGAGGGGGCTGCACTTGGGGGGTACCTATGGTACCCCCCTACATTGCCATGCACAGGGTGGCAGGCACCGCGCGGTGCCTGCCACGTTGTGCATGGCAATGCACAACATGGTAATTTGGCATTGCTGCGGGTGCTGCTTACAGCAGCATTCGCCGCAATGTCAAAATTGCGGAATGCGACCGCCAGGTTGGCGGTTGCATCCTAATCAGTGGTGCGGGACTGCCGCACGTCTGGCCGCCCGCCATCCTAATAACCCCCTTTGTGTTTTTCACTGTCAAGGAACATTCCCTTCTTTTTAATACTAAGCACCCTGCCTGGTCAGTTACCATGACCTTCCCTATGAGTGGCATATTAATATTGAAAAGGAATGATTTGACCTAACAAAAGGGTTTATTTTGCTACACTGAGATTGCAGTTTTAAAACTGACCTACTAAGCTGCAGTGGCAGGCCTAGAGTCATGTTTTCACCTTGACACTGCAGTGGTTGCACAATTCAGTGCTGCAGTCCACTAGTGACATTCAACTTACTAGTCCTGGGTACCTTTGGTACCATATACTAATGACTTATAGGTAAATTAAATGAGGCAATCAAGTATGATCCAATTGTATACGTACTTTGGGGGTCAGAGCACATACATTGAGGTCTGGTTAGCAGGGCTCAGTGCCTACAAAGTTGAACACCCTGCAGCATCAGTCCAAAAACTTGGGTGGGTGATCATAAAAATAGAGGTCCTTTCCTACACGGTGTTAACCCCAACTCCGCTTGCTGAGTTGTCATATTTGTTATTTAACTTAGGCGAGAAAGTGTTACTGGTCTAATTCTAGGAGACATAGAAGAAAGCAGGCATGGCCTGTGTCACCCACCCATGTGCTCTGCCTCTGTTTTCTATCTTCTAAAATGACACGTGTCAATAAGAGCCACCATCACAGGAGATATAAATAAAGCACTTGTCAGGATTACAGGACTACCGCTGTGACAGACCACTCAACATTTGAAATATGTCCAGAGTGTAGTCAGAGTTGGCAGGAGTAGGGATGGCACTTTTGCTGCAAGCAAAATATGGATTTTAAGCTAGGCCCAGCGGTAACCGATGTGTCCCTCTTCATCACCAGCACACAAACACACAAGGCTGTGCAGTTTACTCTGAATATTAATGAGAGCTGCAAGCTCCCAAATCAGTGGAGCTTATTTTATTCACCCTAGAATAATGATAGGCTTAGTGTTCAGTAACTGGATTCATAGGTGTCACCTCCTGGCTGCCCGCAGCTGACCACAAAGGAAACATTGACCATCAGCATATCTTACCCGCTCTATCTGTTGGCAATTGTAGCTGCTGATAAACTGGCTTAGGGAGTTTAGACATTTGAGGGGGTCAAGGCACCTGATAATCCATGTACTTCCAGCACTTCTTGGTATAATGCCTCTGTTATATTGCTCCTCCGGTTAATGCGCTTGCTAAAGAGGTCTTTGTTTAAGTTTGAACTATCATTAAACATCTTGGAAGGTCACTCTGCCTGCTACAAAGTATTGCATGTGACCGGTCGAACACATTTTTGATTCCAGAATAAGATGGCGCAGTAACCTAAAGTGCTAAGATGGACCGTAGAGGTGGAAATGTGGGTCCAGGAGAGATGAGAGGAAGTTGACAAGATTAAGGAATGAAGAAGGTGCGAGGTGGATGCTAAGATCAGCATCGATGGACCAATAGCTCTTTGTGGTCGAAAGAGCAGGGATGTGTCAATGTTTTGATCTTTTTTGATAGGGAAGTAACTTAGTAAATTCCACTGCTGCATTTCCCCAGACAGTGCCTTCAGCATGCACAAATTCCTGTAGTTCCCACGCCTCAGAGACAACCTAGACAGCATGTCTTAAAAGGTTCAGAGTTACTCCATTTTTAAATGTTGACCACTTTTTTTTATACTTCCCAATATGCAAATTGGTGCCACTTTTGATTTGGTGTCCGGGTCTATTTTCTCTCACAGTCTGACTCTGGGCAACTGAGATGCTGCGAAACATGGATTGACTGTTGGCAACATAAACGAAACTAAAACTTAACTATATACATTAATTTGATTTACAGAAGAAGTAGTAATTAAAGAAAATTTAAAAAACTAAAACTTAATCAAACTTTTAATTTAATTAAACATAACCCCTGGAGTCTTCCATCAAAATACACATTTTATTTGTAATGTATGTTTGCAAATTCTGTTAAATGACCTCCATTTTATATATAGTTCAAACGAAGGTCAGCTTTAATGTTGGCGGCGCCCAGTGCAACAATCCCTGTTTGAGCCTCCACATCAAACTATGCATTATCTTTCATTTGGTGCAGTCTTTACCCACAGCTGTGTACTGGCTTCACCTTCCATAGAATCACAGTTTCAATTGGCCCATATGTGACCATTGTTCCCTCTCCAGAATTCTCTCACTCATGCAATCAGCACATGCACTATCTGGTCTCCCTAGCAGGGAGGACAGGGAAGATGAGAGGGATGACAAAGTGCTGGACCAGGAGGGAACATGCAGAAAGGGTGGTTGCAATGGCAAATATGTGACAAATTCCATCTCTGTCTTTTCTCTGCAGAGAGGCCAAGGACTGGATGAACATGTAGTCTGCATACATTTCTGACCCAGTGACAGGCACTATGAAAAACATGCAGTGATTTCAGTCTCCACTCCAGCGCTCTCAATCATGCCTTGTCCACAACACGCAACCACATTAAAAGCAAAACAACAGAAACACAACATCATGGAAAAGAAAGTATTATTAGTGGCTAAGGACACATACACCATGCAACGTAAACTAAAATGAGTAGAGTGTAAACAGGACCGGGTTACATTACATGAATGGTTCTTGCACTCATTGTCGAGAAACTGATTACAGCTTTTTGTTTCTAAAGCTAAGGCTTTGAATGCAAGGCCCGTAAAGACACGTTTCAATAGCAGTTTGTAATTATTGGTAACTTCCTTCAGTCTCAATCCCAGAGCTTCAAATCGTGGCCTGCCATTAATATACATCCATGCCATGAAATCACCTGGAAGAAGTGATTCTGTTCAGCAATACACTGTACAAGAGTCAAATGAAGCATGAAAAAAACTACAGGAACACAACATATATAAAATGCAATGGTTCTCCTGATGAGTGTTTCTCTGTGGGCAAAACGACCCCTCCAAGGGGCAATTGTGTAGCAGGAGGCATTAGCCCATCATAGGCCTTTACCACCTCGTCCTCACTGGATTTCCCTGCTGTGCACCAGTTGAAAGACAGGCTTTCAAGCTGCTCTCATTCCATGACCAGCGGCTGCAGCCGTCATAGTCTTTCTCCTGGTGTGTGGCGCCCCGTGAGCGCACCCACACAGTGCCTCGGTGCGAGGGGGAAAAAAACAAGCTGCAAATGCAGGTGCGCACCTGGCAACCAACCTAGCTCCCAGAGGCACGTTCGTTTGGCATACCCCAGGTGGCAACGTCCGCACTGCCCAGCCTTGCTTTGCTGCCAATGAGTCTTCCATATATATATAGAGATATAAAACTGCTCTGAGACTCTCTTACCTTCATCCTTAAAAGGTATTTTTGGCCAAGAGGTGCAGTGCAGTGGCACAGTTGGTGCAGTGGCACCAGGGCCCAAAGGCTTGGAGAGCCCAGCTCGCCCTGCACTAGAAGGGCATAACACAGGGCCCAGCACTATCCGCAATGTGGAGGGCACCAGGTTCCCCTCTTCCTAAAGCGGCCCCTCCACCACCTTGTTGGAATATAATGAAATGTCTTCGCTGTATTGCTATGTGTTGTTCAGCTTAAGTTAGCATTCGCGGCACCATTTTACGTTTAGCCGCCATGTTGTGTTATGATCGTGATTTATTCTCTACTCAGCTCTGCTAGAAGCAGCCGTGATGTGTTCTCTCTCTCTCAAGGTTGGGCCGCGCTGTACTAATGAATATATTGTTATTGTTATCGCATACCTTTCTCACAAGATATAAGCCTACTCCCACCAGCTAGGCTATGGGTGCAGGCAGAGTGTCCTTGGCACACAGATAGTGTGTGCCCAGACTCAGGATCGAAACTTCTTCTACTGCACCTTCATTGTGTAGCTGGTCCCACCTGGAAATTTCCAGTTGCGGAGTGTTTTACTGATTCTGAATCCTACATAATGTAATACCATGAGTTCTGATGTCAGTTCCCTCTGCAGCACCCCAAGCGACTGGGCAGACAGGACTCCACTATAGTGTACCTGAATAAACATATACTTGGTTTGTATTCTCTACTGTCTGACTGACTCTTCATTCGTATGGAAGGCTGAGAGGTGGCCGCGAGTGACCCGGCAACAGCATGCCCTTAAACATATGTCGGCTACGTTGATTGGTCTTTGGGAGCAGTGTTTTAAGGATGTGGCACCTCGGGTTTTGTATGATATTAAGGATCATGTATATATTGCTGACATGGCGCCTGCTCAGGTTTACGGTAATGTTGCGACGATGATTGCTTATCAGCGAAGGCTCCTCGAGAAGAGCCCCATTTCAGTATCTCAGTTTCCAATGCGGCAGGTCCACCCCATATATCACCCTGAAATACCGGAGTTACGGGATCAACATGATGTAGTTATTCGACCTGGTGTAGCTGCTCGTTTCCAAGAACAATGGGTTTATACTCCTTGGAAGAGAAGTGAGGTTTTGTTACCTGATCCTAGAAAAAATCCGACAGCCTATTATAAAGAATTGACTGAAGCTGCTTCCTCGACAGTAATGACCATTGCAGATATCGAAATGTTTTTTTGTTTTCTGGTCCCCGTGGATATTTGGAGACAGGTGCACACACAGGATCATGTCGCAGAACTGGGAGGTACATGGGACCAAATTAAAGATTGGGATAAGGACAGGAAGCCAGGCGAAAAGCCTAGGGTGGAGATACTTGCTTTGCCAAGCCGAATTGTTACTTATATGCATTCTCTTATTCCACCGAGAAAGGTTGACTGGGACAAGCTATCGGCTTGTCGTCAGAAGAAAGACGAAAGTGTGTCTGATTTTTTCACTCGGTTCGAGGAGGTGTTTCTGGATTATAGTGGACAGGATTTGTCTGTTGAGGGTGGTGTCAGGTTGTTTGTTAATAGGTTTGTCTCAAATTTGCTTCCTGAAATTGCGACACAATTACAGGCTTCTGAAAGCACATGGTCCACATCTTCCCCTTCTGTTATTTTGAACATGGCACAGTATTATGAGCATAGGGAGAATGAGGAGAAGGAGAAGTCGGTGAAGAAGAACAAAGAGTTGAAGACTAAGGTGTTGTTACAGCAAGCATCCTGGGGAAATGGTAGAGGATGTGGTGGTGGCGGTGGTGGTGGTGGTGGTCTGGCTCAGCAGTTTCCCCATACAAGCATATATGCTGCGCCTGTAGGGCCGAATCAGTGTACGTATTTCAAAGAGAAGGGACACTGGCGTAGCGAGTGTCCTGTACTTCTACAGAAGGCAGTGGCCCCCAGAGGACGGGATTCTCGTGGACGGGGTCATGGTGCAGGTGGCCAGGACAGGGTTCAGAATGCTGAGGCATCGCAGGGTCGCTCGGACCAGAATTATTTTGATGACCCCCGAGGACGACAGTATTATCATGATGATTATGACATGGATGAGGTGACAGGGATGTCTTACAGTTAGGACAGCCAGGGACAGTTTCGATACCTGTAGATCAACGCGGTCCGTACGTTAGTGCGAATGTATATGGTTCGGCTAAGGAGTTTTTGGTGGATACAGGTGCAATGAACAGTTCTATTTCTCATTCCTTGGTCTCTGGGGCGGCTCTGTCTGGCCATAATAATGTTTTGGTAGGATTTTCTGGTGTACCGGTTGTAAGCCCCATTTCCAAACCCCTTTGAGTTGACTATTGGTCCTTTCACTGTGGATTCACCGTTCTTGCTGACATCCAATTGTGGAGAAAATTTGATTGGCTTGAATTTGTTGAAGAACTGCAGGCCACAATTTATTGTTCCCTGGAAGGTGTTTACATGACTATTGGCCCAGATGTAGTCCGCACTAAGCAGCGTTTGTCCAAAGATGCGCCCCTTCCCGTCGAATTTAAAGATGTACCATCCACTCTGTGGGCAGCGGGTGACACAGATGTGGGACTGTTACAGATATCGCTTGTTTCCATTACTGTTAAGAAAAATGCTATTTTGCCTCGCATCCCTCAGTACAAAATACCACAGGCTGGTGAGCGAGCTTTGTTATGGATTGTGCAGGATTTGATTGAGAAAGGAGTGATTGAGGAGACGACTGCTAATATTTGCAATAGCCCTATTCTTCCAATACTCAAAAAGGCGCCTTCGTGTCCCTCTGATGACCATGCAGATGTTTACCGTTTTGTGATTGATTTGCGCGAAGTTAACAAGATTGTGGTTCCCCAGTTTCCAGTGGTTCCGGACATTACGACACTCTTGACTACGATCCCTTCTTCTGCTAAGTTCTTTTCTGTCATTGATCCGAAAAATGCGTTCTTTAGCATTCCCATTCATCCTGACAGTAGGTATCTTTTCGGATTTACCTTGGCTGGTAGAAGCTTTACCTTCTGTTGCACTCCCCAAGGGTATACAGAGAGTCCGAGTACCTATAGTCAGGCATTGAAAGGTCAGTTGGATTCCTTATCACTCCCTACAGGTAATGTATTGCTTCAGTACGTTGATGATCTTCTCATTGCTTCTGACACGGAGCAAGGTTGCAAAGATAGCACAGTAAAACTGTTGCTCCATCAAGCCCACCATGGCCATAAAGTCTCCCTTTCAAAATTTCAATATTTTCGACAGGAGATCACCTACTTAGGTCACCTACTGTCGAAGGAGGGTAGGAGATTGACTCCAGAACGCATCAGTACCATTGTTAAAATGCCCCTTCCTCAAACTCAGAAAGATGTGCACGCTTTTATTGGCATTACTTCCTACTGTCGCCAATGGATCCCTAACTATTCCCTACTAACAAAAAGCCTGCTCGCATTAACCACTAAAGATGTGCATGAACCCCTGCCTTGGACGCCTGAATGTCAGCATGCTTTTGAGCAATTAAAGGTTGCGCTTTGCTCGGCACCTGTGCTTGGTACTCCTAACTATGCCAAGCCGTTCGTGCTGTACGTACACGAGAAGGCTGGTTGTGCGCTTTTTGTTTTAACACAAAAAGTTGGAGATAGGCAAAGGCTGTGTGCTTACTTTTCTGCTCTGCTTAACCCCGTCGCAAGAGCCCTCCCGAGCTGTCTAAGAGCGGCCGCGGCTGTGGCTGTCTCTATCAGACATTCGGCGGGGCTCGTACTTTATACTGATCTCACAGTTATGGGACCCATGCTGTGAACACACTTTTGAATAAGACAAGGACGCAGCACCTCACCAGAGCCCGTCTGACCGGTTACGAGCTAACGCTCTTCCAAAAGCATAACACGATCAAACGCTGTGCCACTCTGAATCCAGCCACGTTACTACCCCTCCCTTCTGAAAATGAGGAAATTGACATACATGATTGCATCTTTCGAACGGAGGAAGAGACGAAGGGACGGGTAGACCTGACTGATGTTCCCTTATCTGACCCCCAAGAGGAACTATATGTCGATGGCTCTTGTTTCAAACTACCAGATGGCACTACCACTGCAGCATATGCAATCACTACACTGCACACGGTAGTTGAGACATCACGAGTTCCCTATCAGTCCGCCCAAGCAGCTGAGTTAGTAGCCCTTATTTGCGCATGTGAGTTGAGTGAGGGACTGACTGTCAATATTTATTTGGACAGTCAGTACGCCTTTGGAGTCGCCCATAATTTTGGGTGGCTCTGGGCAGAGAGAGGGTTCCTTACTTCCCACGGGACCAAGATCCAACATGGCCAGCTCATATATAGGCTTTTGTTGGCTTTAACCCTCCCCATGAAATTGGCCATAGTGAAGTGTAGCGCTCACAAGACGATTACTGATGATGTAGGAAAGGGTAATGCGTTTGCAGATCAGAGCTAAGGAGACAGCCCGAACCAAGATGAAAAGAATGTTTGTAGCAGGTCCCGCTAGGATGGTGCCCGTGGTTACTATGTTTGAGGACACCCTAGAGAATGTGAAGGAAATACAGAGTGGGGCCACAATAGAGGTGTTGGCAGTGTGGCAAGAAAGTACAGCAAGTCTGAATGATGAGGGATGCTGGATCAATATGTCTGGGAAGCAGAGATGGATGTTGCCAGATGTGTATGTTCTTCCTGCAGTTACTATGGCCCATGGCCCAGCCCATATTAGTGCTAAGGGCATTTGCAGGTTGCTTGACCCTGTATGGCAGAATGATAACATATCCAAGACGGCTGCCCATTTAGTGAACTATTGCATGGTGTGCATGATGCACAACCCTGGGAAAGGTACCCCTACACCACCCGGAAATTTTGCACCACCTACATTCCCCTTTGAGGTCCTCCAGCTTGATTACATCGAGTTAGATAGGGTCAATAACTTGAAGTACGTGTTGGTAGTTGTCTGTGCATTCAGCAAATGGGTTGAGGCTTACCCCACTAAAGAGAACACAGCCCTGGCGACGGCAAAGGTACTCCTGAAGGAGTTTTTCCTCACTTCGGTTGGCCCGCTTGATCTGGAGTGATAACGGAAGTCATTTTAATGCCAGGGTCATACAGCTAATCTGCGATGGTCTGCACATAAAGCAGAAGTTTCATGCTGCAAACCATCTGCAGTCAGCAGGTTTGGTTGAGATGTACAACGGTAATCTCAAACTGAAGTTGGCAAAGATTCAGGAGTCAACAGGACTAAAATGGCCAGATGCTTTACCACTAGCTCTCTTGTCCACAAGAACAACAGCTCACTCTAGTACAGGATTGTCACGCTACGAGGTCGTGTTTGAGCGCCCGGCAAATGTCTGGGGCGTCCCACAACCTCGTCGGTTTTCTGAGATAGAGTACCCACTATTGACAGATTACCTCTATCAATTGACTGAAAATTTGCATTCTATTCACCCACAGATTCATGAAAGCCTCCCACCTGTACCTTAGGGGCCCGGACATGATATACGGCCTGGCAATTTTGTGATGGTCAAACGATTCCAGCGGAAGAAAAGTCTGGAGCCTCGCTCGATGGGACCGATCCAGGTCCTCCTCACGACCCGACCAGCCATAAAGGTCGACGATTGAAAGAACTGGATTCATTCCTCGCACTGACGCAAGGTACCCCTGCCCTTACCCTACGACCAGTGGGTGAGGGATGGGGTAGGGGACTCGAAGTGCGAACAAGTACCGCGATTCGTTCCTTTCTCTGATGCCAAGCTCATATGGACCCAAACTGACAAGGAGAATGATGAGGTGTTGAATGCAGCGACACCCCCGGAGATCAGAGTTATCGAGTCTGAGCCTTCTTCAGCTGGCCCCTCAGTGTCTAAGCCCCTTTCTATTGACCCCTCTGAGCCTGACCCCCTTTTTAATGATCCCTCTGTGCCTGGAGTAGCTAGGTACAATTTGCGCCCTCGATGGAGGAATAGTGCACCAAAGGAAAAGTCAGATTAGATGGGGATGGACTGTGCAAGTTAGGGCGTACTCTGCTGTAGTACCAACGGTGTTAGTTTAGGCAGGGACGAGATTGGTGCACTGTTCCGGACATTGTACAGGGTAAGTTGAGTGTGCTCTCCAGGAGGGGAGTACATTACCCTGCAACATGGGATACGGATCCGAGCTAGGACTGAGCAGCTCCACCGCCGGTGCTCAAGAGCGCCAACGTTGATGAACAATAGGAGCCTGCCAGTGAGGCTCTGACGGACACTGGGAACATTCACCCCACTATCAGTTTCATTGTATACCTTTTCCTGTCTCACAATGTATCCGTTTGATCGACCTATTGAGGAGGAGGAACAGCACCGCGTTCAGAGCGGGATTGGTCTAGTTGGTCTGGTTGGTCCACAAAGAGTAAAATAGTTTTTGTAGTAGAGTAAAATAGTTTTTGTAGTGATTGATGTGATTTCTTTAATAACAGTTCTTGGAATAACATGGTTTTTGGAGGAAAAAAATCCAGTACACTCTTTGGTTGGTACAACGACTCCTTCCCCCCGAGCATGTTTTTGTTACTTTGGCTCCACACAAGGCAATGCATAGGTTGTCTTACACTGAAAATGTTTTTGTGCAAATGTTGCATCAAGTCCACAATGTGTCCAACAAAACAAATTGCTGGGTTTGCGGACTGCTTCCCTCAGTGACTCACAAAGTTAAAAATGTGTTGTCCATGCCACTGTCATACATTAGTAGTTGTGAGGGCTGGTTCGAATTACTTGGCATGGTGCAGCAACATTTCCCACTCCCTACTCCGAATAAGGCACCTGCTCATTCTCGCACTATGGTACAGAATGTACAACCCCGTCCTAGGGTTCCTTTCGGAGGACTGGCAGGACAGGAGATGTTTTGTAGAATGTTTTTTAAGTCTTGTATGAATGCATATAAAACTGTAAAAAAATGAGAGATGGCTTCAAACGGAAATGGCTGATTTCCAGGGCTTTAACACGTCTGAGTATTTCCAGTCTTTCCAGGCTCGTAATGTTACTGAGGACAAGCCAATGCCAGTAGTGATCAACACAACAGCTAGTTTCTGTGTCCAGGGGACAGGGAAGGTAGTGGTAGGAGAGAGCGGATGCAATTCAAAGTATGAATTGAGAACGACCGATAGTCCACCCTTAATTCCACCACCCAATGTTTACTTTGTCTGCGGCTCCCACGCTTATGTATGGCTCCCAAGGGGTTGGTCGGTAGATGTTATCTCTCTTTCCTCCTTCCCCCTGTATATGTTGCTCCATCCAATTATCACAGAGCTCATCAGTTGCAGCGTAGGAGTACACACCTGTCCCGGGTAAAAAGGGTTCTTGATCCGAAGGATGTAGATCAGACAGATACAGCCGCACAGCAATTCGAGGATGTCGCAAAGGGCCTTTTCCCCTTTTGGGGCCTTATAGTCAATAGTATAGAAATTCGTCGGCTCACTAGAGTCGTCGTAGAGGCAGTTATTAATACCTCAGTGGGGATAGCGACAAATATTACAGCAGAGCTCCAAGCTACGAGATTAGTTACCTTACAAAACAGGATGGTGTTAGATGTCATCCTTGCAGACCGAGAAGGGGCCTGCCGTGTCATTGGCAGTAGCTGTTGCGTGTACATACCTGATTACGCACCCAATGTCTATTCAGCGATACAGAAATTACATAGGTTATCAGCCGAAATACACCAGGAGGCAGGTACCTGGACACTATCGTGGTGGTTCTGGAGTATACTGACGACATGGGGTTGGAAAATACTTATCTTTTTGGTAATAGTGGCAGTCGTTATCTTGTCATGTTGCCTGTGCATACACTGCCTCCCGGCATGTTGTGCCTGCTATGTCAGTGCTCTGGCACCCAAAAGAAAAATGTCCATACCTGATAATAACATGATGATCATGCTGCAGAAAAGTGTTGAGGAAATGATGAACAAAGATGAAGGCATATTTGAGTCTACGTCCTCTCTTGCAATGTCTATTCCTGATCATGAGTATATGGACTGCTCTGAGTGTTGATGTCTTTTTGCCAACATGAAAAAGTAATGTCTTCTTTCCTTAGGGTAAAATGGGTTTAGCGAAATGCTAAAAGGAGGGTCTGCTGGAATATAATGAAATGTCTTCGCTGTATTACTATGTGTTGTTCAGCTTAAGTTAGCATTCGCTGCACCATTTTACGTTTAGCCGCCACGTTGTGTTATGATCGTGATTTATTCTCTACTCAGCTCTGCTAGAGGCAGCCGTGATGTGTTCTCTCTCTCAAGGTTGGGCCTCACTGTACTAATGAAAATATTGTTATTGTTAGCGCATACCTTTCTCACAAGATAGAAGCCTGCTCCCACCAGCTAGGCTATGGGCGCAGGCAGAGGTACCTTGGCACACATATAGTGTGTGCCCAGCCTCAGGATCGAAACTTCTTCTACTGTACCTTCATTGTGTAGCTGGTCCCAACTGGAAATTTCCAGTTTGGGCGTGTTTTACTGATTCTGAATCCTACATAATGTAATACCATGAGTTCTGATGTCAGTTCCCTCTGCAGCACACCAAGCGACTGGGCAGACGGGACTCCACTATAGTGTACCTGAATAAACATATACTTGGTTTGTATTCGCTACTGTCTGACCGACTCTTCATTCATATGGAAGGCTGAGACGTGGTCGCGAGTGACCCGGGCAACCCGAAACGGGTCACTTCCTTCAACCTCCAATGTATGTTCATGGGTGCTACAAAAAAGGACCACTGCTGCTGCGGCAGTCAGTGTCTTCTCCGAGAAAAAAAACCATTGGAAAATCACTTTTTTTATTTCAGAACGTTTCATTTAAGTTTTTTTAGAGAGAAAAACTAAAAGCATAACAGCACGATAATCACAGGATCGGTACAAAAGTAAGAAGTACGTAAACCGATCAAATTAGTTATGATACATTTTGGCATAATGTGGAGAAATTACGTATCTGAATGAAAATACAGCTTACATTTAGCTAATATCTTGGATAAAATGGCCATGTGACCATGAACATCGTGTTCTAAAGAATAAATATAGTAAGAGACAGAAATTCAGGACCAGACAGCAATCTGAAAGATATTTGATGTTGAGACTGTATCTAGGCCCAGAGAGCTACATAAGATACAATAAAAACTGCAAACATACCAACCAGTGGTGAAAAAAGGAAGTTACGAGAGGACAGAATGATCTGAAAAACAAATAGCCATTTAGACCAAGCACATAGTACAAAGGGGATAACAATTAATTAAGTAGAGGTATCTTTTGCATTAAGCAGGTTTCGATTAAAAGACAGCAGCGATTTCCAAATTTTCTGTGACATTTTGAGGTTGCCCATAATCTTCATCTGAGAAGAGTGAGTACTTCTTAGCTAGTTAACTCAGGCCCACCATGTGTGATACGAGACGTGATTAGCCGATTTCCAATCAATGAGTAGGATCTTAAGTGGAATCGTCAATAGAAGATCTAAGAGGGCTATATCTAGTTCTGAAAGTGACGGCGGGCTCTGGCCGCATGGGGACCACGAATAATCGTAGGGGAATCTAGGCTAATATTAAGCTGAAAATATTTGCTCATTTGGATATCAATCTCACCCTTGTAAGGGGTTAGCCACTTACAGTCAAAGAACATGTGTCCAGGATTGCCCTGGGCATTTTGTAGAAAATAACTTTGCCGCCAGTTGGGAGAGAATCAGGCAACAACGCGCCACTGAATCTCTTGCGCTCTCACGGAGCATAAGGGCTGATGGGGAAACACAGAGTAGGCCAGTTTGAGGGACAAAGACTTGTGAGAGGGAGGGGCAAAGACAAAAAGAGGAATTAGAAAGAAAGCGCCGGGAAAAGACTTTTTACAATGCGTCAGAGAAAGTTATGGGGGGGATAAAAAAAGAGACTGATGCAGGGCTTAAGTCCTAAAAAAAAAAAAAGAGGGGGGACTCACCAAGTTAGGCAGAATGGGTGTGACATCACTGCATGTGATATCCCAGGTAGTGACATCACCGAGTGTGACATCACTGCATGTGACATCACAGGAAGTGACATCATGGTGCATGACATCGAATGTGGCATCACAGGAAGTGGCATCACAAATCATGACCTCACAGGAAGTGACGTCAGATCTTAAGACCTCACATATGTTTAGCAGGTCTATCATGAGTACATCTGAGTGCATTACAATATGTAACAAATTAGATTTTGCATTGGGGTTGTTCCCAAAATATTGACGCAACACTGACGCAAAATCTGGCCTTACCTCAAACATTTTTTTTTTAAAACCCTGCCACAAAGAAATTGGCAAGAAGAAGAAACGTGGCAGTAAATCTGTACTGCTTAATTGGGTGCAATGTCTGTATTTTAAAATATCTTATGGGTTAAGGCACCTGCTGCAGAGATCTTTGTGTGCCAGCTAAATCTCAGGTAATAATAATGATGGTAAGATAACTCTGGAAGATAACGTATTTGCTGGAGGGTTCTGTGTTTTGCCTAGTCCTAGTTTTTAAACAAAGTAACATAGAAGGTTAATATGTCTCCAGCAAAGCACATTACATAACACGCAGATGACAGATTTTTATTTTATGTAAATAGGTAAGAGGGTTACTGCTTTTAAGACAGAGATCCTGTTGTTACTTGCAGTACATAAATTGTAATCCTTCTAATATAGCACAGTGAGGTATGAAGGACATGTGACTCCTACACCTTGTAACCCTCACTGTCTTATGTAACACATCCTTTATAGTGATGTACAAACATGATTTATTGTGAATGTATCATCTGTACATGTGATGTAAAGCGCTCTGACACTCGGCATTGAGATGAGTAGCGCTAAAAGCGCTATAAAAGAAATAAAACAAAATAGTGGTCTTTAAATTGTTATTTGTGTAAATGCTGGGGCAACCAACACATCTGACATTCTTACAGTGCATGCATACCTCTTACATACAGGGACTGAACAAAGTCACAAGCATTTCTCTCTTAAGTACCAGTGAAGTGATAAGATGTGAGCCTTTGTTCCCCCTCCATTGCATGTAGGTGTGAGGCTCCCTATAGCTCCCAGCCAAAAAGAAGCCTAATGACCCCTTAACTCCATCTTTTGTTATGGGCCAAGCTGGAATCTTATAAGCCTCCTCCCCACCTGCTCTTTGCTGCTTGGAACAAAAGCAGACAACTTACATGTGCCACTGACAGTGTCCCCTTGTCAGAAAATTCCACCGGGACAGAGTTGAGCATATTTCTGTGAATCCCGGGAGATAGGAAGAGAACCCTCGACTCGAGCCCTGGACTGGTGTGAAAAAGACAGGGGGAGAGGGGGCTGATATAGACACTGATGGCAAAAAAACGTGGGGAGGCAAGATGACCAGTCACTAAATGTAGGAGACAGGAATGTGGGGAGCAGTGGGGTGGCTACTGAAAGTGCAGTAGTTGTAGTGGCACCGTTTGGTTTTGGGGGGCCATGCTACACCCCATTTCTAGCTATCTTTTTACTACCCAGGTGGGGCGAGGAGTACCTTTTCTTGCTTACATCAGGGCCCGTGACACCTTTGCTACGTCACTGCTTGACCCATGGTAGTGTTTGCACGCGCAGCATGTCCTGCTACGGCCTGCAGCTCCCACTGCAGTGAAAGGGCTTGTGCGGCACGTTGCTGATCAGGCCGCGGGTGATGCTGCTTGATGGGTTTCCCTCCCACTTAGCTGGAGTGCAGATAAGGTTTTCCAGGAAGCGGCCCTCCCCCCACTGCTCTTATGCACGTGCCGAAAACCCATCTCCCAATTGTCAGGAGACGAAATGTCATTAAGTCTCACGCCGCCCCAGGACAGAATCGAGTTAAAAAGCAGCATGTCTAAAATGAAATGTACAGTTACGATCCATTGTCTATAATTTAGATTAATAGGATGTTATCTTTGGCCGGAAGTACAAAGCAGATGAGAGACAGCAAGGGGAGGGTTCATTACCATCCCAGTGGTGGCAGTGGACAGACACGCTGCCTGATGGGGATTTTGCCACCCTCCAGGCACAATGTGACTTCTGCGTAAACCGAGACATCACTCATAGTGTTAAATTAATGTATTTACAGTCGGCAGGGGGCAGCATGTGGCATGAGTGACGGGCACCCGGCTTCCATTTTAAATACAGTGCTGCGTCGCATATTTCACAGCGCACGGTACTGGCTGAAACCCAAATGTTAGAATTAATAACAGTAAGAACAAAGATGCGCACATTCATAAACAAGCGCATCAAAATATGGCATCAAACCATATCTGGTCCAACGAATACTTTTTTATTTACCTGTCAACATCCCTATTTTCAAATCATCCAGACCATTCGGCGAATCATGTCATATGTCGCAAAGCTCCAGACGTCGTCAACACCCCGACATTCTACAATGTTTTTCTTGGCGCCTGTTAGTGAGGCAGGACTGGGTACAGAAACAGTGTTTTTTTTCTCTTCAGTGGATGGCCCCTCTACAGGGCCTTAAGTGGGATGAAACAACTAGGGGGGTCTCATAAAGGGGCGTGGCCAATGTAATTAAGGGCGTGGCTTAAAACATGTAAGCTAAAAATCTGTGTTTAGCATAGTGTGCCATATGTATAAAAAACAAGGGTACCCCCGTAGTAAGACCAGGGATGGTATATATGGTTGAAGAGAACAGTGGTCTCAGGGAGGCCTCATAGGTCCTCGTGTAGCCTGGGCTACTATTAATGGGTGCAGTATTAATCTACAGAAACACTTTCAGAGGGAGTCCGAGCAGGACTCATTAAGCAATGTATGCCAGGACACAGGGTACAGAATGACATCACATTTATTAACACCATAAATGGAGTATCATTCAATTTTCAACAGTAATAGTTCTGGTGCTCACACGAAAAAGTGAAAGTGCGTGAAGTGAAAGTGCTTAGTGACATTAAAAGCATTACATCGCATTGACAACAAGCTACAAAACTCCAATCTATTCAATTACAATGAAGGTGTTTTGGTTGTGTCCTGGCATACATTGCTTAATGAGTCCTGCTCGGACTCCCTCTGAAAGTGTTTCTGTAGATTAATACTGCACCCATTAATAGTAGCCCAGGCTACACGAGGACCTCTGAGGCCTCCCTGAGACCACTGTTCTCTTCAACCATAGCATAGTGTGCCGCCCGACTTGTATTTTGCTGTTTCTGTCATTGCATCCAGATATGATACAACAAGTAACATCCTACCTACAACAAGTCAGGACTATTGGCCATGACAATGTTGCTGCTCCTGAGTTTCATAAAGAGAAGGGAAATCCAGAGAGAAAATTACTCTCTTTAAAGGATTTCCCTTCCCCTGCAACGCTCACCTGGCATGACGTCATGCCGTAGCCTCCCCTAGTGAGAAGTGAGCAGTGTGAGTACGCGCACATGATGTGCCTGCTGTCACTGCAGTCCGGAAAAAACGGACTGCCTGTGCCAGGGCACAAAACAGAGCCCGATTGAGACCCGTTTCGAGGCCCCCTTTAAAAAACTGCCGGTGCTCAGCACCGGTGAGACCCGGCCCACTTAAAGCCCTGCCCCTCTAACTTGATTTTGTTAAAATGTAACCATTATCACAGTATACTTTTTATGCGCTTTATCACGGTAGTTCTGAAAACACATTACATATGGAAAATGAAACAGCATCCCTTCTGCTTTGCTCAAACACTTGTTCAATCAACTACTTGGTATTCGGCGCTGCCATGCAGGGCAAGCAATGAACAGCAACTAGGAGCGACAACGCCTGTGTTGTACTCTCATCTTCATGAACTCTCTGTGTAGTGTAAGATGATGACATTTGTAACAATGCTTGTTCGTTTTATTGTCAATGTGACATTTCACTGAGAACACGAGGCAGTAGTTTATTCCTATAAATTAAAGCTGACATTTAAGACGGAAATACTGTATTTGGAAATAAATCAAGCCAATGTTTGGAGTAAAATGAGTTAAGTTTCAATTTTTGAAAAAAAAAATATTCGGGGACCATAAATGCATATTTTAAGAGACTGAGGTTAGGGTAGAAAACGATTTTGTCACTAACAATTAACGAAGCATTGTCAAAGCCAATCGATCTGTTTTGGCAAGCTAATGCAGTGGTTAGTTTTTTATTTTTTATTTCCCCAAAAATAAAAAAAAAAGACAAAACAATAGAATAGATGTCGCCCATGTGCACACAAAAAGGTAAAAATAAATTAACTATCTCAAATAATTTTAACAGAACAGCCACTTCGTAACAGGGAGGTGTACTAGGAATAGGCATAGAAACCCTTTTTGGTTTTAGTGCACATCACAGGGAAATATGATTCTTTTTGGTGCAAAGAAAAGGTACTACTGGTTTTGAACTACTGTAACCTGAAGACCTAATTTAAACACACAAGAATAACCAAAAGAAGGTAAAGAATGGAAAGAAAAGAGCATTGGCACTGGTATTAAAGTACACTTCTTCTAAGGGAATGAGAATGTGATGAGGCAAAATACAGTCACTCGCAGCTGAAGAGAGGCTACGGTTTAAGTGGGCTGGCACATTGCCCCATGCTGTATGTTACTGTAGGCTGATGCTAATGGATGGCATATGACAAGGCTACCAGATTAAAAGAGCTTACCCAGAACCCCTCCATTCATGTTTATATGTATATATTTCATATTTAGAATGTTTTTGATAACATGAGGCTTGCGAACCAGCTAAAGCTGCTGATACACAAGACCTAAATGGTCTAACAAATGGAAGCTTAGAGACGTAATTGAGAAACGGAGTATACTAAAATAAAGCCCTCCCATTTTGGGAATAGATAAATGTGTATGGAAGTTTATATTTTAGTAATAATTCATGCTGAATTACAGACAAATATGTCCGGTGCTATAGAATCCTTTGTGTGAAAATCTACTTACAATGTCCACATGTCCTTAGATATAGTAAACAGACTAAAGGAGAAAGTGGAGGTTGACAGTGGTGACCGCTGCAACGTCCTCTCAGTTTTTTTGTTACAAAAAAAGTCTCTCAAAGATTGAGAAATTTAAGGGCCCCAGCAAACCGTGAATCACCTGAAAATTTGGGGTGATTCAATTCTCCCAGGCCTATTAGTCAGGCTAATAGAGCAAAATGTTCTCTTTAGGAAGTACTGCACACCTGTTAGTATGAAGAGTAGGGATGGTCTTTCAATGACGTCATCAGTTCGAGGAGCGCTGTTAGACTTGCAATAAAGAAACATACTCTCATATGTTGCAGTCCTGTAGGAAAGTAGCAAACCTTTTGGGAAGATTTTTGTAAAACTGAGACATTGTAACAGAATTGACACCTCATTTAGAGCTTAGCAGACAGCCTCACAGGAGGGCTCCTAGGTAGGGAAAATTAGTGAAGGTCACCCCAGCACATTAGGAGGCATGAAGGGTCACTGTGACCTGATGTTTGAGTAAAGATACCTACAAGGGATTTCGTTTGCTGAACTTAGTTCAATTTCTTATAAACTTGTTGCCTTATTATTAAGTCCCAATTGGTGGCTTAATTTAGCAAAAGTCTGCACATCTATGCAAATGTACACAGAATCAATATTTAATAACACAATTTGAATAAAACAAATGAAGAATAATTAGAAAAACAAGTGGAGAACACGGGTATATCTTTCTTTCATAAATACACAATTTTAATGTGAAACAAAAATAAGAGGGGTACATTCAAAGGCAATAAAACACTATGATGGAGGATACATAAATGAAGCAAAACAATGGGAGAGCAAGGGAAATATGGCGTGCGTCCGTATCCCCGGTATATTGATAAGTTAAACAAAGAAGGACAAACCCTCTGTGTGGATGTGATACAATCACTGGTCTGGTTGGTACATGGACCCACTAGGTTTATTAAAAAGACCCCTCACACACCGACCTAGTCGGTGTCATGCTTCATCATTGGGGTCCCAACCGGGTGGCCGAATGCCGCCCGGTTGTGCTACGACGCCTGATTACAGCGGAGCTGGTTTGATGTGAGTATGTGATGTGAAATTAATTTAAAAATATCTCTGAGAATCCTAGCCTGTAAACTTTATTAGTGGCGGCTCAGGTTATGGTTAAAATAAGTGTAGTGCAACTAGAATGGGAGGTTATTATCCCTAGTTGGCTATGTGAATGGTCTACATGTTTCAGCCCACAATGAGGATTATGAGGGGCTTTCTTCAGGACCGAGTGGTGAAAACGTGAGTGGCAAAGTGAGTGATGCCACGTGAAAAAAATAAGAAAGTACCTACACACACGCTAAGGTGTGTGGACTGTGTGTCAACGTACTTACGGACACTGAAAAAGACCTGTGGAGAAAAGAAGACAACACAGAACATATATGTACATAATTGTTAAGCAACATAAAATGCAACCTTATGTTGGTGCTATGGTCTTAGCACAATGACCGACCTTGTGATTGTACGTATTAACTGGACGAGGTGGAGCATGCTGCTTGCGAAAAGTGACAAGCAGCCTATGATGATCACCTCTATCTTATAGATGCTATGAAGCTAAAGAGCTTCAAGTGAGATCCAAGTGGTTATGTTGCTCGAGGTGGTGAGCAAAACATGGTTTTACGCAGGTCACCACTCTGTAACTACTGGTGAGCTGGTAGGGGCCACCGTGATTGGAGGTCACGTGGCGCACTTTGCAGATCATATCCACAATAGTGGTAGTGCCTGGCGAGAGCGTTAGGCATAAGTGATCATGTGGCGCGTCTAGTGAGAGCATTTGCACAAGTGATCATGCGGCGCGCTGGGGCGGTAATAAAAACATTTAGAACTAAGCAGAGAGCTTCTATTAGCAACGCTGTTTATAAAAGCATAATTACACTATGTGTGAAAATTGGCAGCCGATCGGGACTCGGGAGGGGTCGCATCCGATGACAGAATCTGGGGAAAGTAAAGTTTGAAATGAGCACGGAAAGTCAAAAGTGCTCGGGTCCTTCTGTGAGAAAGAAAGCAGCGCAACCTTACTTGGTTTGGAGATGGAACCCGTCTGAGAACCTAGTGTGGTCTCCCGTGATCCCGGCTGGTGTGGAGCGCGGGGCAAAAAATGCTTTTAAGCCTGTATCTCCTCCTGGAGACGTGCCTGTATGCTCGTAGGGAAGCAGGGAGGAGTGGCGCTGCCGTGCGCAGTCGCTCTATTGCAGCTTGGAGCTCCGGGTGTGACGGAAAGCTGTGCATGCATACGCATGCGCTGAGGTGCTGGGTAAGATAGGGAAAGGAATCGGCCATCTTGGAATGGTTCGCAATTGAACAAGAAGACTTCATTACATTGGAAGCAGTGTGGGACTATGAGTAGCCGAGGTGCTCTGTGCTGAGAGCCCTCGGCGAGGAATGCATAGTCACTAGAAATGGCCCGGTGTGGGAAGATGGACTGATGGGGTGCACTCTAAGTAGTGCCGAAATAAACGTAAAAATGAAAATGAACAAATGAAAATGAAGGGATGGCAGTACACGACTAGGTGTGCAGAGGGCCCAAAAGGAGGGCACTGAAATAAAATCACGGGCGGGAAAAAGGTGTTTCCCAGGTGCCTACTCTATTGGGGTTCCATCTTTATTGGGGCTCAGGTGCACATGGAGTGCTCAGGGGATGGTATGGAGGAATATAACAGTGTTTATGTTCTCCTGAGACTGTTCCAAGGAATGTTGTCGTTAAGGCCAGTTTTGTGGCTGGACAAGCGATAGATCCATCTTTGCTCCTTCTCAAGGAGACGGCTCTGAATGTTTGGTAGATTTGGGTCCAGTGCTTCTATAATGACCCAGCGCATGTCATTGGTCGTGTGGCCCGCTTCAAGGAAGTGGTTCGTCATGCTGGTTGTGTTTTTCTTACAGCGTATAGTGCTGCGGTGTTCACAGATCCTTGTCTTGATCTTGCGGTTGGTCATGCCAATGTAGATGAGATTACAGGGGCAGACAATGCGGTAGACCACACGTTCTGTGTTGCAATTCGTATGTTGTCTCAGTTGCCATGTTTTCCCTGGTTGCAGACTGAGGTTTTTGGTGGTTTCAGTGATATGGCACACGCTACAGTTGCCACAGGGAAAATGGCCCACCACGCCCGGGAGCCCCCAGGCATTGAGGACAGTATGTGCTGGCCTCTGTTGTGGTTGGGGTCGGGTGGCAACTATCGCGTCTTTGATGGAACGGGCTCTCTTGTTGGAGAGGAGAGGAAGTTGCCAGTCAAGATTGCCTGTCTTCAATATTTTCCAGTTGTTGCGAATAATTTGTGAGACCTTATGAGAGACAGCATTGTATGTGGTCACGCATGTAAGTGGCGACTGTGTTGATTCTCGTGCTGGTGTCTCAATCAGTCCCTCACGGTTCTGATTCCTGGCCCTCTTGTTGGCTTTGTCTGTGATCCATTTAGGGTAGCCCCGCTGTCGCAGTTTATCATTCAGATCTCTGGCTTGGGATTTATAGTCTCCTATTTCGCTGCAATTTCTGCGGAGCCGAAGGTATTGGCCGTAGGGGAGATTCTCCCGCAGTGATCTTGGGTGGAAGCTCGTAAAGTGGAGAAGGGAATTGCGGGCAGTGGTTTTGAAATGTGTTTTGCTCTTTAGTCCTCCTCCTGCCGCTTCAATATCCAAGTCAAGGAATGTGGTCTTATATCTGTCAAAGCTGTGTGTGAAACGGAGGTTGGGGTCACACGAGTTAAGCCATTCGCAGAATATTGTGAGTGAATCATTGTTTCCTTCCCAAATCAGTAAGATATCATCAATATAGCGTTTGTAGAATCTGATTTGGGGAAATCGTGACTGGTGGTTGTTAAGTAGGTATTTGGTCTCAAAGTCATATACATAAAGGCCGGCCACACTGGGGGCAAAAACGCTCCCCATGGATGTTCCGTACTTCTGTAGGAAGAGCCGGCCTTCAAACTCGAAGAAGTTCTCTTTAAGAGCAAGTGTGGCACATTCAAGAACAAATGTTTTGGAGGTTCGATGTTGCCAAATGGTGTTGTTGATGGCAGATTTCAGTACCTGCAGGGTATCGTCTTGCGGGAGACTGGTATACAGGCTCTCGACGTCAAGACTAACCAGAAAAGAGGTGTCTGGATTGTAAGACAAGGAATTGATGAGGCCAAGTAGATCTTTGGTGTCTTTGAGATAAGTGCTGGTGCTTTGAACCAATGGTTGCAAGAAATAGTCACAATAGCGTGAGAGTGGTTCTAGCAGGGATCCTATGCCCGAAACTATTGGGCGTCCAGGCGGGGGTATTACGTTTTTATGCGTTTTTGGCACAATATAAAAATATGGTATTTTGCCCTGCGTAGAGGTTAGAAATTTGGCCTCACTCTTAGTGATAAGGCCTGTAGTCTCAGCATCTTCCACGAGAGTGTGGATGCGTTTTTTGAGGACTTCACTAGGATCATGTGTAAGTCTTTCATAGTTCTTAGTATCGTTCAGTAGTCGATGACATTCTTGTCAGTAGTCTTCTTTATTCAGAATGACGGTCCCCCCCCACCTTTGTCAGCTGGTTTGATTATGATTTCAGTATTTGTCTTCAGTGATTGTAGGGCGTGGCGTTCTATGTTTCTAGTATTCTGGTAGACATTAGTATCCTTCAGGGCTTCGATCTCTTTGAATACAGTTTGTTCATAGACAAGTATCTCAGGTGGTATAGTGCTAGGTGGTGGAATAAAGCTCGACTTAACCCTGAAGGAGGTGTCTCCCTTTGGTTCTGTTGCGGATGGAGGAGAGTTTTCGAAGAAAGCTTTTAGCTTGAGCTTACGAAAGAACTCTGCTAGTTCGCAGTGCAACATGAATTTGTCGAGTCTTGCTGTAGGTGCGTAACCAAGTCCTTTCTCTAGAACTGCCTGCTCTGCTGAAGTGAGGGCATGTGTGGATAGGTTGGTTACCAGGCTCATCGCGTGCTCGGGCCTGGCTGCTGGCCTAGAGTTTTGCTCCTCGTCTGTGCTCCTTGTTGTGGATCGTCTTCCCAGTGAACCTGATTCCCTCTGCGTCTCGTTCCGCGTCCTCGTGGGCCTCTTCCTAAAAAAGGTTGCCGTTGGTTTTGGTTCATGTATGGCGGTGGTAGTCCAAAAGGCGGGTTCCAACCATATCCAAATTGTGGATGCATCTGGGGATACTCACGTTTTCACCACTCGGTCCTGAAGAAAGCCCCTCATAATCCTCATTGTGGGCTGAAACATGTAGACATTCACATAGGCAACTAGGGATAATAACCTCCCATTCTAGTTGCACTACACTTATTTTAACCATATCCTGAGCCGCCACTAATAAAGTTTACAGGCTAGGATTCTCAGAGATATTTTAAAATTAATTTCACATCACATCACATACTCACATCAAACCAGCTCCGCTGTAATCAGGCGTCGTAGCACAACCGGGCGGCATTCGGCCACCCGGTTGGGACCCCAATGATGAAGCATGACACCGACTAGGTCGGTGTGTGAGGGGTCTTTTTAATAAACCTAGTGGGTCCATGTACCAACCAGACTAGTGATTGTATCACATCCACACAGAGGATACATAAATGAACCTACAAATCATAAGTGTGATCATCTATTCCAAAGAAATACATATAGAGGAAAAAGCAACTATATTAGAAAACAATTCCTCAGACACCTTAGTTGTTGGGGAAATAGATGTGATAGTCGACGTTTCGCTCTGTTGTGGCAGTAACGTCCGTCAGACCATCTTCAGGACAAACAAGTGTTTATAAAACAAGTCCCTCAAACAATAATTGTTAGTTGTCTCAACCCAAAAAAACTGATTGGATAATAGGGTTGAAGGAAGGGCCTTACGAATAGGTTCCTCTAATGATACAGTGAAAAAGACCTCTATGTAAATTTAATTTACGAAGAAAGTCGAAAATGGTCTCACGACTTTGTTAAGGGAGGTTGCAGTGTTGTTCTGTAGTGACTTCCCAGGGTTCACGCAAGTTAAATAGAACCAAACTTCATACTAACGAGTTGTCAGTGACTCGTCTTGTCAAAAAAGGGTCCCGTAACCTTCGTGAGAAAGTAAAGAATAATCTCGCGACTTTGAAGGGATGTTATTCTGACACGATTTATCAGGGTTTCCCACTAGGTTATTACAACTGTGACCTGATGGCCCTGTGAAAGATGGGCCATCAGGACAAATGTTTATGCTGGTGGAGTCTGCGGAGGCTGTGTTGGTGTAAACCCAGAGCTTCCCCCAACTCTAAATAAAGTGCTCTAAATAGAGGGCTCTGCCAAACTCTAACTGATTCCCGGGGACATGAAAAACCTGGTCTTCTTAGCTATTTAACATCAGGATGAACTTTTTCAATCAGTACCCTTGAATAAATGCAACTTCATTTTCTGGGCTTCAACTTTAGCAAATAAATAATTTTCTGTATTTGATAAAGAAGCCTTACACCATAATTTCACAGAGTATGTTAGAAGGATTTGATTACATTTTTCTAATGTGCAATAATAGGTTTATTGGAAATTCTCTGAAGCTTTGAGTGTTCTTTATGCTTATCTTTTTTATTATCTAGTGTTTGTGTGGGTTGGTTACTGGTTGGGTGGCGTCAAAACATAGGAAAATTGAATAACATTGCAAAAATGCATCCTAATTTGTTGTATATCCTTTTGTGTTGTCAACAAGCACTTTATGTTTTATATATACTCTGGTCGTAGTCAGTTTTGTAATTGCACTTTATGCCTGTGCCTATAACATACAATTATAAATAAAACAACAGAAAAAAGTATAGAGTCAGAGTTCTTAGAAATACTTCCTCACTGCGATTTCTGGTGGGTATTTACAATCTAAAAAAAAACATATTTCTTATAAGGTGGCTGGGTTACCTGGGTCACATTGTAAAAGCAATCCTCTCAACTACCTACATCCAAGTCCTCTAAATGTTTGTGAATGGCACCATCTCACATCCTCTGGAGTTAATTTGGCACTATGCATGCTACTCCCATATCATCCGTTTGTTTACCTTGTCTCATATCCAAACAATTCTGAGTACTGGAGAAATTGAATGTGTTTTTTATAGGGTATGTTACAGAACATATATATTTTACCAAAGAACAGACACATTCATAAATTTTATTATAACAGTCACCTGACATTATGCATCAGTATCACACCTTTAAGAAGTTAACAATTTAGAAAAAGTTATCAATTTAGAAACAAAGTGTAAAAAGTTAGAATAAACAAATTAACAAAGTAAGCTCCGCTCCATAGAGTCATACAATACATACATACAATCAATAAATCAGTTGATCAAATTGATTTTTTTCTGTACTTCTCTTACTGAACCCTACTTTCCCAGGCCATACACAGGTGAGTGGCAGAGTATGCAAGTAAATTTGTACCTTCTATATTAGGAAGGTCATTTTTTAATTTGCTTTTAAATCAGCACCTTTCCGAACATGAGGAAACAGTAAGTTGTCCTGTCAATGCCAAGCCCCTGACTGCCTGTCATTCAGGTTCACTGCTGATAAAGATCTGTGCAGTGGAAGTACCAGGCTAGGATATTCTTTCAAATTCACCCTTTTCCTGTATTTTATTTGTAAAGAAGGAACTAGCCCCAGAAATCTCACAGCCCAGACTCAGACGGAATACACTGCCTGCCTCTGCCTCTAAGCGGCTGTCTTTGATCTTTTGCACCCCAGCCTCTAACGTCAGGTAGAGTTCTCTGTGGGCAGGGCTGGGGAGGTGTCTTGTAGATGCACTCATTTGAGCCTCGTTCGTTCCCACCCTCCTCCCCACATCACATCACTCATAGTCCTGGAGGATGAGCTTCCTCAACAGTGCCACTTACGACCATCTGCTGACTCGCTGGGGTCCTGCTTGACTCTCCTGCCTAGCCCGTCTGGTCTCTTCCTCAGCCAGTCTCTTTCCCTGTCCTACTGTCCCTTTACACTTGTGTAGGAAAGTAGGATCTGCTTCTTATGGTTACCCCCACTTTTTGCTTTATGTTACACTGTTTTTGACTAATCTGTCTGGGATCCTGCTATTCAGGACCCCAGTCTATCAGCTTTCTCCCTGAAATGGTATGACATGTACTTAGGTACACTCCAGATTGGATACTGGGGTACCCTTGTCAGTCCCTAGTAGATGGTACAATAGGCATCCTGTCACAGGGAGGTGTGACCACCTCCCAGACAGGATTTAGTGTATTAGGCCTGGGTGGGTGCGCTTGCCAGCGACCAAAAGTCTGCATGAGGGGCACATTTAGTGTCCCTGTGCATAGTCCAGTTCAAACCAGTCCTGGGAGCCGTTGGCTCCTGCTCTGGTGCGAAACTGGACAAAGTACATGGGAGTAACCTCCCCACTGTCCAGACCCTCCCCTGGGAAGGTCCCCTGAATCTGTCCAACCCTTTCCCTTGGGTACAAAAGGGCTTACCTGGCTGTAGGACCCTAGATTCGACATGGACAAGATTCTGAACAAGAAACCACTGACCTTCGACCGTCTGGACACTCTGGACTTCGTTTGGGCCCGACTTCGTCTCCCTCACAGTCCGAAGCATCGTCTGTGCCCATGCACCATACAGGCCAGGACCTGTGGAGCATCAAGGACAACCAAAGACATCTCCCTTGGAGTGAAGGAGTCACTCCCCTGCAATCGCAGGCACCATAATGCAACTTACTGGTCTGCTGATCCTGAGCTCCTGCGGACTCTGAAGACTGGAGCAACACAGGAGGTGGGTTTAACATCTCTCGAGGTTTGAGCTGCCCTCACACCAAGTTTGAGGTCAGAATCCCTTGTGGGGGCTGCAATACTTGTATCCATGTGCACTGTGTACTTTTGCAAGTGCATATGCTTGTTGGCGTTCCCAAAACAAGTGCATTGGTCTCTGAGTAGCCCCAACCTCTGGCACCCTTTCCACCAAAGAACTTTGGCCTCCTCACACTGAGTGCTCTGTGGGCTGTTGCTTTGTAATTCTGCTTGAGGTCCCCTTGCGACTCCTGTGCCTCCGGCCTGTGGGTCCTCTTGAGGGTCAACACTGCTTTTCTTGGGCTCTACTGGTTGCTCCAGGCTTGCCCCAACTCCCCTGTGTTTGGTGAGTCTCTTGGACCTTGCTGGTCCAAACTCTAACCTTTCTTGACCATCTTCATGGGTTGCCGCTGCCAAGGCTTGTTCATGCTCAAGCCGGACATCAATCCCTCAGCACTCGACATCCTTTGTGGGACAGCTCGTATCCGGCTCCTGGTTGTCCTCGATGTCTCCTGGTCCCGGTGGCTACAGAGTCAAGAACCCCCTCAACGCACCTGAAGCACACGACATCGGTGGGCATTCGTCTACCGAGCCCCTGGTCACTCCTGAGTGACCCAGACTCTGTCCCCTCTGCTTTCAGGTACTCTTCACCAATAATCCACCTTTGGATTCCAACAGGCACTTTTCTTCTTTCCCACAGTGGCATTTCCTTGAAGTCCTCCTTTGAGATCAACGGCGGTTTCCGACACCACTTCAGCCCTATGCACCCGGTTTCCCTGGGATCGGTAACTCTGGTACTATGGTATCCGTGGGTGGGGTGGTTCTCCAACCTCCTATGATCCAAAGGGTTTCCTCGTAATCCACTGGGAAGGGTCCTTAAACTTTAAAACTGCAACTGCGACTCTCCCATAGAATTGTACGGCACCCGTGGTCGTGTTTCCACACTGCACCCATCCTCCGTTGGGTCCCTACTTACTCACCTTGGGTGGTTCCTTGGGGTCCCAGCGATTCTACATCCTCTAGACACTGTCTTGACTCGAGTCGTGGTTCTTCTACCACTATTTTAGTATATGGTTTGGTCTCCCCCTGAAGCCCACGGTGTATTAGTGCTACTTACGATTGTTTCTGTGCTACAGTATTGTGCGCTTTGTGTTTATCTGCGTGTAGCAGATACTGTGAGGTATTTAGAGTGTGTTATAATAATAAATACATATTTTTATAACTACTGTGAGGTTCTCCTTTCATTTAACCAATGCAATAAGGTTGCATTCTGGTAAAACAAGCTGCTTAACATTCCTTAAAGACTAAGCCTGAAGGCTGCTCTCCACATCTACCACTTAGATAGCTTTCTAAGGTTACCTTTGACCTCTTAAATCACCATAAGGGTTGTTTGGACTGGTACTGGGTGCCCACTTTAATTAGTGGACAGCATATACCAGGCCAACTTCTCACATTGGTGGCAGCGGTGGGATTCAAGCCTGCATTGTTTTACCAGATACATCTTTGTATTGATTAACTGAAAACCACTAAGTACTAGGTACATATACTACTAGCTTAGAATAAGTAAGTTCTACTGAACTTAGGGTTGGGTAAGTCAAGGGTTTAGCACACCCTTTCTCCAACCTCAGAGAGTTTAGTTCCCACTAGGTTAGGTAGGTGCAACACCTCACCACACTTAGTATGTCTACTAAAGGAGATGCCAGTGGTTCTCTGCCCCCTAGATACAGTGAGCTTTCATTCCAAGAATTGACAGCCCTGTGTGCCTCTAGAAAGCTGAAGACAGGGAGAAGTGCCAACACTCAACGTCTAATTGAGACGTTACTGTTAGATGAGCTTAGGAAGACCCCTGGGTCAGATGAACAGGACAGAGTGGGTGGGACAGGGAATGATGACAGGTCAGGAGGTGACACCTTTATGACCTAGACTCAAACCCTGGTCAGGAGGACCAAGATGGGTCCCACCTGGACAACTCCCAACTCCCAGGAGTCATTGGAGAAGGCTAAGATGGCCCCCTCTTCATCCCTCCTGGAAGAGTGCAGAGTTTACAAAGGAGATCTAGATCTCCCTCTGCAGAGTCAGATCACTCAGGGCAGTCTGTAGGGACCTCTGTATCTAGCAAGAGGGACCACTCTTATGACAGGGAGTACCAATTTCTGGAACTTGAGAAAGCTAAGCTTAGGCTCAGACAACAGCAATTGGCCCTGGACAAAGAGTCCCTAGAAGTCCAGAGAGCTAGAAAAAGATTGGGACTAGAGTCCCATGGTGGCAGCAACAGTGTCCCTAGAGTTTATTGAACATTCTTTTGACAATAGGAACCTGAGCAAGATTGTCCCTCCCTTCCATGTTGGGGATGACCTCCATAAATGGATAACTGCTTTAGAGAGGGCCTGTAAAGTTCAGAGGGTCCCTCAAGAGTAGTGGGCAGCTATCTTGTGGCTCTCCTTTGCTGACAAAGGTAGAAATAAGCTCATCACTGTTAGAGAAGAGGATGCTGACAATTATTCAGTCCTGAAGAGTGCTCTCATTGATGGGTTTGGCTTAACCACTGAACAGTACAGAATTAAGTTCAGAGACACCCAGAAGACACAGAATCAGTACTGGGTAGACTTTGTGGATAGTGCCATTGAGGCTCTGGAAGGCTGGTTGCTTGGCAGCAAAGTAAATGATTTCAAGGGATTGTACAATTTGATTATGAGGGCGCAGATCCTGAATAATTGCCAAAATCAGTTGTTGCATCAGTACCTGGTTGACTCTGATCAGACTTCTCCCCAAAAATTGGGAAAGAATGCAGATAGGTGGGTCAGAACCAGTGTGAAGCAGAAAAACCAGAACCATGTTGGTCCAGAAGAAGCAAGATGCTAAAACTTCAGATAAGGGTGGGGACAAGGGTAAAGATGACAAGTCTTCATCAGGGCCCCAAAAACCTGCATCTGGGGGGGGGAGTCACAATCCAACAAAGGTAAAGGCAAAAATAAACCTTGGTGTTACTTATGTAAGGAAAAGAGCCATTGGACAAAAGATGCCAATTGTCCAAAGGCCAAGGATGCTACTCCAACCACCACTGCCCCTAAGGCAACTGCTCGCCCTAGTACAGCTACAAGTGGTGGCACAGGAAACAAGGGATTAGTAGGGTTAACCTTGGGTGCTGAGATGGGTCTGGGCTAGTCAGGACTTCAGCTCAGGCTGTGTTAGTTTGTGATGGTGGCATAGATATTGCCACCCTACTTCTTAGTCCCAGTAACCTGAGCAAGTATAGACAACAACCTTTAATAAGTGGAGTACAAGCAATGGCATACAGGGACACAGGGGCCAGTATCACAATGGTGACAGAGAAACGTGGGTCTCCTGGAGAAATCATACTTGACGAAATGTACCAAGTGACCAATGTAAACAATGTCAGCACTGACCATTCCTTGGCAGTTGTTAATTTCAGCTGGGGAGGGGTAACTGGCCCTAAGAAGGTTGTGGTTAGCTCAGACCTACCAGTGGATTGTTTGTTGGGCAATGATTTGGAGGCATCAGCCTGGGCTGATGTAGATTTCGGTACTCATGCAGCAATGCTGGGCATCACTGCAGATGTCTTTGCTGTGACCAGGTCACAGGCCAAGCTGGCTAACACTGAACAGGCCTTGGATCCTGGAACAATGGACCAAGGACCTTCCATGAGAAGGAGCAGGAGGGGTAAGGCTGTGTCTTCCCCCCAGACTCAGTGTGAAGATCAATCGCTTGATGGAGAGGATCTCAGTCCCTGTGAAGGAACAATCTCAGATGAACTGGAACCTGATCAGGTTGAGTTCTTGGGGACAGGGGGCCCTTCCAGGGCAGACTTGAGTTTGGAGCAGCAAACCTGCCCCTCTCTTGAACCCCTCAGACAGCAAGCTGCTGCTGAGGCTGCTGGAAGTGTCCGTGGATCTCACAAGATCTATTGGGACGAGGGACTCCAATACTCAGAGGGTAGACACCCCAAGCCTGGTGCCACCAGGAGGTTGGTCATACCTCTGAAGTTTAGAGGCTTCCTACTCACCCTTGCTCATGACATCCCCTTAGCAGGACACCTAGGCCAAAGTAAGACTTGGGACAGGCTTGTCCCTCACTTTCACTGGCCTCACATGTCAGAGGACACAAAGGAGTTTTGTCGCTCCTGTACCACCTGTCAAGCCACTGGTAAGTCAGGTGGTACCACAAAGGCCCCCCTTATACCACTACCTGTGGTGGGGGTTCCCTTTGAGAGGGTTGGGGTTGACATAATTGGTCCAATGAACCCTCCAACTGCATCTGGGCACAGTTATATTCTAGTGGTGGTGGACCATGCCACTAGGTATACAGAGGCTATACCCCTTAGAACCACCACAGCTCCTGTGGTGGCCAGGGCCCTCCTGGGAATTTTTTCCAGAGTGGGTTTCCCTAAGGAGGTCTTAACTGACAGAGGTACAAACTTCATGTCAAGTTATATCACTGCAATGTGGAAGGAGTGTGGAGTGAACTACAAGTTCACCACACCCTATCACCCACAATGCAATGGGTTCGTTGAAAGGTTCAACAAAACCCTAAAGGGCATGATCATGGGCCTCCCAGAAAAGCTTAGACGAAAATGGGATGTCCTGTTGCCCTGCCTTCTCTTTGCCTACAGAGAGGTCTCACAAAAGGGGGTTGGCTACAGCCCTTTTGAACTTTTGTTTGGGCATCCAGTTAGGGGTCCCTTGTGTTTGGTGAAGAAGGGATGGGAGTTACCTCTCAAACCTCCCAAACAAGACATAGTGGACTATGTACTTGGTCTCCGCTCCAGGATGGCTGAGTACATGAAGAAGGCAAGTAAAAACCTTGAGGCAAGTCAAGAATTGCAAAAAGCTTGGCATGACCAAAAGGCTGTGCTGACTGTTTATCAGCCAGGACAGAAGGTGTGGGTGTTGGAGCCTGTGGCCCCAACAGCTCTCCAAGATAAATGGAGTGGGCCCCATACCATACTAAAGGAAAAGGGAGAGGTCACCTACTTGGTGGACCTTGGTACTCCCAGGAGACCCCACAGGGTTCTCCATGTAAAGTTTTGTAAACAGGCTCCAGCCATATATTGACAGGTCTGACATGGGCTTGCTCATGGCAACTGATGAGGGACAGGAGGAGAAGAGTGATTCACTCCCTGACCTCCTCTCACAGAACCCTGATGATGGATCAGTTGATGGTGTAGTCTTGGCAGACAGCCTCGCTGATCAACAGCAGATTGATTGTAGGAAAGTCCTCAATCAATACAGGCATTTGTTTTCTCTGATACCCAGTCAAACTACCTGGTGTACCCATGAAGTGGACACAGGTGAGAGTCTACCTGTTAAGAACAAAATCTACAGGCAGCCTGACTATGTCAGAGATTGCATCAGGACAGAAGTCCAAAAGATGCTGGAATTGGGAGTGATTGAGCCCTCAGATAGCCCTTGGGCTGGCCCAGAAGTCCTGGTACCTAAACCTCACACCCAGGCTGGTAAGAGAGAGATGAGGTTTTGTGTGGATTACAGGGGACTCAATGCAGTCACTAGGACTGATGCTCATCCTATTCCTAGGGCAGATGAGCTTATTGATACTTTGGCCTCAGCCAAGTATCTAAGTACATTTGACCTAACTGCTAGATATTGGCAAATCAGACTAGCTGAGGATGCCAAACCAAAAACAGCATTTTCAACCCCTAGTGGGCATTATCAAATTATTGTAATGCCCTTTGGTTTGAAGAATGCACCTGCCACATTCCAAAGGTTGGTGAACAAAGTCCTTACAGGCCTGGAAGCCTATAGTGCAGCATATCTTGATGATATAGCTGTCTTTAGCACCACCTGGGAGGATTACCTGGTCCACCTGAAGAATGTTTTGGAGGCTGTGCAGAAAGCAGGCCTTACTATCAAGGCTACTAAGTGCCAGATAGGGCAGAGCAAGGTTGCGTAATTGGGCCACCTTGTCGATGGAGGCCAGGTTCTACCATTACAGAGCAAAATCCAGACAATCATGGACTGGGTTGCTCCAAGTACCCAGACTCAGGTCAGAGCTTTCTTGAGCCTGACTGGGTATTACAGGAGATTTGGTAAAGGATGTGGGTTTATAGTGACTCCCTTAAATGATCTCACTTCAAAAAGAATGGCCAAGAAAGTTCAGTGGACAGTTAGTTGTCAGAAGGCATTTGATGATCTCAAGCAGGCCATGTGCACTGCTCCCATTCTGCAAAGTCCTGACTACTCCAAGCAATTTATTGTCAAAACAGATGCATCTGAATTGGGGGTAGGGGCTGTGTTGTCACAACTTAATGCAGAGGGTCAGGATCAACCAGTAGCTTTTATCAGCAAACGGTTGACCCACTGAGAGAAACGTTGGTCAGCTATAGAGAGGGAAGCCTTTGCTGTGGACTGGTTCCTGAAGAAGCTGAGGCCATACTTGTTTGGCACTCACTTCATTGTTCAGACAGACCATAAGCCCCTCCTATGGATAAAACAGATGAAGGGTGAAAACCCCAAACTTTTGAGGTGGTCAATTTCCCTACAGGGGATGGACTATACAATAGACCTGGGAGTAACCATGCCAATGCAGATGGACTCTCCAGATATTTCCACTTGGAAAATGAAGACTCAACTGGGCAAGGTTAGTCTCTTCTCCTTACGTTTGGGGGGGGGGGTTGTGTAGGAAAGTAGGATCTGCTTCTTATGGTTACCCCCACTTTTTGCTTCATGTTACACTGTTTTTGACTAGTCTGACTGGGATCCTGCTATTCAGGAACCCAGTCTATCTGCTTTCTCCCTGAAATGGTATGACATGTACTCAAGTACACTCCAGATTGGATACTGGGGTAACCTTGTCAGTCCCTAGTATATGGTACACATGTACCCAGGGCATAGGTACCCCAGAGGCCTCCCATGGGCTGAAGCATGTATTATGCCACCCATGAGAGGCCATGTAAAATGGTTCTACAAGCCTGCCATTGCAGCCTGTGTAAGTTGGTGCATGCACCACTTACTTAAGATATAGGTTTACTATATCTAAGGGTCACTACACTTAAAACCTATAAGTCACCCCTATAGCAGGCCTTGACAATCCTGAAGGCAGGGTGCTTCATTCTAAGTGAGAGGGTGCCACTGCATGAGCAGAACACCCCTGCAGCCTACGGAGTCCATTTTCCCGGGTTGTTAGTGCTGCAGCCATTTACGACATGTAGAGTGGCATTATGTGACCGCGTGATGACCAACTCTAAAACGGCTGAAAGTAACCCTATCGTGTTTGGTATCAAACATTTTGGAAACATACCCCCACACCGGTAACCGGTGTGGGAGGTATGATTCCACCCCTCAGAAACGAGCTTTGTGAGGTCACTGGTGTTCCCGGTACCAGCCTTCTAGTCCTGGGCAGCCCAAAAGGGTTGCTGCCGACCAGAGACACATTTCTGCCCACCTGCTGCTGAGCCAAGCTCGAGCAGGGGAAGGCAGAACAATAGGCATCCTGTCACAGGGAGGTGTGACCACCTCCCAGACAGGATTTAGTGTATTAGGCCTGGGTGGGTGCGCTTACCAGCGACCAAAAGTCTGCATGAGGGGCACATTTGGTGTCCCTGTGCATAGTCCAGTTCAAACCAGTCCTGGGAGCTGTTGACTCCTGCTCTGGCATGAAACTGGACAAAGGACATGGGAGTAACCTCCCCACTGACCAGACCCTCCCCTGGGAGGGTCCCCTGAATCTGTCCAACCCTCTCCCATGGGGACAAAAGGGCTTACCTGGCTGTAGGACCCTAGATTCGACATGGACAAAATTCTGAACAAGAAACCACTGACCTTCGACCGTCTGGACACTCTGCACTTCGCTGGACTTCGTTTGGGCCCGACTTCGTCTCCCTCGCAGTCCGAAGCATTTTCTGTGCCCGTGCACCATACAGGCTCTGTGTAGGACCTGTGGAGCATCAAGGACAACTAAAGACATCTCCCTTGGAGTGAAGGAGTCACTCCCCTGCAATCGCAGGCACCATAATGCAACTGACTGGTCTGCTGATCTTGAGCTCCTGCAGACTCTGAAGACTCCAGCAACACAGGAGGTGGGTTCCATGTCCCTCGAGGTCTGAGCTGCCCTCTCACCAAGTTTGAGGTCAGAATCCCTCGTGGGGGCTGCAATACCTGTACCCCTGTGTACTGCATACTTTTGCAAGTGTTTATGCTTGTTGGCGTTCCCAAAACAAGTGCATTGGGCTCTGAGTAGCCTCAACCTCTGGCACCATTTCCACAAAAGAACTTTGGCCTCCTCACACTGAGTGCTCCATGGGCTGATGCTTTGTAATTCTGCTTGAGGTCTCCTTGCGACTCCTGTGCCTCCGGCCTGTGGGTCCTCTTGAGAGTAATCACTGCTTTTCTTGGACTCCCCTGGTTGCTCTAGGCTTGCCCTGACTCCCCTGTGTTTGGTGAGTCTCTTGGACCTTGCTGGTCCGAACTCTAACCTTTCTTGACCATATTCGTGGGTTGCTGCTGCCAAGGCTTGTTGGTGCTCCAGCCGGACATCGACCCCTCAGCACTCAACATCCTTTGTGACAGAGCTCGTATTTGGCTCCTGGTTGTCCTCGACATCTCCTGGTCCCGGTGGCTACAGAGTCAAGAACCCCCTCAATGCACCTGAAGCACCCAACATCGGTGGGCATGCGACTACCGAGCCCCGGGTCACTCCTGAGTGACCCAGACTCTGTCCCCTCTGCTTTCAGGAACTCTTCACCAAGAATCCACCTTTGGATTCCAACGGACACTTTTCTTCTTTCCCACAGTGGCATTTCCTTGAAGTCCTCCATTGAGATCGATGGCGGTTTCTGATACCACTTCAGCCCTATGCACCCAGCTTCCCTGGGATAGGTAACTCTGGTACTGCGGTATCCATGGGTGGGGTGGCTCTCCAACCTCCTTTGATCCAAAGGGTTTCCTTGTAATCCACTGGGAAAGGTCCTTAAACTTTAAAACTGCAACTGCGACTCTCCCATAGAGTTGTACGGCGCCCGCGGTCGTGTTTCCACACTGCACCCGTCCTCCGTGGGGTCCCTACTTACTCACCTTGGGTGGTTCCTTGGGGTCCCAGCAATTCTACATCCTCTAGACACTGTCTTGACTCGAGTTGTGGTTCTTCTACCACTATTTTAGTATATGGTTTGGTCTCCCCCTGGAGCCCACTGTGTATTAGTGCTACTTACGATTGTTTCTGTGCTACAGTATTGTGTGCTTTATTTTTATCTGCGTGTAGCAGATATTGTGAGGTATTTAGAGTGTGTTATAATAATAAATACATATTTTTATAACTACTGTGTGGTTCTCCTTTCATTTAACCAATACAATAAGGTTGCATTCTGGTAAAACAAGCTGCTTAACATTCCTTCAAGACTAAGCCTGAAGGCTGCTCTCCACAGCTACCACTTGGATAGCTTTCTAAGGTTATCTTTGACCTCTTAAATCACCATAAGGGTTGTTTGGACTGGTACAGGGTGCCCACTTTAATTAGTGGACAGCATATACCAGGCCAACTTCTCACAACTTGCCTGACAGTTTTCACTCTATCCCATCTCCTGTTTTCCACCACTCACTCCTCTCGCCTGAAGCGAAAATGACATAGGACTTACAGTGTCTCGGCTTTGGATCAAATTGAGGAGCTCAACTAGGCCCAATTAACAACTAATTAGCTGTTTCTGAAGAGAGAACCCCACTAGTAGTTCAAGCCAGTTCTTGAGGGTGGAGGTTCTACTGCTCCCCGTGCAAGGAGTGCTGGGGCAGCTTAAGTCTATCAACACAGAACTGGTCTCAGCTCAGGGTGGGCCTATGGCCCCAGAACTCAGAGGCCTTGTGGGTCGACTTCTAGGAGCTGGCCTGAACTTCCCTCATCTCCCACCAGATAATTCTGATGCACCGTGACCCACCTGGGCAACTACTAGCACCCCTATACTCCGGTCACCCCATGCCCTGGTCCTACACGATAGAACTTGAGTGCACTGCTACAAAGTAGCTCAAGCCACCTACTGATGTACACAAAACGGTCTGATAATAGCTGTTGATGTACGCCAAATCATGCCTGCTTTGGTATCTTTGCCTATTTTTAGGCCGTCCGGTTTTAGGTTTAAACCTATAATAACTGATAAAACCCCACCGAAAGGGAAATGGCCCTTACCAGTGTAAACATATAAACACTGAAAAAGCACTTGCACAATCGCAAAATAAATGCCATTCAAAGAAAGGAAAAGAAGAGTGAAAGAGTCATTTTTTTTCTTCCTGAAGGGGTCAGTACAATATAACTTTGTTATACAAGCTAGCAGCAAGAAAGACTGGGCTAACATTATTCTGCTTGAGTTTTGTTGTTTAGGGATGTCACTAAAATATTGTTTCTTCTCCCTTTTGCTTTTTTCGGTTTTGTGGTCTTTGGTCTAAAAATGCTGGGTTAAGAAGCATGTTTTAGGTCTTGTTCAATTATTTTATAAACTGTAGAGAATCAGGTAATATCAAAATCATATTTGATATTTTGGCTGCTTTTGAGTCTTTCACTGATAGGTAAAATGTCTGGTTTCATAAGAATCTTTCCCAATATGTGCCATCACATTTACCCACAGAAAATGGGTAAAAACCCTTGATACATCAGCCCCCAGTTTCTAGTGAGTCAGTATTGATAGTAGGTGAATTGCCAACACCTCAGGCTTTAAACATTCAATGCAAGGTATAGTGACAAGTATATGTGAAAAGAGTGCTATCACCAAGCATATGGGATAGTGGTGAAAACATGACACCAGACTTTTGGAAAACATGGAACGCAGTGTCACTTGAAATGCTGCTGCTATAAGGTTCTTTCCAAGTTCAACAAAGATTGGAGTGATATTGTTTGTATTTGCAGTGATTCAGCTACGTGTATGAAAAAGTTGTGTGATGACCTGACAAAATCGATACCTGAGCTGAAGTGCTTCCCTGTAAGAGATCCTTGCCACTTGTTAGATGGTATGCTGAAAGCATCTTTACAATCTTCAGAGTTAATGAAGAATCCTATTAACTTTTTAGTCCATTCTGGTGCACTGTTTTGTTATGCGCGGGAACTAAAACGCAAATATTTCTCATTTTGTGCTTTGTGCGGCATCAAAGAAAGACTCATCCCAACTGTGTCACTTAGCTGATGGTTCTCAGTCCAAGGGGCTGTGAATGCTATATTATTCATGTAGCAACCGTTTACAGAATTTTTGCTGAGTGATGATGCCAAAGGCAAGAAATGTGAGGATCTTTGATCTCATATTGATAGTGATGTGAAAAAAGTACACTGTACTGCATTCTTAGATTTTTACAGGAAAACATAACAGCTGTAGTGTTCATAATAAAAATACTAGAATCTAAAAACACACTTGTCTGCCACGTGTTCAGCATAATTGGTGTATATGTGAAACATCTCCTTGAGAGTAGGCTAGGCGACACGCTTAGTGACTTTGGAACTGCAACATGTTCCATGTTAGAGTGCTTGCCACTTGATAAGCAAAGCAATGTTGAAGAGCAATTCAGGAACTTTTATTTTACAATGTATGAGAAATGGCTTGCAATGATGCATAGAAATGTCCCTTCACCAACCATGGCATTTGAAGTCAATAAAACCTCACTGTGGTACTCTTACAAGTTCTAGATCCCTTCCATAAAGGGAAATTTTCTCTGTAGTTTCAAAGTGCTGCTTCATTTTTGACCGCTTCAATAACTCTGAGGGCATAAGCTCCCAGTTCAACGCAAATATTGCAGAACCTGCCCAGAGAATCGCAATCTTCAAGTGCACCAGTATTGGCATGGAAAGCTATGTCAGTGGCCAGAGATAGCAAATTGTGTACTGGCTGTTTTGGTGTTGCCCGTCTCAAGTGCCAATGTTGAGAGGGCCTTTTCACAGAAAAAGGTTTACATGGGAAGGAAAGAGTGAGCGCACATGACCAAAGACTCACTGAAGAAGTATTGTATGGTGTACTGCAATAAGTTTGATTTGCAAAAATTTATTTGGACCTCATATACACTGTACGTACACTGTCTATATACCATGCACAATCAGTGTAGAAAGCAAGCAATAATAAAAGCAAAACTTTCCATAAACACCGGAAAAACACTGTTTCTGTTGTTTTTAATGGCGCGAAAATGTGTAACCACTGATAACCACTGTTTTTTTAAGGAATTGAAATCACTTGAAAACACTGGAAAAAAAACACCAGAATTTACCAAAAATAGAAACTGAAAACAGGAAAGCCTACCTATTTTACATCTATACCGAGCATAGCCGACAGCTCTCAATGCTCCCCACCTCTCATACGGAATTGCATGTGCCTCGTCAGTTTCATGCCGGCTCTTCTCATTATTATTAGATTCGTGGTGCTCACACAGCCTGATTTTAATATGGCCGCCTCTCAGGGCGCTGTCTTGTTAATTACTTCATTGGCCTTCTCCGTACAATGTCATTAGCCAGGGTTGATTGTGCTAAAGGCAGCGTTCTTCCAGCTTTTAAGCGTTGCTAAGCAACAAAACATACATATAAAGTTTGCACTATGAACAACATTCTTTGTTTGTGCAGCGTGATGTAATGATTTTATCTGTTCCTGAGTACGATTCAATGCTATGCCTTTCATTGTCTCCTGTGAGCCAGATGAGCATTATTAATCTACGCTTAGCATGTCTGCACACCCTGGCAGTAGTTTCATTTACCATTTTGTCCTGTCTTTAGCATTTGCCACTTAATATACTTTAGATTATAGCGAGGACGCATGGATGAGTTTACCGAGTTTTTATGCTACACATCCAATAAGTTCAACGCGCCCTTTTCGCAGTCATTCTCCAGTTTGCTTACAAAGGACACGAGCTGGCACATTCACTGTGCAACTGCACTATCGCTTAATTAGTCCTTTCAATATGGCGCCCATGTTGTACCTCTTGACTACATTCCACCAGTAGCTTCATGAGACGACATTCGCAGGATTTTTAAACAAGCCCCTTCTACCTGTCAGGCTTCGACTTTCCATTCTGGGCACTTTAAGCTAGCGCTGGCGCTGAGGAAGGCTTGTCTCCTCGTTCCACATAGGATTTGATACTCCATGCGACCCTCCTAGTAAGTTTACAGAGGTTAATTATTTTGTACACTCATTTACTTACTGAATTTGATGGTATGGTGGTAACAATATTTTATGTTACTTTGCCTCAGAATTAACAAACTTGTGGCTTTTTTCCAATTAGTTGGAATAAAGCGTCAGTGTTTCCTCTTCTAAAGAAACCTTTGTTGAACCCTTTAGATCCAAATAGCTACCGCCCCATATCGTGTCTCTCCTTGCCCGCCAAGGTAATCGAGAAAGTACTGAATACTCAACTTGTCATCTCAGACAACAATCTGTTGGATGCTACTCAGTTTGGCTTCCGCTCTGGCCATAGCACGGAAACAGTATTAATCAAGGCAACAGAAGAAATTAGGACATCCATCCATTTGGGGGGGCATACAGCCCTGATCTTACTAGATCTGTCAGCGGCATTTGATACTGTTAACCATGGTAGGCTGCTGACTCGTGTAGCCAATATCAGTATCACTGGCACTGGGTGGAACCTTTTTAGCTCGTTCCTTCACGGACTTGCAAAATCAGTTTGTCAGGATAATTTTGTTTCTCTGTCCTTTTCTCTCCCTTGTGGGGTTCCACAGGGGTCCTTGCTCAGTCCTACGCTGTTTAACATTTATGTTACCCATCTGGCTAAGCTTCTCAATTTGCTCGGCTTCACCCTTATTTCTTACACTGACGATATTCAAATTGTCATTTTCCTTTCCAGTGATGTATCTGGCACAAAAACCAACTTTCGTAATTGTATGTAGGCCGTCAGCCAATGGATGGCTGAGAACTGCCTTCAGCTTAACTCAGGAAAGACTGATGTCCTGCTCTTCGGAGCTCAGGCCTCATTCTGAACTCCCGCCTGGAGGCCCCAAGACATGTGCCCCCTTCCTTCTCCTGTTAACAAAACCTGTAACCTGGGTGCCCTGATCAACAACAAACTGTCTTTCACTGACCAAGTCAACGCAGTCACTTCCAAGTCCTTTCACACTCTTAGGTTGATAAAGAAGATACTCCCTTTTACCCCTCCAGAGTTCCAGAAAACGGTAGTCACCTCCCTTGTGCTATTCAGACTTGACTATTGTAATGGTCTGTAACTAACTGCACATCAAAATGTGCTTAATAAACTACGGACCCTGCAGAATTCAGCTGGCCGTCTTCTTAAAATCCCCAAACACCAATCGGTGTCTAAACCTATGAGCAAGCTGCACTGGTTGACCATCAGGCAGAGAGCTATTTTTAAGGCTCTATGCATTGTTTATAAAGCTCTACGCGACCAAGGGCCCATGGTCTTCAAAAATAGCTTTAACTGGTATATTTCCAATAGGCCTTTAAGATCCTCCTCTGCCAAAATTGTGATCCTGCTCAGATTCAAGCGTGGGACCTGGGGTGGCCACAGCTTTGTGCGGGGAGCCACTCAAGCCTGGAACAAGCTTCCTTTACATATCAAAACCTCCCCAAATCTTCTCATCTTCAGAAAGACCATCAAGACTTGGTTATTTAACTCTTTATAAGAGTCTCGGTCTTATCTTGAATTTCTTGCTACAATGTCGCTAGCGCCAAGACACCCTTGGGTATTCGAGTGCTTAATAAAACTAACATAACATAACATACAGACGGGCAAGATATATGCACTATGTGTAGCGCGAACAGGGTTATGCGCATAGTCAATTAAAGTAACTTACACACAATAATTTGCTATATTGTAGCACATATTAGAGGATAGAGTTGATTTCTCCTTTTTCACCTAGCTGCCCTGTACACCAGCGACCATTAACAGGTTGGGCACCTGTATTTACATCTCACTTGAGAACATTGAGGTATGCATAAAAGTTGTTCACTCCCACGTATTGGGCCCGGTTGAGGCAGCGTTGTCTCATTCGGGGTGTGCAATAACTCAGTACAAGCTCCGACTACATCCTGACAGAAGTAAGGTGCATAGAATGTATAATGCATGCTTACTTTTGGCCCCTGCATGACTAGGAATGTTCTACTGGTGAACAGTCACGTGGTGTGGCTATAAGATTGGAATAGTCACTATAACAGATTGTTAAAGTACTTTTGGCTTACATGGTGGTGTCTAAATACATCCCCTGTGCATTTTTCTGGCACATGTGCATGTTTTCAGCACATTGTTTTCCTCTGGGAGAAACGGATAGTGTTCTTACAAGTTTTTGTATTTATTATATAATGTATAACAAATATTCTTTTTGCACAAAAACAATCAAAGGAGGCGTTTTCCTCGTTCTATGTGTGTGGCAGAATGCAGCAAATGTGGAAAGGGGAAAATAAGAGGAGAAATATAAACATTACTCCTCGTTACGCCTGCTTTGGGAAGGCGTTGGTTTTGGCATTGCCGCAGATTTATGCTATGTTGTAAATTTGTGGCTGTGTCAAAAACCATGGGTGTTGCGTGGGAACACCCACAGCAACACCCATGGAACACCCCTTCCACGCAGAGTAAGGCACTGCGTTACTCCATATTTACAAGGCCAAGGTAAGTCTGGGTGGCTTTGCGTGGCCTTGTAAATATGGCCGGCACCCTGCACCTCTGGAGCATCACAAAAGTGACACTCCATCGGTGTAAAAGTGCCACAGGGGCATTGTAAATATGCACCTTTGTCTCTTAAATGCAGACCTGCATCCCAGCTCAGGAACTCAGGGGTATATTTATAATAACTGACGCATCAGCATCAATGCGTCAGATTTTTTGCACCTGCAGCATATGCCCTAACGACACCATGGATGCACTTTATTTACAATACAGTACTCCATGGCGCAAGGATTCATGGATGCATCAGAAATGCTGGCACATCTTTTGGCGCTAAAGTGACACATTGATGGAGTTGGTCGTAAGACTGACGCAACTCCATCAATGTTTCAGAACACAGAGACGAGTCCCATGTTAAAAGCCCTGAGTCAATCCTTAAGTCTGGTTTGAAAAGGCGTAGGAATTGGGATTCTGACGCAGTCAAGTAGTAGAGTGACGCAGTGAAAAGTTGTAAATTTCACTACATCAGTTCTACGTGGCTTTTAAGGTGGGAACGCCTATGCTGCACACATAATACCTGACACAGGTATAGTGTGACGCAGGCCTCTACAAACTGATGCAATGGGCCCAATGCATCAGTTTGCAAATATGGAGCAGTGTGGTGCACTGATTATGCCGCTGCTGCGTCAAACAAAATGGCACTGCGGCGGCGCTAGCTCCTTTAAATATGCGTCTTAATTCTCTTGAATCCAAGCCGCTCCAGTATTTGGTAATCTCGGTTTATTCCTTTTAAGTGACATGTTATCCTGGAGAGAGATGTTTGCTGTCATTTTCTGAACAATTGTAATAATTACCCTCATTTCCTTCACTAAATAGTAATAATAAGTTTGGGCTGGGAGAGGGAAGAATGAGTGTGGGAGCCTTCTATTCTCATTCAAAATAGCCTGTCAACCAAAGACGTGAGCGTGAGAATCTCTTTCCGCCCTACTCAGGCCTGTGCATTTAAAACTTTCGAAACAAAGGATATCTTATTTCTTCAATTTATTCTTGCAACATGCAGAATGTCGACGCTGAATGAATCCTCTAACTCACAAAACAGGGGCACAGAGGCTACCTGATTAGGAATTACCTGCGCTTCCAGCCGCTCTCTTTAAAAGGTAACATTAATGTAGGAGCTACCAGTGTGTTAATGCTTGCAAAGGATTAGGTGTAGGCCCTGTGGCCAACCCCCACATCGCACAGCCAAAGTGCCACCAGACTGTTGGGCACGTGGCTTGACCGTGAGGTCAGGGGCTGCGGCCAACCCCACAGCGCAAAGCCTTGCACAGCAAGGTTAGGTGCTGGAGGAGGGTTTGGCACTGGGCATGAGAATGTGATCATAAAACCTAGAAATTAACTGAAATAAAACAAAGGTTAAAAAGAGGATATATTTAGGTGTTGAAAGGAGACAAGAACTAGCATTTAAAAAAAACACTGAAATACATCAGTTTTAGTTTAGTCAATTTATTATAACGTACATCCCCGTCAGGCAATCTTTATGAACACATGTATTACATCACTCATGACATGTTAAATGACATCACTGATGTCATCACTCATTTGATTTAAAGAACAATATTGTTCAAATCACTACTGAGTACTGCGGTCCCCCGGAGATGCGAGGTCATGAGCTGACTTCAGACAGCTAGAGAAAAGCATAGAGAGTGATCTACTCCAGATTTGAAGTATTTAAAAAATTATCAGAGATCCTCTCCTGCTGATCCCTATGAAAGGAAGATGCTATCTTGGGCACACCAGCCTCACTACCACAATGTTCATAACAATCCTGAAGAATGGAAGTCTAGAAGAACGAGACCCTAATTCCCCTAAACACCTAGCTGTTAATAATTTACACCCAAAAAACTCTTAAGGATTAGTAACTTTGAATCACCCTCTGACAAAGGTTCAGAAGGAGACCCTTGTAAACCTGAAAATGCCATGGAATTTGGAACTAAAGTATTATGAGCCAGTCTGGATAATAGCAAAGACTTTACAACTCTAAGAGCTTAAGGCTAAAAAATTGGACACCCTCCCTCAGTGTCCATAAATGCATTAAACGAGGACCACCGGAGGAGCAAGGTAGCCAACGTGAAATTCTCCTGAAGGTATTTCTGTACAAGTACATCCTCGCAGAGTGTGTTCCAATCCTATATCAGCATCCAATGCAGCTGGGGATAGATAGTTGATCCAAATCCCTCTATTCAGTTAGAAGAGATTTGATCTTCTCAAGCTTCGGCAGAGCTAAGTTTGTTGCTTTGGCACATTGGCATAATATTTCAGATCTCAAATAGCCCTTGTCTTCCCTCACCAACAATTCTATATTGTCTCTTAACCTCATCTCAGTGAATGTACTTCCCCTTCTGTTCTGTGTGCACTGATTCTTGAAATAATGAAGTGGTTGAGGAGGAATAAGTATCATGCTTATCATCAGCTATAAGTCTAATCTACCTTTCTTATCTAAGCATTTTAAGGGCTCCACAACTGCTTTCTCAATGTGGCTCTCCGAGCTGCTTGAGGTAGAACCATCCTGGAAGCAAGGTTGGAGTCTCTTGACCTGCACTCCTGAAATGTGACTCCTTAGGGAAATCACTTTGCAAATAATTCTGCAAACTCTTTTTTTCTGCCATGATTCTGCTTGTTCTACAAACAACTACCTCAGAAAGATACAGGGAACACAGTGGTGGCTATGCCATGGGTTTACACATCTATGTAAAAGCCAAAGTGTGTGGGTATAATCATGAACAAATGGAACGATAGCCCATAGGCCATAGGCTGATACTCACATGGTATGATCACTCTGCCACCAAGAGTAAAATATCCGGCCTGGAACGAGTGATCCAGAACAGAAAACTTATAAATACTAATACAGAAGCACACATGAAGGTAACATTCAAGTATGATGTAGGTCCAAAGATAAATAGAAAGAGCCCTTTTTGTCACTTTGAGGAACTCTATTCAGTAGTTTGGGAGTTATTAAAGAAAGAAATGTGTGTGTGTGTATATATATATATATATACATATATATATATATATATGTCCAAAACACCAGGTTGCCCTGCTCAGGTTGCCCTGCATAGAAACGCCGACACAGATGGAAATTCTCCTTCATTTATTGTGGGCAGCAGGCACAGCGCATTTACCCCTCCATCAGAAGCGCCATACGCGTTTCGGGCTCCATGCCCTTGATCACTGGCTGTATGCTCAAAGTCCCAGTGTAGAAATAAAAACCTTCTTAGGGGTTCACTGATACATCTGGTCCTTAAGACCAACAAAGAAGAGATTGGCACAGAAGCTGTAATATCAAAAAACATGTTTTATTAACCTCAGATGAGGGAGATTGCATCTTACGGTACCCGCAGGCCACTGTAGGAGGCATTCTAATGAGTGCAGAGAACAGGGTCCTTATATATGCATTTGTTATATAGTCAGCATAAAATCAAGGGGAGGTCCTAGCACATACAAGCATGCTTATTGACTAATATGGGTATACAAAATTTGCTTGCTCCACAAAGTGGGAGGGGAGACTAAACTGCTTACATCAGTAAGAATAGCCTGACAGTTCTATACTAGGAGCAGGTGCATTCTACCAGCTAGGCCTCTCTGAGCATGTGCAAGACTCTGGAAGAGGGAGAAAGCACATGGCGAGCACATGGCTAACTAAAATGGCTGCCAAGTACAAAATGGCTTTCAGCTCATGCTAACAGCGATTCCTGCAATCTTTAACAGATGATCCTTTTAGCATGAGCTAAAGACATTCCCATGATCTAGTAGAGACATAGAAAATATTTTGCACATTTTCTTCTCATAAATTCATCAATATCCTATGCTAGGTGGGCATTTACATTCTAAACATTTCATTAAGCAGGTATATACAAGGTATAGTCTAACCACAAAAAGCTGCTCCTAACTGAATTGCCACTACGAGGTTTGGGATGTATTTGTAAGTGAAGGCATCTCACAAAAAGTAACGGACTGGTCTCACACACCACCTGGTGTCATGCTTCATCATTGACCAGTCCTCGCCCTCTAAAACCTTGGTTTGATAGAGGGCGGGCATACACCTGACGACAGGGATGCACTTCTAAACTAAGACTGGCTTATTTTGATTATCAACATTGCCAGACAGCTGGCGGATGCCTTGCTTGTTGAAATTCAACAAAGTGAATGTAGATTGAAGACAACAGTGCAGTTATCAGTCTTTAAGAAAAACTTGAAGAAATCAATAATGACCATACTGAGTACAAAGAGTATCTCACACAGTCCAAAATAACTAAACTTAGGAAAGATGTGCAGAAGTTTAGTAGGGAAACAGTGTACCCATACATTACTGATGAACATTATGATAAACCTGTACAACAACAAGCAGGTAGGAGGCAACGGTTCAGACCCACCCCACTGAACTGGACTTTCAGCTCGGGGACGAAAGGAGTGACAGTAGTAGTGACGAGAGCTCAGGACAACAGCAGAGCAGACAACAAGGCTATCGCCAACCTATGGCCCAACAATATCCCCCTCTTTTGGGTACTGGCAACAACCCTTCTTCCCGCCAGGGTTTGGTTTTCCACAAGGCCCCCAGCCTTCTTTTTTATACCGGGGCGGGGGCAGAGGCAGAGGCAAACAAAAAAGAAGGAATACAAGGGTTCAGTGGGAGGACCAACAACCCACCCCGGTGGTCACCAGGAGCAAAGGGAAAGCGAATATGCCCTCGACAAGCAGGGACTAACGAATATCGTTAATCTTAGTAAGCACACATTGACAACTGAAGAAGAGAGTGTCCTCTTCAAAGGATTGGGCTTTGTCCCGACACCCAAGAATGATCCCTTTGTACTTCATACAGAACTTGCGCAGTTCTTTAGAAAAATCAAGTTGCGCGACTATTTTGGTACAGATGAGGATAGATCTGAGGAACAATTGACAACGGGACTCAGGAAGAAGTCAACTTTTCAACCACCTGCCCAGAATATCTCTTGTCAAGTTTTAGCCTTTGAGGAAGCAGTTCTCAAGGAGATTGATATCATCAACTTCGAGAGCACCAAGGGGTTTCAAAATCTTACAAGAAATGAACGTACGGCACTACAGGGTTTGAAGAACAACCACGAGCTTGTGATAAAACCAGCAGACAAAGGGGGTGCTATTGTGATTATGGATCAGGAGATGTATCAAGAGGAATGTAAAAGACTTCTCTCAGACACAGCCAGCTATGCCATACATAGAAATGATCCAACAGGCCCCCTGATGACAAGGATTAAGAACATGGTGGAGGAAGCCTTTACCAACGACTGGATTACCAGACAAGAAGCCAGCTTCCTCATCAATGAGAATCCTAGGATGCCCAGATTCTATACGCTTCCTAAGATCCATAAAAACCGGACCCCTCCTCCTGGTAGACCCATCGTATCCGGGATTGGATCAGTCCTGGAACCCCTTTCGCAGTTTTGCGATTGGTTCCTCAGACCGATTGTGAAGCAATCACATTCTTACCTTCGAGACACTAAAGATGTCCTTTGCCTTCTCCGAGATCTGGAAATAGACCCATCTGGAGATATATTAATTACAATGGACATAGAAGCCCTATATACAAGCATCCCACAGAGAAGAACTTTGGAAGTGGTGGAAAATATCCTTTTGAATATGGAGTGGAATTTCATGACCCCCAACATTTTGTGATGGAATGTGCTGAATTAGCGCTTACAGAGAACTTCTTTGAGTTTGAGGATTCCATCTATCACCAGATCACCGGAACTTCAATGGGCAGTACCTTTGCCCCAAGTATGGCATGTCTTTATGTCCAGCAATTTGAGGAAGACTACATCCTTAATCCAAATAACCGATTTCTGGAACATCTGAAGGTTTGGAAGCGTTACATTGATGACGTGCTGATTGTATGGCACGGAACAGAAGAGAGAGCAATGGAATTTGTTCAATGGGTTAATTCAATAGACAACCATCTCAGATTTACACACACTATTGATAAGAACCACGCAATCTTCCTTGATTTGGACATTACCATAACTCATGAAGGGTTTGTAACTAAGGTCCATAGCAAGACCACAGATAAAAATAGTTTACTTCTTTTTGAAAGCTACCACCCCAGGGCTTTGAGACAAAATCTCCCGGTAGGCCAATTCCTCCGAATACGACGAAACTGTTCCGATATGACAACTTATGTGGATCAGGCGGGAGAGCTGGAGAACAAACTTTTGGAACGCCATTATCCAAAGAAAATAGTGAGAAGAGCAAAAAAACGTGCAAGGAACAATTCAAGAGAAGCTCTATTAGAGGATGTAATTAAAGAAGACACCAAAAGACTGGTGTGCATTACTACATTCACCCCGGCCTCAAACACAGTACAAAAAATAGTGAGAAAAAACTGGCACATTCTTAATAGTGCAGGCAATCAGTGGCAACCACCTCTATTTGCCTTCCGAAGGAACAGGAGTCTGCGTGATGAATTGGTACACGCAAAAACACCAACAAGAGAGGATGGAGAACAGCAGACCTTGTGGACCCACCCACGACCTGTGGGTCATTTCTCTTGTGGGAACTGCACTTCTTGCAGTCTCACCGCTAACACCAAGGAGGTAGACATAGGGACTGGAAAACCTTGGAAGTTACGAGGATTCAGTAACTGTAACACAGAGAATGTTGTGTACCTCCTAACCTGTCCTTGCGGCCTCAGATATGTAGGGATGACTACTAGGAAAATCAAGGTACGAATCAGTGAACATCGGAGTACAATCCGATGTAAAAAGAACAACACTAAACTGACGCGTCATTTCACAGAAAAAAACCATAATGACACAGACCTAAGATGGTCAATCCTAGAAGTGATGAAGAAACGCAAGTTTGATCTTACAAAAGCTCTACATGTGAGGGAACAACGATGGGTGTTTCGTCTCCGCTCTTGGCAACAAGGCCTCAACGATGAAATACCATGGCTCCAGATGGGACAATAGGAATCCCTAAAATCCATCTTTAATTTAATTTCTACACATTATCTACATGTTCTGGGCACGCCTATTTTACCTTAGGATTCACTCTATAAAGCACTGACAATCTGTGAGGCTACATTTAACTGATTGAGACCCTCATTGTGCATATTTGAGTACTATACCCCCTATATAATAAAAAAAATTTATTTATTTTTCCCAAGGGTGAGGTGTTAATTCCTGCAAACCAACCCCCCCCCCACGCCACCCTTTTTCTGACTGTGGTTGGCAGATTCATTGTTCTCCACTTTGAGGATGAACACAATTTTTATCGCGCGTAATTTTCTATCGCGCGCTATTTAAAACAGTATAGAACATACGCGTATTTACAGCATTGTACATGCGCGTACATTTAGCCACTTTGAGCATTTGTAGAAACTTGAAAAGGAAAGTTTCCTTGTTTGCAAGCATGCACGGCCATTTTAGAATCAGGCATTCGTTTCAATAGACACAGGAAGTCACAAACCTTTTTCCTACTGATTAGCTGTAGTTCACTCTGAGCATGTGCATACGATCGCCATGGGTAGGTCAGGCTGCCTTTTCTTGTGACACAGGAAACCAAAAATCACATGATTATTATCAGCACCTGTGAACCATTTGGTGATAATTAGTGTGATAGAGTGCACTATATATAGCGCGACCTCCTTCACCTCATTTCTTCATCAGGGAGGACCGGGAGCAGTCGCCTAGGATCCACATGGGAAATTTCCCTTGATGCAGTAAGGGTGTGAATGAGAATTGTTTGAATGTATGGTTGTTCAATTACCTGATAGGCAGATGGTGTTGCATGTGTAGGTTTATTTTGCCACAGATCAAAAAACTGTTCTTTCATCTACCTTTTTCTTCTTTTTCTTATTGAGAATTATTTTTCTTATTGAGAATTATTTTTCTTATTGAGAATTATTTTAAATGTGTACCATGGTTTCTCAACAGGGTTTGACTACAGGGGTTTCCCCTCCCCTCCTCCCATGGGGCAAGTAGCTTTGGTATCTAGGGTAAGAACAGTGAGATTTATATTCTCACTTTTTTATTTGATTTCATGTACACAAATAGAGTGTCACATGTCACATAAGTAGTCACTTATGTTTTTCTGAAACAATGCATGTTTTGCGTTCAGTTCTCAACTACTTAGAAGGTTTGGCAGTGTATATATTTCTCTCAATCAATTTCTCTTTTACAGGCTTGAAATTAGAGGCCATCAAGTTGTGGAGTGTGGCAGTGCTCACGCCCACACAGTGGTTTACTCTTACCACTAGCTGGTAAGAACGGAGCCCTCTATGTTCTTTTTAGGTCCTGACGAATGCCCTGGACCCAAGCGGGCCATTAAGGCAGAAACATGTTGACCTCTCACATAACGGATAGGGGACATTAATTCCCCCACATACCGTCACTTGATTTTAATATCATATAGTTACCTTTAACATTAAAAACACGATTAAGATAACTATAATGTTTTTTAACCACACTTTTTGTTTATGGGCCCCCACTTAGTTTAGAAGTGCATCCCTGTCGTCAGGTGTATGCCCGCCCTCTATCAAACCAAGGTTTTAGAGGGCGAGGACTGGTCAATGATGAAGCATGACACCAGGTGGTGTGTGAGACCAGTCCGTTACTTTTTGTGAGATGCCTTCACTTACAAATACATCCCAAACCTCGTAGTGGCAATTCAGTTAGGAGCAGCTTTTTGTGGTTAGACTGTTAGTGTTGGAGGCTGCTAGCTCCTAAGACCCCGTGCCTCTCGTTCCCTTCTCCACACAACGTGGGGCTTTTGTGGTTATTGTATATACAAGGTATAAGCAGGAGTACAAAGTGAACAGAGCATTGGGTCATACAGGTAGCAAGAGAGAATAATGACTATTATCTCAAACAGAAATCTCAATATTTTCCAACCTTAAGCAGAAAGCAAATACCAAAACCATCTAGTCTAATTCTAAGTTTCAGGGCTCTGATGTATTTCAGTGACTATTTATGTCAATTTCAAAATAGCCAACAGCACATACCTAATAAAAACATTTTCAATAGACTTTCTCAGTATTTTTTTATGAGGGCTAAATTATCAATTAATATACTTAAGGAAAGAGTAAAGTAACATGCTCAGATGAACTTTTCTCATGCAGAATAAACATTACTCTTAAAAAATATTAAAGCAATCAGACATATTATTACAAAAACAATCCTGGCTCCGGGGGACCAGGAGGACCACACAGGGCCATAGGAATTAGGACAAGGAGCCGCAAAGGGCTGCTCCTCCTCAAAAATGGGACGACCAAAGGGGTACATTACTAACAAAAAAAAGAGTCCTTGGGAATTTGTAGAACCAACCAGCCAGAGGGGAGTCTTCTCCCTGTGTCCGTTTTGAGCCTCACAGGCAGGCTCTTGTTGTTCCCACGGTGGAGCTGCACAACTCGCAACTCAAGAATCACGGAGAAGGAAAAGTCTTTCTTTCAGGATAGGGCAATCACCCCCCCAGGGCAAATACCTTCAATGATCCTGTCCAGTGTCTCAGGCAGTGCACCAGTTTTCTTCACTTTAATCTAACCGGCACCAAGGGCATAGCACCTGTACCCTAAACTCAAGTCCTTCCCTAACTCCTGTATTGCACCTCTGGCGCACTGCTCTTTTGTTAGGGCCACAAATTGTACCCAGTGTGCTCGGGCATCTCGTGATCAACAAACAAAGGCGTAGACTTGCATTCACTTGGGACCAGGACTCAAAGGCCTGAAGCAACCCTTGTTTCAAAGGGGGTCACCTCAAGCAAAGCCTCCTTGCCGTCCTTGTCGTTCTGTGACTCTCTCAGCTGGGCATCAAAAACTGGATCCACACAAAGATTTCTCCATCCTGATTTGTAACCCCGTCTTTCGCCCAAGACAGTGGCAGGGGTACACACTTCACGTCCCAGTGCTTCCGCCTTCACTGAGGTCCTAGTTGCCAGCAACGCCTATGCTGGTTCCTTTTGTTTTGACTGTAGGCTGGACTGGTGCTGACTCCCAGGCTGGATCTGATGTCCGGGCCCCTCTGGCAATGGCTGTAAGGCAGCAAATATCTATTGGTGGACAGAACAAGAGGTCTTTAGACAAGGCACAGAAATAATCGAACAACAGAGAGGATAGTCTCAGAATACTTCCTTAGTCTCGGGGCGCCCCATACATTAGCAAGGCACGCAAGAGCCACTTCATCTATCTGAGAGTAGAAAACCCTGGACCTATTGGCAAGTATAAAAGGAACGTTTTGGTGAACTGACAAGAGTAATACATCACCCAATCCCAAACAGCCAAGGAAGTCTGTGTTCATTTACTAAATTCTGAGGAAAAGAGAAAAACAATACAGACATACTCCAAATACTTACATTGGTGTATTCCTATATTACCAATCTGAAGAACCTTCAAGAAAAAGGAAATGTTCTACACTTTTACTCATAGATTTTACATTACTTGTACAGGACTGCAGACACTTGTAAAATAATTTCTCTTACATGTTATGCTTAGGACCATGCTCTCATGTTATAGGTGCAGCAGGAAAATCTAAAACTGCTAATTTAACAGGGATTCTTATTGCAAAAAGAACTAAACTTCAACATAGTGAGTACATTTTCTCCAGCAGAACATATTATGACAAACAAACTCCTATAAAACAATATTTTCCTTCAAAATGTTTGCTAAGGATCACATGAGCGTCTTTCCTGCATTGTACTTTTCACGATCTGGACTATGCAACATCATTTTCAAAAGGAAAAAAACCCTATCTCCAGCTCTAATAAGGGCTGTCAGCTTATTGACAGAGACTAGCTAATAAAAGACTAGCAATGCCCTTGCAAAACTGTATAGAACATGAGAATAACATAAACAATAATAGTGTTGCCACCTGAGATTTTTGAACAGAAACCCTCACTATACAGTTCTCCTTAAAGATCAAATAAGGGAACATCAATCTGTTCTACTCATTCTTTCATACAGGATGGGCAGTAACATAACATAGATTTTATCATTTTATTAATGCTAACAATTTTTAAAACAGTATTACTGAATAGCCAATGAAATGTCTCATGGCTATTTCACAGACAGCTTAGACAGACTAAAAAAAGTAAGAAAAAGAAGAGAGAAAACATAATTTTGCCTACCCTTAATTTGTAGAGGAGCTAGCCTCCTTCCCCCATTTTGACAGTAGGAAAACCTGAAACAGGTTTTACTTCTGTCAACACTTTCAACCCCTATTTGTAGCAACTGGGCACAAACAAACCAATGTATCAATTTCTTGAGCAATTGTACTAGATTAACATGAGGGCGCATGAATGCAAACTAAAATCCATTTCCTCCTTATCGTAGCCCCTACACAGTATTCTTTAAACTAAAACCATTATTTTGATATACATGGCAGATCAATGCTCAACTGAAGGCTGCCTTTCCTTCGTTTCATATGACTGCGCAAAACGTGTGTTTGCTAAAAATAGGAAGCAAAGCTTCTCTTTCTCTCTTTGCGCTATCATCTCGTCTTTCAAAAACTTTTCGAAGGTCGAAGTGTCCCAGCAAACATTACCCTTCACCCTGCTAAGTTGCTAAATGCAGAACTCCGACCTTTGACCCGTTCAGCAGCTGCTCATTTTTGTGTGCAAGGCTTGCCATGCGGTTGTCGTAATGCAAAGCAACTCTGGAGAATCACAGCTCAAAGGCAGTCCTGTCCGATGTGTTTGCCAGCAATTTAAAGGTAGGATAATAACGTCTGCTGGTTTCTGTATACTTATTTTCATTTGTGTATAGTGTGTGGTGTGCAGTCTAGTAATACAGAGATCAGCTGTTTGTTTTATACTTGCATATACTTTATTGAAGCCTGAGAGCACGTTAAAACTGCCTTGAGTGGTAGAACTGCTTGTAAAATTGTGAATTTAGCTCAATTTCGACTTTGGTGGTAGGGGCACTTAAAAATGAATATCCTACAATATTTTTGCATAATAGGAACCCCCACAGTGTTCTCTAGATAGCCCAGGAATGGGAAATCAGAAATGTATAAGGTATACCCTTAAAAAATGAGTTTTGTACAGCTGGGTAAAGTGACAGTTCACTTTTAAGGCTCCTGCTAATGCGGTACAGCACTGCTTAAATCCAATTTTGATGCTAGGAATTCACAGTATGATGATTAGGCTTTATAAAGATGAAAAAACGAATTTAAAGCATTTATTTCTAATAATATATATATTTTTTCATATAATTAATTTTTTTTAAAAATCAAAACCAACCATTTTGATGATTCCACATTTGAAAAGCAAGCTTCATTCATAGCCTATCATATTTAAACACATTCATTCATAACCCTAAGCACAGAAGCCTTAATTGAAACAGAAAAAGTCTGCGCCACTTTTTTAAAGGACAGTTATCATTTAACATCAGAACCACAGATGTACTTATGTAAAGAAGGCATTAAGAAAGGAAATCCCTCCTTTCAATTTTGTTCTCTGTTATCCAAAATAATGAAACTGGTTTTTTGAAACTTTTAAAATAATGCAGGCCCGTATACCAGTTTTACACTGACTTAAAATTTCGCTGACTCAGCATTCCTGTCTGTGGCCGTGATCAGGAATAGCCATATGCTATTTATGCAGCTGTTGTTTGTCAGCAGGCGTCGAATTTTCACGCCTTTCTCAGGAAAAAAACCCTTTATTATTTGAAATACCCTGACAGAGTTAAATCCCCATTTGCTGTGTCAAACAGTTTCTTTTCAGTTAGTCAGTTTAAACACAGCTGTTGGAAAGCTTTTTCCTCGGGTGCTGAAAGAAAAGCATGTCACAGTCTATTTAAAACTGAGGCATTTCAATGCAGTCAAATCTATCTTTCTATAATGTGTATTTAGTTCAGCAACGACCAAATTCACTCAAATGATGTGCATGCCTTTTAATGTCTAATACAATGTATTTAAGGAAAATGCTGTAACGTGTATTTTAGTCTATTGATTACAAAACACACAATTTCGTTTTTCTTCCTCTGTATGAGGCCTATTTTAATCCTATTGAATACAAATTCTAATTTTATCTTTAGCATTGTGGCAATTTGCACACATGTATAGTATCTTACTCTGTCAATTTAAATAGTAACATGCAGCTGTTTAGCATATGTTATATAATTCATTTCTGGATTTTTATTTAATATGTAAGAAACTAAATGACATTTTGCATAACAGAATGATGACAGCAAAAAACATAAACAAACTCATTGAGCTCATTCCAGACAGTTACAGAAGGGGGTCATACACGCAGAGTACACAACACAGCGCGCTTAAAGCTAGCCATTCTTACACAAAGAGTACTCACACAAATATTACCAATGTCAAACCACAAACCCCACATAGACATTTAAACACACATTTAACCCACAAATCAACACTTAGGACTTTAAGACAGCTTACAAACTGTACGCAAGACCAACCTATTTGTAAATACTAATTGTAAGTCATATTTACAAGAAGAGCTCTCAAAAGTAGCCCAAAAAACTGTTCCATGGTCAAGAAGCCAAAATACACCAAATTCGCCAGTTTTGGCTGGTAGAACACTCAAAAAGCGCTCTGCATATCACCACTTATGAATGTTACTAAGTGCGCAGATCCGGATCCGTTTTATGTACATATTTAGTTCCATGGGGTACTTAGTCACCAAGGAAGAAATATCTTTTACTATACCTAAACCTATTTAGGTATCCCCTCTGAGGGGAGTCAGCTGAGTACTTCCTAAATCCATATCGGTACCTCCAAGACAGCAACACTTTCAACAAAGTGTGCTAGAAGCAGGCATGTCAAAAATATTATAGCATATATAATATTATACTCCAAGTGACACTTAACACAATGTGTGCCGTTCAAGTTTTCAAAGTTAGAGAAAAATCTCCTCATTACCTGCCTTCTTTTGCTGCAGCAAAACAAACAAACAAACCAAAATCTTGGCCAAGTCATTCCAAACAAAAGTGTTGCCTTAGCAACCTTACCAAACCAAAGTCTCCAGCTTCCAACTGCCAAGTTCTGAGTGACCTAACGGTCATTTTAAAATACTCACGCCAAAGAAGTTCTCAGTCGGGAGCGGCAAACACTTGGAGGATCAGATCAGGAAGACCAGAAATATACTGGGCTGGAAGACAAACAATCTCCGTGCGCAGGGTACCTCCTCAGTAGATTCCTGTCCTGTACTCCTCAGTAGATTCCTGTCTCCCTTCAAGACCACTCCCTTGGATAGCCGCTGCACCGATGAGGTCCACTTTCGGGCGCCATTTGTAGAAATAAAAACCTTCTTAGGGGTTCACTGATACATCTGGTCCTTAAGACCAACAAAGAAGAGATTGGCACAGAAGCTGTAATATCAAAAAACATGTTTTATTAACCTCAGATGAGGGAGATTGCATCTTACGGTACCCGCAGGCCACTGTAGGAGGCATTCTAATGAGTGCAGAGAACAGGGTCCTTATATATGCATTTGTTATATAGTCAGCATAAAATCAAGGGGAGGTCCTAGCACATACAAGCATGCTTATTGACTAATATGGGTATACAAAATTTGCTTGCTCCACAAAGTGGGAGGGGAGACTAAACTGCTTACATCAGTAAGAATAGCCTGACAGTTCTATACTAGGAGCAGGTGCATTCTACCAGCTAGGCCTCTCTGAGCATGTGCAAGACTCTGGAAGAGGGAGAAAGCACATGGCGAGCACATGGCTAACTAAAATGGCTGCCAAGTACAAAATGGCTTTCAGCTCATGCTAACAGCGATTCCTGCAATCTTTAACACCAGCAGCTGTGTGGACTAAATACTATTCTGCCCCGCCCTATTGGGACTTCATGCAACAATGCTTTCTGGGTCAGGTAGTCCGTAACTTTTCCAAAGTGGGTGCTTTACGGGGCTTTGTGCAAAAAACTGTTTTCCCCAAGTGGGTACTGTGGAGGGGAAACACCAAAGTACCTGCAAATGTCCTTTTCCCACAATACCGGCTCTCCATCTCCTCATAGCGCCCGTATTTACAGGCGCTGCAGTCTGCAGAATATGCGGCGGGGCGTTTCCGCGGCGAGGCGCGCCGCAATTTAATGTCCAAAACACCAGGTTGCCCTGCTCAGGTTGCCCTGCATAGAAAAGCCGACACAGATGGAAATTCTCCTTCATTTATTGTGGGCAGCAGGCACAGCGCATTTACCCCTCCATCAGAAGCGCCATACGCGTTTCGGGCTCCATGCCCTTGATCACTGGCAGTATGCTCAAAGTCCCAGCAGCTGTGTGGACTAAATACTATTCTGTCCCGTCCTATTGGGAATTCATGCAACAATGCTTTCTGGGTCAGGTAGTCCGTAACTTTTCCAAAGTGAGTGCTTTACGGGGCTTTGTGCAAAAAACTGTTTTCCCCAAGTGGGTACTGTGGAGGGGAAACACCAAAGTACCTGCAAATGTCCTTTTCCCACAATACCGGCTCTCCATCTCCTCATAGTGCCCGTATTTACAGGCGCTGCGGTCCGCAGAATATGCGGCGGGGCATTTCCGCGGCGAGGCGCGCCACAATTTAATGTCCAAAACACCAGGTTGCCCTGCTCAGGTTGCCCTGCATAGAAACGCCGACACAGATGGAAATTCTCCTTCATTTATTGTGGGCAGCAGGCACAGTGCATTTACCCCTCCATCAGAAGCGCCATACGCGTTTCGGGCTCCATGCCCTTGATCACTGGCTGTATGCTCAAAGTCCCAGCAGCTGTGTGGACTAAATACTATTCTGCCCCGCCCTATTGGGACTTCATGCAACAATGCTTTCTGGGTCAGGTAGTCCGTAACTTTTCCAAAGTGGGTGCTTTACGGGGCTTTGTGCAAAAAACTGTTTTCCCCAAGTGGGTACTGTGGAGGGGAAACACCAAAGTACCTGCAAATGTCCTTTTCCCACAATACCGGCTCTCCATCTCCTCATAGCGCCCGTATTTACAGGCGCTGCGGTCCGCAGAATAAGCGGCGGGGCGTTTCCGCGGCGAGGCGCGCCGCAATTTAATGTCCAAAACACCAGGTTGCCCTGCATAGAAACGCCGACACAGATGGAAATTCTCCTTCATTTATTGTGGGCAGCAGGCACAGCGCATTTACCCCTCCATCAGAAGCGCCATACGCGTTTCGGGCTCCATGCCCTTGATCACTGGCTGTATGCTCAAAGTCCCAGCAGCTGTGTGGACTAAATACTATTCTGCCCCGCCCTATTGGGACTTCATGCAACAATGCTTTCTGGGTCAGGTAGTCCGTAACCTTTCCAAAGTGGGTGCTTTACGGGGCTTTGTGCAAAAACTGTTTTCCCAAGTGGGTACTGTGGAGGGAAACACCAAAGTACCTGCAAATGTCCTTTTCCCACAAAACCGGCTCTCCATCTCCTCATAGCGCCCGTATTTACAGGCGCTGCGGTCCGCAGAATATGCGGCGGGGCGTTTCCGCGGTGAGGCTCGCCGCAATTTAATGTCCAAAACACCAAGTTGCCCTGCTCAGGTTGCCCTGCATAGAAACGCCGACACAGATGGAAATTCTCCTTCATTTATTGTGGGCAGCAGGCACAGCGCATTTACCCCTCCATCAGAAGCGCCATACGCGTTTCGGGCTCCATGCACTTGATCACTGGCTGTATGCTCAAAGTCCCAGCAGCTGTGTGGACTAAATACTATTCTTCCCGTCTCTATTGGGACTTCATGCAACAATGCTTTCTGGGTCAGGTAGTCCGTAACTTTTCCAAAGTGGGTGCTTTACGGGGCTTTGTGCAAAAAACTGTTTTCCCTAAGTGGGTACTGTGGAGGGGAAACACCAAAGTACCTGCAAATGTCCTTTTCCCACAATACCGGCTCTCCATCTCCTCATAGCGCCCGTATTTACAGGCGCTGCGTTCCGCAGAATATGCGGCGGGGCGTTTCGGCGGCGAGGCGCGCCGCAATTTAATGTCCAAAACACCAGGTTGCCCTGCTCAGGTTGCCCTGCATAGAAACGCCGACACAGATGGAAATTCTCCTTCATTTATTGTGGGCAGCAGGCACAGTGCATTTACCCCTCCATCAGAAGCGCCATACGCATTTCGGGCTCCATGCCCTTGATCACTGGCTGTATGCTCAAAGTCCCAGCAGCTGTGTGGACTAAATACTATTCTGCCCCGCCCTATTGGTACTTCATGCAACAATGCTTTCTGGGTCAGGTAGTCCGTAACTTTTCCAAAGTGGGTGCTTTACGGGGCTTTGTGCAAAAAACTGTTTTCCCCAAGTGGGTACTGTGGAGGGGAAACACCAAAGTACCTGCAAATGTCCTTTTCCCACAATACCGGCTCTCCATCTCCTCATAGCGCCCGTATTTACAGGCGCTGCGGTCCACAGAATATGCGGCGGGGTGTTTCCGCGGCAAGGCGTGCCGCAATTTAATGTCCAAAACACCAGGTTGCCCTGCTCAGGTTGCCCTGCATAGAAACGCCGACACAGATGGAAATTCTCCTTCATTTATTGTGGGCAGCAGGCACAGCGCATTTACCCCTCCATCAGAAGCGCCATACGCGTTTCGGGCTCCATGCCCTTGATCACTGGCTGTATGCTCAAAGTCCCAGCAGATGTGTGGACTAAATACTATTCTGCCCCGCCCTATTGGGACTTCATGCAACAATGCTTTCTGGGTCAGGTAGTCCGTAACTTTTCCAAAGTGGGTGCAGCACCTGAGGAGATGGAGAGCCGGTATTGTGGGAAAAGGACATTTGCAGGTACTTTGGTGTTTCCCTCCACAGTACCCACTTGGGGAAAACTGTTTTTTGCACAAAGCCCTGTAAAGCACCCACTTTGGAAAAGTTACGGACTACCTGACCCAGAAAGCATTGTTGCATGAAGTCCCAATAGGGCGGGGCAGAATAGTATTTAGTCCACACAGCTGCTGGGACTTTGAGCATACAGCCAGTGATCAAGGGCATGGAGCCCGAAACGCGTATGGCGCTTCTGATGGAGGGGTAAATGCGCTGTGCCTGCTGCCCACAATAAATGAAGGAGAATTTCCATCTGTGTCGGCGTTTCTATGCAGGGCAACCTGAGCAGGGCAACCTTGTGTTTTGGACATTAAATTTCGGCGCGCCTCACCGCGGAAACGCCCCGCCGCATATTCTGCGGACCGCAGCACCTGTAAATACGGGCGCTATGAGGAGATGGAGAGCCGGTATTGTGGGAAAAGGACATTTGCAGGTACTTTGGTGTTTCCCCTCCACAGTACCAACTTCGGGAAAACAGTTTTTTGCACAAAGCCCCGTAAAGCACCCACTTTGGAAAAGTTACGGACTACCTGACCCAGAAAGCATTGTTGCATGAAGTCCCAATAGGGCGGGGCAGAATAGTATTTAGTCCACACAGCTGCTGGGACTTTGAGCATACAGCCAGTGATCAAGGGCATGGAGCCCGAAACGCGTATGGCGCTTCTGATGGAGGGGTAAATGCGCTGTGCCTGCTGCCCACAATAAATGAAGGAGAATTTCCATCTGTGTCGGCGTTTCTATGCAGGGCAACCTGAGCAGGGCAACCTGGTGTTTTGGACATTAAATTGCGGCGCGCCTCGCCGCGGAAACGCCCCGCCGCATATTCTGCGGACCGCAGCACCTGTAAATACGGGCGCTATGAGGAGATGGAGAGCCGGTATTGTGGGAAAAGGACATTTGCAGGTACTTTGGTGATTCCCCTCCACAGTACCCACTTGGGAAAAACAGTTTTTTGCACAAAGCCCCGTAAAGCACCCACTTTGGAAAAGTTACGGACTACCTGACCCAGAAAGCATTGTTGCATGAAGTCCCAATAGGGCGGGGCAGAATAGTATTTAGTCCACACAGCTGCTGGGACTTTGAGCATACAGCCAGTGATCAAGGGCATGGAGCCCGAAACGCGTATGGCGCTTCTGATGGAGGGGTAAATGCGCTGTGCCTGGTGCCCACAATAAATGAAGGAGAATTTCCATCTGTGTCGGCGTTTCTATGCAGGGCAACCTGAGCAGGGCAACCTGGTGTTTTGGACATTAAATTGCGGCGCGCCTCGCCGCGGAAACGCCCCGCCGCATATTCTGCGGACCGCAGCACCTGTAAATACGGGCGCTATGAGGAGATGGAGAGCCGGTATTGTGGGAAAAGGACATTTGCAGGTACTTTGGTGTTTCCCCTCCACAGTACCCACTTGGGGAAAACAGTTTTTTGCACAAAGCCCCGTAAAGCACCCACTTTGGAAAAGTTACGGACTACCTGACCCAGAAAGCATTGTTGCATGAAGTCCCAATAGGGCGGGGCAGAATAGTATTTAGTCCACACAGCTGCTGGGACTTTGAGCATACAGCCAGTGATCAAGGGAATGGAGCCCGAAACGCGTATGGCGCTTCTGATGGAGGGGTAAATGCGCTGTGCCTGCTTCCCACAATAAATGAAGGAGAATTTCCATCTGTGTCGGCGTTTCTATGCAGGGCAACCTGAGCAGGGCATCCTGGTGTTTTGGACATTAAATTGCGGCGCGCCTCGCCGCGGAAACGCCCCACCGCATATTCTGTGGACCGCAGCACCTGTAAATACGGGCGCTATGAGGAGATGGAGAGCCGGTATTGTGGCAAAAGGACATTTGCAGGTACTTTGGTGTTTCCCCTCCACAGTACCCACTTGGGGAAAACAGTTTTTTGCACAAAGCCCCGTAAAGCACCCACTTTGGAAAAGTTACGGACTACCTGACCCAGAAAGCATTGTTGCATGAAGTCCCAATAGGGCGGGGCAGAATAGTATTTAGTCCACACAGCTGCTGGGACTTTGAGCATACAGCCAGTGATCAAGGGCATGGAGCCCAAACGTGTATGGTGCTTCTGATGGAGGGGTAAATTCGCTGTGCCTGCTGCCCACAATAAATGAAGGAGAATTTCCATCTGTTTCGGCGTTTCTATGCAGGGCAACCTGAGCAGGGCAACCTAGTGTTTTGGACATTAAATTGCGGCGCGCCTCGCCGCGGAAACGCCCCGCCGCATATTCTGCGGACCGCAGCACCTGTAAATACGGGCGCTATGAGGAGATGGAGAGCCGGTATTGTGGGAAAAGGACATTTGCAGGTACTTTGGTGTTTCCCTCCACAGTACCCACTTGGGGAAAACAGTTTTTGCACAAAGCCCCGTAAAGCACCCACTTTGGAAAAGTTACGGACTACCTGACCCAGAAAGCATTGTTGCATGAAGTCCCAATAGGGCGGGGCAGAATAGTATTTAGTCCACACAGCTGCTGGGACTTTGAGCATACAGCCAGTGATCAAGGGCATGGAGCCCAAAACGCATATGGCGCTTCTGATGGAGGGGTAAATGCGCTGTGCCTGCTGCCCACAATAAATGAAGGAGAATTTCCATCTGTGTCGGCGTTTCTATGCAGGGCAACCTGAGCAGGGCAACCTGGTGTTTTGGACATTAAATTGCGGCGCGCCTCGCCGCGGAAACGCCCCGCCGCATATTCTGCGGACCGCAGCACCTGTAAATACGGGCGCTATGAGGAGATGGAGAGCCGGTATTGTGGGAAAAGGACATTTGCAGGTACTTTGGTGTTTCCCCTCCACAGAACCCACTTGCGGTAAACAGTTTTTTGCACAAAGCCCCGTAAAGCACCCACTTTGGAAAAGTTACGGACTACCTGACCCAGAAAGCATTGTTGCATGAAGTCCCAATAGGGCGGGGCAGAATAGTATTTAGTCCACACAGCTGCTGGGACTTTGAGCATACAGCCAGTGATCAAGGGCATGGAGCCCGAAACGCGTATAGCGCTTCAGATGGAGGGGTAAATGCGCTGTGCCTGCTGCCCACAATAAACGAAGGAGAATTTCCATCTGTGTCATCGTTTCTATGCAGGGCAACCTGAGCAGGGCAACCTGGTGTTTTGGACATTAAATTGCGGCGCGCCTCGCCGCGGAAACGCCCCGCCGCATATTCTGCGGACCGCAGCACCTGTAAATACGGGCGCTATGAGGAGATGGAGAGCCGGTATTGTGGGAAAAGGACATTTGCAGGTACTTTGGTGTTTCCTCTCCACAGTACCCACTCGGGGAAAACAGTTTTTGCACAAAGCCCCGTAAAGCACCCACTTTGGAAAAGTTACGGACTACCTGACCCAGAAAGCATTGTTGCATGAAGACCCAATAGGGCGGGGCAGAATATTATTTAGTCCACACAGCTGCTGGGACTTTGAGCATACAGCCAGTGATCAAGGGCATGGAGCCCGAAACGCGTATGGCGCTTCTGATGGAGGGGTAAATGCGCTGTGCCTGCTGCCCACAATAAATGAAGGAGAATTTCCATCTGTGTCAGCGTTTCTATGCAGGGCAACCTGAGCAGGGCAACCTGGTGTTTTGGACATTAAATTGCAGCGCGCCTCGCCGCGGAAACGCCCCTCCGCATATTCTGCGGACCGCAGCACCTGTAAATACGGGCGCTATGAGGAGATGGAGAGCCGGTATTGTGGGAAAAGGACATTTGTAGGTACTTTGGTGTTTCCTCTCCACAGTACCCACTTGGGGAAAACAGTTTTTTGCACAAAGCCCCGTAAAGCACCCACTTTGGAAAAGTTACGGACTACCTGACCCAGAAAGCATTGTTGCATGAAGTCCCAATAGGGCGGGGCAGAATATTATTTAGTCCACACAGCTGCTGGGACTTTGAGCATACAGCCAGTGATCAAGGGCATGGAGCCCGAAACGCGTATGCGCTTCTGATGGAGGGGTAAATGCGCTGTGCCTGCTGCCCACAATAAATGAAGGAGAATTTCCATCTATGTCGGCGTTTCTATGCAGGGCAACCTGAGCAGGGCAACCTGGTGTTTTGGACATTAAATTGCGGCGCGCCTCACCGCGGAAACGCCCCGCCGCATATTCTGCGGACCGCAGCACCTGTAAATACGGGCGCTATGAGGAGATGGAGAGCCGGTATTGTGGGAAAAGGACATTTGCAGGTACTTTGGTGTTTCCTCCACAGTACCCACTTGGGGAAAACAGTTTTTTGCACAAAGCCCCGTAAAGCACACACTTTGGAAAAGTTACGGACTACCTGACCCAGAAAGCATTGTTGCATGAAGTCCCAATAGGACGGGGCAGAATAGTATTTAGTCCACACAGCTGCTGGGACTTTGAGCATACAGCCAGTGATCAAGGGCATGGAGCCCGAAACGGGTATGGCGCTTCTGATGGAGGGGTAAATGCGCTGTGCCTGCTGCCCACAATAAATGAAGGAGAATTTCCATCTGTGTCGGCGTTTCTATGCAGGGCAACCTGGGCAGGGCAACCTGGTGTTTTGGACATTAAATTGCGGCGCGCCTCGCCGCGGAAACGCCCCGCCGCATATTCTGCAGACCGCAGCACCTGTAAATACAGGCGCTATGAGGAGATGGAGAGCCGGTATTGTGGGAAAAGGACATTTGCAGGTACTTTGGTGTTTCCTCTCCACAGTACCCACTCGGGGAAAACTGTTTTTTGCACAAAGCCCCGTAAAGCACCCACTTTGGAAAAGTTACGGACTACCTGACCCAGAAAGCATTGTTGCATGAAGTCCCAATAGGGCGGGGCAGAATATTATTTAGTCCACACAGCTGCTGGGACTTTGAGCATACAGCCAGTGATCAAGGGCATGGAGCCCGAAACGCGTATGCGCTTCTGATGGAGGGGTAAATGCGCTGTGCCTGCTGCCCACAATAAATGAAGGAGAATTTCCATCTATGTCGGCGTTTCTATGCAGGGCAACCTGAGCAGGGCAACCTGGTGTTTTGGACATTAAATTGCGGCGCGCCTCACCGCGGAAACGCCCCGCCGCATATTCTGCGGACCGCAGCACCTGTAAATACGGGCGCTATGAGGAGATGGAGAGCCGGTATTGTGGGAAAAGGACATTTGCAGGTACTTTGGTGTTTCCCCTCCACAGTACCCACTTGGGGAAAACAGTTTTTTGCACAAAGCCCCGTAAAGCACACACTTTGGAAAAGTTACGGACTACCTGACCCAGAAAGCATTGTTGCATGAAGTCCCAATAGGACGGGGCAGAATAGTATTTAGTCCACACAGCTGCTGGGACTTTGAGCATACAGCCAGTGATCAAGGGCATGGAGCCCGAAACGGGTATGGCGCTTCTGATGGAGGGGTAAATGCGCTGTGCCTGCTGCCCACAATAAATTAAGGAGAATTTCCATCTGTGTCGGCGTTTCTATGCAGGGCAACCTGGGCAGGGCAACCTGGTGTTTTGGACATTAAATTGCGATGCGCCTCGCCGCGGAAATGCCCCGCCGCATATTCTGCGGACCGCAGCACCTGTAAATACGGACGCTATGAGGAGATGGAGAGCCGGTATTGTGGGAAAAGGACATTTGCAGGTACTTTGGTGTTTCCCCTCCACAGTACCCACTTGGGGAAAACAGTTTTTTGCACAAAGCCCCGTAATGCACCCACTTTGGAAAAGTTACGGACTACCTGACCCAGAAAGCATTGTTGCATGAAGTCCCAATAGGGCGGGGCAGAATAGTATTTAGTCCACACAGCTGCTGGGACTTTGAGCATACAGCCAGTGATCAAGGGCATGGAGCCCGAAACGCGTATGGCGCTTCTGATGGAGGGGTAAATGCGCTGTGCCTGCTGCCCACAATAAATGAAGGAGAATTTCCATCTGTGTCGGCGTTTCTATGCAGGGCAACCTGAGCAGGGCAACCTGGTGTTTTGGACATTAAATTGCGGCGCGCCTCGCCGCGGAAACGCCCCGCCGCATATTCTGCAGACCGCAGCACCTGTAAATACAGGCGCTATGAGGAGATGGAGAGCCGGTATTGTGGGAAAAGGACATTTGCAGGTACTTTGGTGTTTCCCCTCCACAGTGCCCACTTGGGGAAAACAGTTTTTTGCACAAAGCCCTGTAAAGCACCCACTTTGGAAAAGTTACGGACTACCTGACCCAGAAAGCATTGTTGCATGAAGTCCCAATAGGGCGGGGCAGAATAGTATTTAGTCCACACAGCTGCTGGGACTTTGAGCATACAGCCAGTGATCAAGGGCATGGAGCCCGAAATGCGTATGGCGCTTCAGATGGAGGGGTAAATGCGCCTTGCCTGCTGCCCACAATAAATGAAGGAGAATTTCCATCTGTGTCAGCGTTTCTATGCAGGGCAACCTGAGCAGGGCAACCTGGTGTTTTGGACATTAAATTGCGGCGCGCCTCGCCGCGGAAACGCCCCGCCGCATATTCTGCGGACCGCAGCACCTGTAAATACGGGCGCTATGAGGAGATGGAGAGCCGGTATTGTGGGAAAAGGACATTTGCAGGTACTTTGGTGTTTCCTCTCCACAGTACCCACTCGGGGAAAACAGTTTTTTGCACAAAGCCCCGTAAAGCACCCACTTTGGAAAAGTTACGGACTACCTGACCCAGAAAGCATTGTTGCATGAAGTCCCAATAGGGCGGGGCAGAATATTATTTAGTCCACACAGCTGCTGGGACTTTGAGCATACAGCCAGTGATCAAGGGCATGGAGCCCGAAACGCGTATGGCGCTTCTGATGGAGGGGTAAATGCGCTGTGCCTGCTGCCCACAATAAATGAAGAAGAATTTCCATCTGTGTCGGCGTTTCTATGCAGGGCAACCTGAGCAGGGCAACCTGGTGTTTTGGACATTAAATTGCAGCGCGCCTCGCCGCGGAAACGCCCCGCCGCATATTCTGCGGACCGCAGCACCTGTAAATACGGGCGCTATGAGGAGATGGAGAGCCGGTATTGTGGGAAAAGGACATTTGCAGGTACTTTGGTGTTTCCTCTCCACAGTACCCACTTGGGGAAAACAGTTTTTTGCACAAAGCCCCGTAAAGCACCCACTTTGGAAAAGTTACGGATACCTGACCCAGAAAGCATTGTTGCATGAAGTCCCAATAGGGCGGGGCAGAATATTATTTAGTCCACACAGCTGCTGGGACTTTGAGCATACAGCCAGTGATCAAGGGCATGGAGCCCGAAACGCGTATGCGCTTCTGATGGAGGGGTAAATGCGCTGTGCCTGCTGCCCACAATAAATGAAGGAGAATTTCCATCTATGTCGGCGTTTCTATGCAGGGCAACCTGAGCAGGGCAACCTGGTGTTTTGGACATTAAATTGCGGCGCGCCTCGCCGCGGAAACGCCCCGCCGCATATTCTGCGGACCGCAGCACCTGTAAATACGGACGCTATGAGGAGATGGAGAGCCGGTATTGTGGGAAAAGGACATTTGCAGGTACTTTGGTGTTTCCCCTCCACAGTACCCACTTGGGGAAAACAGTTTTTTGCACAAAGCCCCGTAAAGCACCCACTTTGGAAAAGTTACGGACTACCTGACCCAGAAAGCATTGTTGCATGAAGTCCCAATAGGGCGGGGCAGAATAGTATTTAGTCCACACAGCTGCTGGGACTTTGAGCATACAGCCAGTGATCAAGGGCATGGAGCCCGAAACGTGTATAGTGCTTCTGATGGAGGGGTAAATTCGCTGTGCCTGCTGCCCACAATAAATGAAGGAGAATTTCCATCTGTGTCGGCGTTTATATGCAGGGCAACCTGAGCAGGGCAATCTGGTGTTTTGGACATTAAATTGCGGCGCGCCTCGCCGCGGAAACACCCCGCCGCATATTCTGCGGACCGCAGCACCTGTAAATACGGGCGCTATGAGGAGATGGAGAGCCGGTATTGTGGGAAAAGGACATTTGCAGGTACTTTGGTGTTTCCCCTCCACAGTACCCACTTGGGAAAAACAGTTTTTTGCGCAAAGCCCCGTAAAGCACCCACTTTGGAAAAGTTACGGACTACCTGACCCAGAAAGCATTGTTGCATGAAGTCCCAATAGGGCGGGGCAGAAGAGTATTTAGTCCACACAGCTGTTGGGACTTTGAGCATACAGCCAGTGATCAAGGGCATGGAGCCCAAAACGCGTATGGCGCTTCTGATGGAGGGGTAAATGCGCTGTGCCTGCTGCCCACAATAAATGAAGGAGAATTTCCATCTGTGTCGGCGTTTCTATGCAGGGCAACCTGAGCAGGGCAACCTGGTGTTTTGGACATTAAATTGCGGCGCGCCTCGCCGCGTGAAACGCCCCGCCGCATATTCTGCGGACCGCAGCACCTGAAAATACGGGCGCTATGAGGAGATGGAGAGCCGGTATTGTGGGAAAAGGACATTTGCAGGTACTTTGGTGTTTCCCTCCACAGTACCCACTTGGGGAAAACAGTTTTTGCACAAAGCCCCGTAAAGCACCCACTTTGGAAAAGTTACGGACTACCTGACCCAGAAAGCATTGTTGCATGAAGTCCCAATAGGGCGGGGCAGAATAGTATTTAGTCCACACAGCTGCTGGGACTTTGAGCATACAGCCAGTGATCAAGGGCATGGAGCCCGAAACGCGTATGGCGCTTCTGATGGAGGGGTAAATGCGCTGTGCCTGCTTCCCACAATAAATGAAGGAGAATTTCCATCTGTGTCGGCGTTTCTATGCAGGGCAACCTGAGCAGGGCAACCTGGTGTTTTGGACATATATATATATATATATATATATATATCCACATGAAAATCCAAGAGTGTCCAGTCACACCGGCACTACACAAGGACACAGACTCCACAGCAGTTGAAGTGGCAAGGTGTTTATTAATTAACCATCATTGTCCAAAGACGCGTTTCGGCCGCCAGACATGCGGCCTTGTTCACATGCAATACAAACACATCAGAGGCTCGCATTATTTCATTTCCTGACTTTATGGAGAGGAGCACCGTCACCATCTGGGGTAGGAATATCATTGCCGGTTGGAAGAAGCTTGTTCTGAACTGTTCGGGACTTTAATGGCACAACATTCAATGCGTAATGAGCCTGCTTTCACAATCATTACCTACTATAGGGAGAAAAAAATGCATCATTTTAAACTGCACATTGGAACTTACTACAAGTGAATAATTATACTCGCATTAGTGACTCCATACCCCAGAATGCACTATGGACTTTGCACTGAGCATACGCCCATTGGGGGTCATGGAAATAAATAAAGTCAGGAAATGAAATAATGCGAGCCTCTGATGTGTTTGTATTGCAGCCCAGGAAGAAGAGGCTTGTGGCCTTGAAACGCGTCGGCAAAAGGAAAATAATTATGAATGTGCAAGGCAGTCTGCATATCAGAGCCGGATGGCAGGATGTTGTTGAGTGACCTCTCGTTGCTGAGGGCAAATTTGATGGAAAATATTACACAGGGCGGCCCGGCCGTGGAGAGGAGCACCGTCACCAGCTGGGGTAGGAATATCATTGCCGGTTGGGAGAAGCTTGTTCTGAACTGTTCGGGACTTTAATGGCACAACATTCAATGCGTAATGAGCCTGCTTTCACAATCATTACCTACTATAGGGAGAAAAAAATGCATCATTTTAAACTGCACATTGGAACTTACTACAAGTGAATAATTATACTTGCATTAGTGACTCCATACCCCAGAATGCACTATGGACTTTGCACTGAGCATACGCCCATTGGGGGTCATGGAAATAAATAAAGTCAGGAAATGAAATAATGCGAGCCTCTGATGTGTTTGTATTGCAGCCCAGGAAGAAGAGGCTTGTGGCCTTGAAACGCTTCGGCAAAAAGGAAAATAATTATGAATGTGTAAGGCAGTCTGCATATCAGAGCCGGATGGCAGGATGTTGTTGAGTGACCTCTCGTTGCTGAGGGCAAATTTGATGGAATATATATATATATATATAGATAGATAGATAGATAGATAGATAGATAGATAGATAGATAGATATATTCGTGGATCCACCCACTAGGGGTCCGCGGATCCGGAGGCAAAGGCAAGGCCCTAATTGGCTGGCCGCAACCTAAAAGGAAAGCTGCGGCTGCCATTTTGTTTATCGGCTGGGACCCAGGGAGAAAACATAAATAAACAAGCATTTGCAATGCAATCAGTGTCACCTTTGGGACCTTATAAGTATTTACCTATGCTGGATATTATCGCACATTACTGCGTATTCTCTGTTGTGTGCAGCGGCCACTGATAAGAGGTCTTAGCCCTCTAGGGGAGTTCACATTGCAGCATCTCACACAGGGGGTTCACTGTTGGTCTGTTGTTCCTTCGGGAAACTTCCAGATAACTCAGGCAAGACCCGCAGATTGTAGACTGGCTATAGAGTGAACTGCAGCATCTAGGCTGATTGCAGTAGGGACATGGCCGCTTCTTGGCTTTACAGAGGCTTTATGCTGCCACCCTGCAACAAGAGCGCAGTTTTTAACCGCCCCCCCTGCAGCAGGAGCTGTAGCCATAATACTGCATGCTGCCGTAACGTGAAGCAAGAACGTGCAAAGTCTACTCTAAGTGCTGCGTGGCCTGCTGCCGCCGACTGTTCTAAACTGGTTCTAGGACACGCTCCAGAGCGTCGGTTACAGGACACTCCTATTCGAGCCCAGCTATAGCAGATCTTTAATGTTTCGCATTCACTACAGATGCTGTATTTCCCGAAGCTGAGCATGCCGGCGCGAGACTGCTGCAGAATGCCCCTGGACACCTCAATACCTGGAGGTTTTCTGCTGCCTCAGGTTCTCGACTAACTGCATTTATACTGCAGTTGTGGATGCAGACTCTGTAATAATTTTTCAGCAGGGGGCGCAAGTTCTGGACTAAAGGTAGCTAGGTCTGCCCCTGACTGTTAAAGGCCTTTGCAGTTAGCTCTCTCTGCACTTCACACCATCTGAAAGGGACTACCAGCTTTGCAAAAATGCAATTCCTCCCTCACATACCATCCCACTCCACTCACCGCCTATGCCACCTTTCAGGATTGGCAGAGTGGCCACTCCCTCCCATCCGTTCGCACGGTCGCGGCCGTGACAGGTAGGGTGTATGCGGGCACTCAATGTTGCTAGGATTAATTATTTTCACAAATGGTTAAATCTGCTGCAACGTCTTGTGGGATGCCATGTGCACTATACAGCGTTCCGGATTTGTGTTTTATACCTACTGCTACCCGTGCACAAAGTGCTTTATCCTTCCTCCCCAGTGTACATGAAGGAAGTGGCCCAATTAGGGCCACCCGGGTCACTTGCGACCACCTCTGAGCCTTCCAAACAAATGAAGAGTCGGTCAGACAGTAGAGAATACAACCAAAGTTATTTATTAGTATGCGCTCGAGTGGAGTTCGGTCTGACCAGTCTCATTAGATTGCTGCAGAGGGACAGCCTTTAGGCAACATGGTAGAGCATAAAGTACATTTCCAATACCCCTGAAGACACGCCCAGACAGGAATTTTCCAGTCTGGGAGCTGATGAACAAAGGAGGTACAGAAGGATGAGCTACAATCCTGAGACTGGGCACACATTATCTGAAACTCAAGGTTACTCTGCCTGCCCACACCGCTCTGAGCTGTGGTAGCAGACCTATCTAGACGGAAAGGTATGCATGAGATAGACAGTTTATTCATTGGCACAGCAAACTCAGCCTTAAAGAAATTCACGAACAGAGGGCACATTGGTAGCTGCTTTTCGATGGTCAAACAGAGCATGAGGCAGACGTTAGTTTCAATCATTACCCAAAATGGCGGCTAATACAAAATGGTGCCGCAAATGCTAACTTAAACAACACAATGCTAGAAGGAGTCGACCAGACGCATTTTCAGTCCAACAGGCCCTCCTTTTAGAATTTGCTAACAATTTTGTCTAGTGTTAGGAAACGAATAACTTTCTGCAAAGTAGGAAGACTCCTATTACATGTTAATACACACATTATCAATATTCAAAAATACCTTCATCTATTGACATTAGGTCTTGGACAGCGTGCATCATCATAGCCGTAGGCTTAGTATCATGTACTGGGGTCGTCGGTGTGGGTGTCAATTTTCCAACACAGTCAGCACAGCAAGCAGGAAGGCAATGTACACACAGGCAACATGTGAAAATTATACCAACAATAGCTACCAGAAAGATAAGGATCTTCCACCCCCAGGATGTTATTAGACCCCAGAACCAACCAGAAAGAGTCCAAGTACCATTCTCTTGGTGGATGTCATATGCGAGCCTATGCAACTTCTGTATGGCAGCATATACATTAGGGGCGTGGTCCGGTATGTACACGCAACAACTACTGCCAATGATGCGACAGGCCCCTCCCCGATCAGCAGGGATGACGTCTAACACCATCCGGTTCTATAGAGCAACAAGCCTCGTAGCCTGGAGCTCAGCTGGAATATTGGTCAAAATTCCTGCTGTGGTATTAATGACCCCTTCTACAACCCTGGTGAGCCGACGAATATTAAGGCTATTGGACATAGGGCCCCAAAAGGGTATGATACCTTTCATAGCATCTGTGAACTGCTGCAGAGTTGTGTCTGTCTGATCTATGTCTTCTGTATTAATGACCCTTCTAATCCGGAACAAATGGGCACTCCTATGCTGTAATCGATGATCCTTATGATAATTGGGCGGTGCTATGTACACTGGGGGAAGGAGAAAAGAGAGGTAACATACACCTGACCATCCCTAGGAAGCCAAACATAAGCTTGAGATCCACAAACAAAGTAGATATTATGCAGTGGGAGCAAAGGTGGGCTACTACTCGTGCTCAACATATATGTATAGTTGCAATTACTCTCACCTACATTTACCTTCCCAAGCCCTCGAACACAAAAACCAGCTGTTGTGTTGACTACTGGCACCGATATTACCTCAACCTGAGTAATATTGCGCATTTGAAAGGAGCGGAAGTATTCAGTGACGTTGAACCCCTGAAAATCCAACATTTCATTTTGAAGCCATGTTACATTTTTCTCTCTCTCATATACATTCATGCAAGCTGTCTGTGACAATGTATATGGGGTCCCTTGATCTCCCGGGGTAAAACTTGGTGGACACGTATATATTCTAACACTGTGTGATAATCAGCAGAGGTCATATTCATAGTACAGAAATGATAATGAATGTATACCATAGAGAACAATTCAAACCAACCCTCACAGCTCCCCAGATATGACAAGGGCAACGATAACAGGCTATCACTCTTATGTGTAACTGAAGGGAGCACATATCCAACAATTAGTGACATTAGACGTATCATGGGCTTGGTGGAGCATTTGTAGAAACACATTATCTACATATGTCTTTCTGTGTTCACCTTTATGAGGGGTCAAATTGACAAGCATGTGTTCAGGAGGAACAGGCGTTGTACCAATCAGAGAGTGCACAGGATATTTCTCCTCGAGGAACCATACTATTCCAAGTACTGTTATTAGGGAAATCAGAACAATCACCATGAAAACTATTTTACTCTTTGTGGACCAACTGGACCAACCAGACTCATCCTGCCCAAAATGTGGTGCTGCAAATGGCTGTTCCTCCTCAATAATGGGGTGACCAACCAGATACATTATAGCCAGAGGAAAGGAAATGCAATGGAGCCAGTGACAAGAAAACAACAAGCATTAAAAATGCAATAGGTCTCGCCTTTGATTAAGTTAAAGCCATTTGCTTTGCTAATGGTATTGTACAGCAAAGCAAATGGCTTTAACTTAATAAAAGGCGAGACCTATTGCATTTTCAATGCTTGTTCTGTTTAGGCGGAATTTGTGGTGATTCCGAGGTAATTGCAGCTCAGAGCCAGGGAGAGGTAATTAACCCAGATTACAGGCGTTCAACAGGAGATCCTGGACTCGTTTGTGAAAAGATCAAATGCGTTAACACTCAATTAATCCCTCAGAACCCGGGTGATAGGAGTCAAAGGAAAGTTGCAGTTTAAGGCAATTAAACAAACAAGGCCGAGCGGCTGGATTGGAGCTCCCCAGAAGGGGGAGAGGGGGCTGTCGGCTTCTATGCCTGACTTTGAACTGTTTCACCAAAAAGTGCCGTACAATATCACACTGTCGCCCTAAGCCCCAGTAACTGCACCCTCAGTTCAGTCTGCTTATTTGTGAGGGGCGTAGAAAACACCCGCAACGATACAAACGTTGGCACACCTCGGGTTTCGTATTTTTAGTAAAATAACTGTATTTGAAGTAGCTGACGTAGCAAAAAGTGACTGTTAGGACATAGTACAAAAAAATACTAATGCTTAAAAACGTAATGAAACACGTTTTACGGTTTTATCTTTTAAAGTGTTAGGATTTGGTGAGGGAAGCGTTGTTGTGAAAAATTATAAATAAAAAATAATTTGACATACAATCGGTAGTCCTCCCTTATGTAGATGAACTTGCGAAACGCTGTTACCATAAAATATGTGCTAAACCTCGTGTGTGTTTATTTTCAGAAATCCGTATTTGCGGGAGATGTAGATGGTGAAACGTGCACAAGACAAGTTAAGGGATGGCAGTTTCCAGACAGGCAATGAAGACACGCATCGGAAACAAAAAATTTAAGGCGCTAAATTTTGTTGGAAATGTTTATTTCAAAACAAGAGAGAAGAAAACCTTTGTTTTCATTTTTTTTCTTTACTATCTTGTTTTTTGGTAGCTAAGAGTACGCCCGGTATTCAGTAAAGATATGCATATACCACGAATAGAAAAACATATTGTAATGACACCGCTACTATAAGACACTTTGAGTAAAATTGCCCAATGCAGAGCGTGTGGCTAAATAGAAAGACCTTACAAACTGTTCTAGTTAATCAAGAGATCTCAGAACTGCTCTTAAAAGTCTGGTTTAATGTGCATTCGCTATGAAACTAAAGACCGGCTTCGTAGCAAATACACATAAATCGGCCAGGAAGTAGGCGGGATGGCGCTAATAATGCACGTGCGCAGGGTAAAACCAATCTGGATGTCTTTCAACTTTTCACTGAGAAATGGAATTAAATTAAAGCCAATGGTGAGAAGTTTTATTCAGAATTTTTCTTGCACCGAAAAAAACGGTATTGAAGAAAAACAGCGGCGAAACTATTTTGGAAAACTCAATTTAGGATTAGAACAATGGAAATGTCAATGTTTCGTTTGAAAAGGAAAGAGCGGTATATATATATATATATATATATATATGTATATATATATATATATATATATATATATATATATATATATATATAATCCGTATGTTGTTTCCGCTTTTAACGCTCTGATGCAGCCTCACGGCAGCATAGCCGTTTTATAATTCTGTCAGATAATGCAGACATTTTTTTGGAATAAGTAAAAAAAATATGTAATAGAAAGGGTATTCGTTGAAACCGGAAAGAGAAATAGATTTTTTATAACCACAGTTCTAGACCAATCAACAAACACCAAAAGGCATCTGATGTTTGGGCGATCTGGTTGAGGGAGTGAATGGCAGAGCCTTTTCTACAGTGATAGTTTTCGGACGCCCCGCGCGCTCGGTTTCCTCGTGCTCTGCCCTGAACCTTGGTTTGCTGTTTTCCCCTCATCATCAGAAAGCTACTGTTAAATATTTATCGGGTTTGTTTATCTACAAAGGCAATTAGTGTCAGGGATGCTTTGGGAACTCAAGCCCTCATGAAGATGGATGGCGCTGCGGCGGGCGGAGGGGGTGGGGCCCTGCCAGCCCTGGGACCCCCGATGAATCCTCCATCTGGGCTGTGGGGGTCACCCCTCTGTATTGTGAAGGGTGAGCGGTGGTAGAGCTGTGCGGGCTCTCAATGTCCGAAGCAGGCATCAGGCAGGAGATTGCCCACAATGTGGGGTGGGTGCGTCGGGCGGGTTGGTGGAGAAAAGACAGGCGGGTGGGTATATATTGATGATGGATTGACGGCCTTGCGGAAGAGCAGAAAGATGGGTGAACTTTGATGGATGGATTGGGTGGGTTGGGGAGAAGATGGATGGATGAATGCATGGGATTGGATACAAGTGGGTTGGATGCATAGATTAATGAAATGGTGGGGGAGTAGACCGATGAATGCATGGGTTTGGGTGGATTGGTGAAAGGGTGGCTGTTTAGGCTGGGTCGGATTGGTTAGAGGGCTAGATGGACTGTAGAAGTGGGTACGTAGTTCCATGGGTTGGGGTGCATGAATGGCGGGGGGAGGGGTGGTTAGATGGATGAATGACTGGGATTGGATGCAAGGCTGAGAGGATGGGTCAGGTGGGTTGGATGCACAGATGGGTGGAAGGGTGGGGGAGTAAACTGTTGAGTGAATGCATTTGTGTACTAGGTTGGATTGGTTGAATGAGTAGATGGACTGTTGAAGTGAGTAAGTATCGTGGGTTTGAATTAATGGGTGAATCATGGATGGGTGGATTGTGTGGGCTGGGGAGTGGACAGATGGAAGAATGCCCGGTATTGGATGCAGGTCTGAGGATAGGTCGGGTGGGTTGGATGCACAGATGGATGGAAGGGTGGGTGAGTAGACTGATGAATGCATGGGTTTTGTGGATTGGGGAAGAAAGGATTGGTGGACAGGGTCGGATTTGCTGGATGAGTAGATAGACTGTAGAGGTGGTGAGCATTTTTATAGGTTTGCATGAATGGTTGAATGCGTGGATGGGTGGACTGAGCTGTGTGAGTTGCATAGGCAGATGGATGGACGTGGTGCATGAATATCTGGATAAATTCACGTGTTTGGATGAATGCTGGAAGGATGAATGGATGGATGGAAAAGGTGGGGTATGTAGATGGATGGATGAATGAGCTTGGATGGATGGAATGTTTCTCACTTTGTTCGCAAATGTGCGGTGGAGACAAGAAGCCCCCATCACCTTCCTTATCTGTGAGAATGAACATCCTAGGAGGCCCCGTTCAGCCGTGTGCAGGGTGCAGCGTGTCACGTGCTTCTTACTCTAGTCAAAGGTATAACTGGCTTCAGGAATGTGTGCGGATTTGCCTCAGCAATTCCTCATACCTCTGTCTTTACACCCCCACACACATTGATATAAAATACATTCCGCTCTACACATACGTGCACACACACACATCTCTACCCCCACACAAATACACGCACACCGCACATCCCCACATATATACAAGAAGTACAAGTGTCTCTCTAAACACACACGCACGTGCGCAGGCACACACATCTCTAGGACACCACACACACACGCTCACGTGCGCACACACACACACACACACACGTGTCCCGGCTACGTCGTCTGCCTTCAGTGCAGATTGCAAGAGAGCACATTTCGTGTTTAAAAGCACCCCCGCCCATTTCTTCTCGGTGTTCATTACGGTAACATGCCACCTCGCCGGCCGCATCAAAGGCAGGGAACCCCTTTTCTGCTTCTTCCTTCAGTAAAAGCTGTGTGCGTGGGGAGGGGGCGTAGGGGCAGGGGTTCTGGTTTCTGTAAATTGCAACAAAGGAACAAAAAAAAAAGGCTGCAAGCGGTGCCAAGTGTATCACTCCGACGGGGAGTGGGGGGCATCAAAGTAAATGTTTTCCCCCTTACACTACAAGTCGTTGAAAGAGGAGGCACTCATGTGGCCAGAGGGGGCGCCCTGCCAGTGCATCTGCACCCTTTTAAATTCAAAATATGTTTTCATGCCCCCAATAAACACGCGCAGACTCCAGGCGAAACCATCATCGCCCGGAGCAAAATAAAACAAGACTTTTGAATAGAGGGGAAAAAAGAAAGAGGCACAAAACAAACAATGGCGGCCGTAGTTTGTTTTTTCTCACAGTGGCGGCCGTAGTTTTTTTTTCCTCACAGCCGGCGCCCACTTTTATAGACGCACTGCAGCCGCCGTTTTTTAAAAAGAATAATAATACATACCTGCAGCGCTTTATAAAAGCGGGCGCCGGCTGTGGGAAAATAAATCTGCGCCCGCCATTGTTGCTAATCAGGGGCGTGCCCGCGGTGCTTTATAAAAGCGGGCCCCTGCTGTGAAAAAAGAAAAAAAACTGCTGCCACCATTGTTTATATTGCGCCCATCCCCGCCCGCGTCGTTGTTCGTATGGAAGCGGGTCCCTTGCAGGAAAGCATGTACCGCGTGCAACAGGGGAAAGTCATTTTAAAAACAGCAAATCTCCCCGTTGCAGCAAGCAGTAATGGGCAGAGAGAGGGCAGGGGGAAAGGGAGGCTGGGTGAAGACAAGCGCTCGCCAGTCAGCTGCTGTTTATTTTGCATCGCGCTTTCACTTTAAAGTGAAAGCGCGATGCAAATAAACACGCGGTGCCCTGTCTCCTTTTGAGACGGCCCATCCAGACTGGATCGCAGGGCTTGTTTACATAACACGCCTCTTGCGATAAGAAAATGCTTCACGACAGAAGGAAAGCAGGCGAGCCAGTCCGGATGGGCCGGCCCAAAAAGCCAAAGGGAGGCAACCCAGAAAGCTCATTTTCAGTGGCAGGCCACCGTTTAGCATAAACGGTGACGCCAGCCAATGGAAATGAGGGGCGGGGCTTCAAGCCCTTTCCTAAAAGTCCTCATTAGCAATAAATCTCGCCGAGCGAGCTGCGCATGTGCGCAGCAACGCTATGCGAGACCTAAAAAGGGGCAAATGTTCCCAGTGTCCTTCTGAGCCTCACTGGTAGACTCCTATTGTTCATCAACGTTGGCGCTGTTGAGCACCGGCGGTGGAGCCAGGCGATCCCAGCTCTTCTAAGGAAATCCCACGTCGCTCAAGATAAGGCACTCCCCTCTCCAGGGGAGCACGCTCTATTTATCCTGTCCAATGTCTGAACAATGCACCAATTTCGCCTCTCCCTATTCTACTGCAGCCTAACTTATCGAGTCTGTCCCTGCTAATCTGACTTTCCCTTTGGTGCACGGTCCTGAGTAATATTGCGCATTTGAAAGGAGCGGAAGTATTCAGTGACGTTGAACCCCTGAAAATCCAACATTTCATTTTGAAGCCATGTTACATTTTTCTCTCTCTCATATACATTCATGCAAGCTGTCGGTGACAATGTATCAGGAGGAACAGGCGTTGAACCAATCAGAGAGTGCACAGGATATTTCTCCTCGAGGAACCATACTATTCCAAGTACTGTTATTAGGGAAATCAGAACAATCACCATGAAAACTATTTTACTCTTTGTGGACCAACAGGACCAACCAGACTCATCCCGCCCAAAATGTGGTGCTGCAAATGGCTGTTCCTCCTCAATAATGGGGCGACCAAACAGATACATTATAACCAGATGAAAGGAAATGCAATGGAGCCAGTGACAAGAAAACAAAAAGGGGCAAATGTTCCCAGTGTCCTTCTGAGCCTCACTGGTAGACTCCTATTGTTCAGCAACGTTGGCGCTGTTGAACACCGGCGGTGGAGCCAGGCGATCCCAGCTCTTCTAAGGAAATCCCACGTCGCTCAAGATAAGGCACTCCCCTCTCCAGGCGAGCATGCTCTATTTATCCTGTCCAATGTCTGAACAATGCACCAATTTCGCCTCTCCCTATTCTACTGCAGCCTAACTTATCGAGTCCGTCCCTGCTAATCTGACTTTTCCTTTGGTGCAATGTTCCTCCGTCGGGGCGCAGATTGTACCTAGCTACTCCAGGCACAGAAGGGTCAGGAAAAAGGGGTTCAGATACAGAGGGGCCAGTGGGCTGGGACTCAAGCACAGATGGGCCATCAGAACGGGGCACCTGAATGGCTCGGATCTCAGGGGGCACTGCTGCATTTAACACTGCCTCATTCTCATCCTCCGTTTGGGTCCACGTTAGCTGGGCATCCGAGAAGGGGACAAAACGGGGCACCTGTTCCCCCTCCGAGTCCCCGATGCCATCAAGAACCCATTGATCGTAAGGCAGGGGCAAAGGCACTCGGCGGCAATGATTTGTATGAATCCAGTTCTTTCGGCCGGTGACCTTCACAGCAGTGCGGGTTGCAACCTGTAGTAGCCCCTTCCACCGAGGCTCCGAACTTCCTTTCCTCTGGAAATGCCTCATCAGGATAAAATCTCCGGGCAGAATATCGTGTCCTGGCCCCTCAGGTGCTGGCGGAAGGGCAGGGCATTGTGTATCTGTTGGTGAATAGAACTTAGTTTTAGTTAACTCATATAAGTAATCCACTAACAGAGGGTATTCGATTTCTGAAAACCTACGAGGTCGCACACATTTGCGGGGCGTCCGTACATGACCTTGTAAGGTGATAATCCTGTCCTAGAGTGTGCAGTGAACCTTGTAGACAAAAGGGCTAATGGTAAAGCATCTGGCCACTGCAACCCTGTGCTCTCCTGAATCTTTCCCAATTTCAGTTTGAGAGTACTGTTGTACTTCTCAACTAAGCCTGCTGACTGGGGGTGGTGTGCGGCATGACATTTCTGCTTGTTATGCAGCCCATCACACACTAACTGAATGACTTTTGAGTTAAAATGGCTGCCGTTATCACTCTAAATCAAATGGGGCAAACCGAAACGAGGGAAGAACTCCTTTAGGAGTGCATAAGCACAGTCCCGGGCACACGTGGTGAGGGTATGACGATAGTGTGACCGTATTGTTCGAATAACAGTTGTAGTGGTCGACACATGTTAGAGTTGAAAAGTTATTTAATGAAAAACGACTGAATTTACAACAAACAACCAGCCGACACGTGTTTCGTCACTCAGAGTAATCCGGTGACTCTTCAGGGCGTTGAACCGGTGATAATTCCAACCCGGCCGGGGGTGTGCGCAATGATAGTATATAACGGAGGAGACGGTGCTCAACGAAGAGACCAGGCACGGGGTGCGTGCCACGGGAGTAGCAGGGAAGCCTGTGGGCGGTGAGGGCAGTTATGCCGAAGAAGAGATAATCAGCGCAGTATGGCAGGCGGGAGTACTGGAACGAAGGTAGATGTGTCAGAGCAATCAATGCAATCAAGTCCAGAAACTGCGGGAGGACAGGGTTCTAAAGCCAGGTGGCGGCGGAAGTGGGGGAGCAAGGAGGAGAATAACGGCGCTCCATGGATATGAAGCGTGCCGGGAGGCGGATAAGCCTGTGAGGTAGCTCCGACGAATCCGGAAGGTGCTGGTGCCGAGGGATAGCTGGAATGGGACACTCCCCCACTTCCGCCGCCACCTGGCTTTAGAACCCTGTCCTCCCGCAGTTTCTGGACTTGATTGCATTGATTGCTCTGACACATCTACCTTCGTTCCAGTACTCCCGCCTGCCATACTGCGCTGATTACCTCTTCTTCGGCATACCTGCCCTCACCGCCCACAGGCTTCCCTGCTACTCCCGTGGCACGCACCCCATGCCTGGTCTCTTCGTTGAGCACCGCCTCCTCCGTTATATACTATCATTGCGCACACCCCCGGCCGGGTTGGAATTATCACCGGTTCAACGCCCTGAAGAGTCACCGGATTACTCTGAGTGACGAAACACGTGTCGGCTGGTTGTTTGTTGTAAATTCAGTCGTTTTTCATTAAATAACTTTTAACTCTAACAGGTGTCGACCACTACAACTGTTATTCGAACAATACGGTCACACTATCGTCATACCCTCACCACGTGTGCCCGGGACTGTGCTTATTTTCTCAGTGTGGGTCCTGTGACTCACACACCTCCGGGGGTTATTGGGTAAATCCCCCGACCTGGCAGCATCGTACCTACTCAAGTTCACATTTACACCACGCATACTAGTCTGAGCGCCACATTTCCTGACTACGCCAAAAACCCTAGCTCTAGTTTTCCTTTAGGAGTGCCTTCGCAGTCGCCACGGCTGTGTTCTCTTTAGTGGGGTAAGCCTCAACCCCTGTACTGAAGGCACAATGAACCACTAACACATATTTCAAATTGTTGACTCGCTCCAGCTCAATGAAGTCCATCTGGAGGACCTCAAAAGGAAAGGTGGGGGGTGCAAAATTACCAGAGGGTGTAGGGATACCTTTCCCAGGATTATGCATCATGCATACCATACAATATTTAAGTTGGGCAGCAGACTCTGGGATATTATCATTCAGCCATACAGGGTCTACCAATTTACAAAGGCCTTTTGCACTGATATGGGCTGGCAAGTGCGCCATAGTGACTACAGGGAGTGCATACGTGTCTGGTAACATCCATTTCTTTGTCCCTAACTTATCCGTCCAGCATCGGTCCTCATCTAAACATGCTGTGCTTTCCTGCCATACTGTTAACTCTTCAATTGTGGCTTCACTCTGAATTTCTTCCACACTGTCCAGCGTATCCTCAAACATAGTAACCTCGGGCACCCACCTAGCGGGACCTGCTACAAACATCTTTCTCATCTTTGTTCGAGCTGTCTCCTTAGCTGTCTGATCTGCAAATGCATTTCCCTTACCCATGTTGTCAGTAATTGCCTTGTGGGCACTGCACTTTATTATGGCCAATTTCTCAGGAAGTGTCAAAGCGGACAGAAGCCTGTGTATAAGAGGGCCATGCTGGATGGGTGTCCCATGGGAGGTAAGGAACCCTTTCTCTGCCCAGAGCCGCCCAAAATTATGGGCGACCCAAAGGCGTACTGGCTGTCAGTATAAATATTAACAACCAGTCCCTTGCTCAATTCACAAGCTTGAATAAGGGCGACTAGTTCAGCTGCCTGAGCGGACTGATAAGGAACTCGTGATGTCTCAACTACCGTATGCAGTGTAGTGAGTGCATACGCTGCAGTGGGGGTGCCATCCGGTAACTTGACACAAGAGCCATCGACATATAGTTCCCCTTGGGGGTCAGTAAGGGAACATCAGTCAAGTCTACCCGTCCCTTCGTCTCCTCCTCCGTTCGAAAAATGCAATCATGTATATCAATTTCCTCACTCTCGGAAGGGAGGGGTAGCAATGTGGCTGGGTTTAGAGTGGCACACCTTTTGATCGTAACGTGTGGTGCAAAAAGGGTCAATTCGTAACCGGTCAGACGTGCACTGGTAAGGTGCTGTGTCTTGGTTTTATTCAAAGTGTATCCACAGCATGGGGCACCATGACTGTGAGATCAGTATCAAGTACCAGCCCAGCCGATTGCCTTATAGAGATGGCAACTGCCACGACCGCTTTTAGACAGCTCGGGAGGGCTCTTGCGAAAGGGTCAAGAAGAGCAGAAAAATAAGCACACGGCCTTTGCTTACTTCCAAAGGCCTGTGTTAAGACAGAGAGCGCACAACCAGCCGTCCCGTGTACGTACAGCACGAACGGCTTCAGGTAATCAGGCGTACCAAGCACAGGTGCAGAGCAAAGCGCAACTTTTAATTGCTCAAAAGACTGGTGACATTCAGGTGTCCAAGGCAAAGGTTCATGCACATCTTTAGTGGTTAGCGTGAGCAAAGGCTTTGTTAGTAATGAATAATTAGGGATCCAATGGCGACAGTAGGAAGTGATGCCAATAAAAGCGCGCACATCCCTCCGAGTTTTAGGGATAGGCAGTTTCACATTGGTGCTAATGAGCTCAGGGGTCAATCTTCTACCCTCCTTCGACAGTAGGTGACCTAAATAGGTGACCTCCTGTCGACAATATTGAAATTTGGAAAGGGGCACTTTATGTCCATGGTGAGCCAAATGTAGCAACAACTTAACTGTACTGTCTTTGCATCCCTGTTCAGTATCAGAAGCAATTAGTATATCATCCACATATTGAAGCAATACATTACCTGCGGGAAGCGTGAGGGAGTCCAATTGGGCTTTCAAGGCTTGGCTATATATACTAGGGCTCTCAGTATAGCCCTGAGGAGCTCGACAGAATCTAAAGCTTCTGCCAGCTAGGGTAAAACCGAACAAATGTCGGCTGTCAGGATGGATCGGAATACTAAAGAATGCATTTTTTAAGTAAATGACAGAGAAGAAATTAGCAGAGGAAGGAATCATTGTCAGAAGGGCAGTAATGTCAGGGACCACCGGGAACTGAGAGACCACTATTTTATTAACTGCGCGCAGATCAATCACAAAACGATAGACATCCGGGTGATCATCTGAGGAGTCTGAAGATGCCTTTTTCAGAATGGGAAGAATAGGGCTATTACACACATTGGCCGTTGTCTCTTCAACTACACCCGTCTCAATCAAGTCCTGTATAATCCGCAACAAAGCTCGTTCCCCCGCTTGTGGAATTTTGTACTGGGGAAATCGAGGCAAAATGGCATTATCTTTAACTTTAATGGAAACCGGGGGAATTTGCAATAGTCCTACATCCATGTCCGCTGTTGCCCACAAAGTGGGCGGCACATCCTTAAACTCAGCAGGAAGGGGTGCATCTTTGGACAGACACTGTCTTGAGCTGACCACACTCGGACCCATTGTCATGTAAACACCTTCCGGAGAACAATAAATGGTTGCATGCAACTTTTTCAATAAATCTAGGCCCATTAAATTTTCTCCACAGTTTGATGTCAACAAGAACGGCGATTCCAAAGTAAAATGACCTATAGTCAATGTAAGAGGCTTGGAAATGAGGCTTACAACCGGTACACCAGAGAATCCTACCGAAACATTATTATGGCCAGACAGAGCTGCCCCGGGGACCAGTAAACGGGAGATAGAGCTATTCATAGCACCTGTATCCACCAAAAATTCCTTATCTGAGCCATGCAAATCTGCAATAACATAAGGTCCGCGCTGATATACAGGTATCTGGACTGGTCCCTCACTCTGTCCCTAGCTGTGAGACATTCCTGCCACTTCATCGAACTCATAGTCATCGTGGTAATACTGGCCACCCCTCTTTTCATCGAAATAATTACTATCTGAACGATCCGGTGATGTTGCAGCATGCTGGGCTCTGTCCTGTCCACTAGTTCCACGACCCCGTCCACCAGAACCTCGTCATCTAGGGGCCGCGACCTTCTGCAACAACACGGGACACTCGCTACGCCAGTGTCCCTCCTCTTTACAATACACACACTGATTCGGCCCTAGGGGCGTGGTATTCCGGCTGGTCCAAAGCAGCTGGCGGGCAGTACCACCTCATCCTCTACCATTTCCCCGAGAAGCCTGCTGTAACAACACTTTCGTCTTTAATTCCTTGTGCTTTTTCTCCACCTTCTCCTTCTCCTCATTTTTCCTGTGCTCATAATAATGTGCCATACTCAATATGACAGAAGGGGAGGATGTCGTCCAAGTGCTCTCCGAAGCCTGCAAGCGAGCCGCATTTTCTGAGAGCAGATTCGTAACAAATCTGTTAACGAACAATCGGACACCCCCTTCCACCGACAAGTCCTGTCCGCTAAAGTCCAAAAACACACCCTCAAACCAAGAGAAAAAGTCAGACACACTTTCATCCTTCTTCTGACGACATGCTGTTAACTTGTCCCAATCTACTCTTCTTGGTGGAAAAAGAGAATGCATATAAGAGATAATTCGGCCATGGAAAGCTAGTATCTCGGCCCTAGGCTTCTCACCAGGCTTCCTCTCATGATCCCATGCCTTAATTTGATCCCAGGTACCACCCAATTCTGCACCGTGGTCCTGTGTGTGTACCTGTCTCCAAATATCAACAGGTACCAGTAGACCAAGCGGCATCACTGTTGATGAAGCGGACTCCGTCAATTCCTTATAGTACGCAGTAGAATTTTTCCTAGGGTCGGGTAACTGAGTCTTAAGGGAGAACATCTCACTCCTCTTCCATGGGGTATAAACCCATTGCTCTTGGAACCGAGCCTCTTCCTTTGGTCGGATAACGACATCATGCTGGTCTCGCTGCTCTGGTATTTCTGGGTGATATATGGGGTGCACCTCCCTCATCGGAAGGACACCATCTTTGGACTCTTATCAAGCAATCTACTCCGGTAGGCAACCATCGTCGCAACATTACCAAACACCTGACCAGTCGCAATTTCATCTACATAGACATGATCCTTAATATAATAGATAATCTGTGGCACTGCCTCATTAAAACACTGCTCTCAAAGTCCAATCAAAGTAGCCGACATGTGCTTAAGGGCATGCTGCTGGACAAAAGGCTCATAGTCTTTCATCACCTCCCACACATCCTCCACACTGTAAATGGGGTTACGAGCCCACTGAGCTGCCTGATTAGCCACCACCTTTTTCTCGGCCTCCCCCACATGGGATCGTATCAACGTCCGTCCTAACCGGCCCTTGAGTTTCGTCCAGTCCTTGTCCTGAGGGCCACGTACTGGCGTGTCAATATTTTGTGACACCGGGGAATAGGGAAAAACAATAGGGGTGAAGACAGAGTTACCAGGCAATAATGTCGCTACTGGCTGTGTTGTAGGCGTAAGAGCTGGCGAGAGGGATGTCGAAGCAATAGGTGTTGCCGGAACGCCCACAGGCGTAGTTGCCACAGACGGCGAAGGCAAAGAAAGGACAGGAGGTGCTGTGGCCAAAGCAGATGAAGCAGCAGAAGCAGAGGCAGAGGCAGCAAAAACAGAAGAACCAGGTGACTGAGGCGGCGGGAGAAGTACAGGGTATACCCTCTGCGGGGCATACGGAGGCGGGGGTCGAGCATCCAACAATTCCTCCACAAATTGATCATTATCATCTCGAGCAACATAAAACTTTTCACATTGCAATCGAAATTTTCTATCGGCACATTCTATTCCTTTCTCTATTTTCTCCCTATCATACGCTACAGCTTTCTGAGTCACTGTCTGCATCCTTCCCTTCCGGGCCTTCTTCTCTGCCTTCATTCGTCTCTGTTTAGCCTCCTTCTGCCATGTTCTAAGGGAATCAAACATCGACTGCCTACTTCTTTTTGCAAACAATTTATCCTGCAGAAAATTATGTTTTTGTTTATCGAAAATGCCTGTCAACGGCCACTGCAACTAGGCATTGTCCCTCGTATATTTGTGCCATAGTGTACTAAACATAATAAGGCCAAGGCCATCCTTGACATATATCTCAAAGTTGGGAGTGCCTTCTGGAAGCGCAGGCTGACTTTCTTCCAGACGAGCATCAGTGGAACAACAACGACAACCCACACAACACAGCTTGCTAAAACAGGGCATTTTCTACAAGGAAGTTAGTTCACCATATATGCCAAGCAGATATTTGCAAATATCTTACCACAGTTGGTCCTCACACCTCACCAGATACAAGCCAAAATGGTACCATGTTCACAAAGAACTCAAACAAATTCAAGCGCTTGTCGAAAAATGGTCCTCAGACCGCACCAAACACAACAAAATGGCGCCGTAGCCACCACAAACCGAAGCAAACTCACCTGGTGCACACAGGGCGAACCAATTTATTCTCCACTGCCGCCTCTTCGGACCAAACGGTCAGATCCAAGGGTTTCGCCGTTCAGGACCCCAGCCAGGATGACCACTGGCCGAGGCACCGCCTGGTCAGACAGACGGGGCAGCTGCGAGTACCAGACTCTCTCGAGCAGGGATCCCAGGTCCGCCCGTCTGACCCGACGTGGCCCGACCTCTTCATCCGTCCGCGGGCAAGGAAGGGTCACTAGCCCGATGGGGTCCCTGTTCGGGCGCCAACTGAAGGAAGTGACCCGATTAGGGCCACCCGGGTCACTCGCTACCACCTCTCAGCCTTCCAAACAAATGAAGAGTCGGTCAGACGGTAGAGAATACAACCAAAGTTATTTATAAGTATGCGCTTGAGCGGAGTGCGGTATGACCAGCCTCCTTAGATTGCTGCAGAAGGACTGACCTTAGACAACATGGTAGAGCATAAAGTACATTTCCAATACCCCTGAAGACACGCCCAGACAGGAATTTTCCAGTCTGAGAGCTGATGAGCAAAGGAGGTACAGATGGATGAGCTACGATCCTGAGACCGGGCACACATTATCTGAAACTCAAGGTTCCTCTGCCTGCCCACACCGCTCTGAGCTGTGGGAGCAGGCCTATCTAGACGGAAAGGTATGCATGAGATAGACAGTTTATTCATTAGCACAGCAAAGTCAGCCTTGATGAAATTCACGTACAGAGGGCACATTAGTATCTGCTTTTCGATGGTCAAACAGAGCATGAGACAGACGTTAGTTTCGATCATTACCCAAAATGGCGGCTAATACAAAATGGTGCCGCAAATGCTAACTTAAACCTCACAATGCTAGGAGTCGACCAGACGCATTTTCAGTCCAACATACAGAGTGCACTGTAATAGAAAAGGCAATATATTAACTGCACCACGCAATGTGTGTGTGGATGACGTCTTCGTCTAGTAAAGTCCTGTCCTGTCCTCCATGCAGTTCCACGAGGTACACTGTGGTTTTCTTCTACACGCCATGCTTGTGATAGGTTGCAGTTAATGTGACGCAGCCCGAAGTCCTTGCGGACTAGACCAGTGTGGAACCGGTACTGCCCTGCCCCCTGCAGCGTGTTGTAGTTGCTCGGCACACCCTTTCCCAGCTGCAGGTCGCTCAGCTCACAGACCCCGCGTGACCCATGCACAGCAGCACTATATGCTTCACACCTTGTGCACTTGGCCTGCCAGACCACCAGGTTTTACGTGATTTTATGTACTTCTTGTCTGGAGGTTTAGACTTCCTTCCCATTTTATGCACACTGTACTCAAATGGCAGCCAGTCCAAATGGTGATGCAGTGCTCAAGAGCACATCTTGGCCACACACAAGGTAGGTGCCCCGGGGAGCCCGTGTTCAAGTATCTTTGCCTACATGTCTTTCCTATTGTTTCCCGATGAAGAGAACTCTCATTTTATAGAATTATTTCTACGACGTTTAACTGCAGCAATTATTCCGTCCCTAGGCATCCTAAATGGGACATTTAAGGTGAATGAGGCTCACGAAGAGGATGTCATTTGCCCAGGAACATACCAACTGCCACTTAGGGAATCCAGGAACATAGCGCAGTTCTTCAGAATTCGGAGGTGGCGAGGCACGTACTAGGACGCATCTCCATGCCACGTGCACATTAACTTTCATCCTGCAAAAATAAAAAACGCAGATGGCTTTAAGAGTGCATGGTGCGGGCTGTTCCCTTCACTTGACACCTTAATGGGAGGAAGTGTGCCGTAGTTTGCTGTCCCTTCGCACCCCTGTTGCGTTCCCCTGTCTTCCGAATACTTATCACATCTCTGTGTCGTATGGCTAAGCCTCTATGTATTTTCACGGCAGGTTTACAGCTATCATAATGCAATATAAAACATACATTTACGGGTTTAGATGACTGCCCGTGGGCGCTGTTTCCTTTTCACCACTGCTCGTGTCTTTGCGCAAGTGAGGGGCTCTGAAAATCTGTTGCAGCACTGAGCTATGAGTATTATTCTGCCACATCGTGGTCGCAGGTGGCCTGTATTCTTCTTAATTAAAACGCACACCAAGGACTCTTACACGTGCGCAGACAGGTACGATAAAAAATACTCGCCTCCTAACATGCATTTATGCATCTGGCAGTGCCTGTATATTTTTTTGCAGTTTTGTATAGCGCGAACTTGGCCCAAGGTATCACAGCGTGCTTGTTGTCCTCACTAATTTTATGGGTAGAATTGTTCGAGGAGTAGAGTTAAGGCAAAAGTAATTGCGTTTCAAAGAAGCGGCCGCGATTGTCCCAGCTGTTTTAAATGAGAAAGCGGGCATGGCGTGCTGAATATAAGCAGAGCACGTCGTGCCTGCAGTAAGAGAAGCTCAATAAAGAAAATAGTGCAGTGCTTACAAGACTAAATAACACTACTGTGGAACAACCGAAGTAAAGGGGCCAGTAGCCATGGGAGGTTACAAAGGAAGACAAGGCGAGAGTAAGAAGGGACTAACAAGCCTCTTTACGAATCAGACACCAGCATTTAGGAAGGACACTGACACAAGCTAATGACACACAAGGGCGGAGAGTGGGCGGAGCTTCTCCTCCGTACTCAACTACTGCAGTCTCGCTGAGCAGCGCATGCACGCTGACTCAGGCTTGACCTAAAAATCACATAAGGGGTCAGGATAGAGGTATCCTGACCCCACAGTACACATGAAGGGGTCTTTGAGAGACTCCTAATGGGCAAAACAATTCCCAAATATTTAGTTTTTTGCCCAATTACCAATTCCCAGAATCCACTGCAGCGCTCAGCATGGCCCCTAGTGCAACTCTGCAGAGGATCCACGGATCCGCAACCCAAAAAAAAAAAGAAACATTCACACACCAAACCCCTGCTGCACACGGCCAAAGGCCGTGCGCACCGGTTGTTGGATTAATGTATGGTAATTAGATTTTCATGCACTAATGTTGCATTTGAAGTAAAGTATTTAAGGAACGCATCATTTAATGAATACATCAATAAGTGGAACAAAAGTTGAGACTGGAAGACGGAGACTGAGAGTGATAAAACACAAAACTCTATCCAGAGCAGTCACAATAGCAGACAAATTCAAAGACGTCAGTATGGACACAATATTTTTCAAAGCAAAACATTTAGCATAATCTCTGATATTTAACAAAGGGATAACTTATAGTGGAGGGTTAATTCAGTGAGAAAAGGAGACAGTTGGAGAATAGGCATCAGGTGCTAAGTTATTCCCCAAAAATAATGCATTAAACATGGCCGTGATTAATAATATTTCTGATAACTACTGTACCTCCAGTTCTGGCTACATGGTAATCAGTTTGTGCTAAGCCTCTGCTCTACTGAAGTCCGCCTACTAGTTTTCCTATTATTTTCCAACCTCAGAACACAGCTGTTGCTGTCAAAGGAAAATCAGTTGACAGATATAGTTGAGCCACACATTTCTGAAAGCTTGGAAACTCACTTTTTAGGTCTCGCCTTGGCAGCGCATGCGCTGCATGCGCTGTCTCAGCGAGACTTAAAGTAATCTGTATATTGGCTTCAACTCCGTGTAATTTCTCCTGCCCCTCGCGATTGGTTTCAGTCTGGCATTGCTGTTGTTTTCTTGATTTCTGTTGGCTGTTGGCCCTATGGTAACTTCCGTGTAGTCCAGAGGCAGCGGCGCCTAACTACAGTTTCGCTCCGCTCGCACTTAATTGCGTGCAGTGTGCCATCTGGTTGGGGGCGTGGCCCCCCTCCTCTCCCTCGTTCCGCGCGGCCGCTTGTTTTATGTCTGCCTTTCTCGTCTCATTTTTAAATCCCCCACATCCGTTCGACATTGTGCATCTCCGTTGATTCTCGTTTAAAATGCTCCCAAACTATCAGCATCGCCTCTGTGGGATGGAATTTGCCCTCTGGATTATTTATGCCCTACAACGACTGTGTTCTCAACAACCCCTTCGGCATGGTAAATGTGTTTTACTTTTATAATAGACCATGAACTAAATGCACGTGCAATCTGGTCACTAGATGAAGTCCTCTACCAAGTTTCATTGCAGTAGCCCTATCCAGGGATGTTTCACGGGAGCCATTTCTGTGCATAATATTAATAAAATGCCCGCCCCACACTGTCACACAATAGGAAGATGGCCCGTTTTGTGCCCGGTGTTTATTGCACAGGGCAGCTCCATTTGCAGTCTGTTTTCAGCCGCAAGAATTTCCCTGAAACGTGAGCCTAAACTTCTGGCAGCTGCATGTGGGCACTGACAGGGCTAATAAGGAAGAGTGATGGTGGCAATAAAGGAGGCCCGGGCGCATTCCTCTGCCTTCGCTGCTTGTAAAAGGATGGCCCTGCCACAAAGCGAGGCGGGGGGCGGGGTCCGGAAAGTGAAATCCGGCCTGGAGAGTTTGCAGCGGCTGCTGTGCCATGGTGACCTCCCGCAGCCTCCAAGCACCCCGCATGCCGGAGCGATCCCGCCAAAGGCACGCGCGGCATCAACGGCCTTCGAGGCGACCTCAACGGCCTTCGAGGCGACCTTCTTAAGCCAGATGAAGCGAAAGTGTGTTTCACATTTGTTGTGATTTACTGGACCAGCACGGGCGTGAAATGGACGACAAATCACAGCGTCGGGATGCGGAAAAGTGTTTTATTAGCGATAACAAGCTTAGGGGTTTAAATAATATTGGCGTATTCAGTTCTATAGTAAATGCAAGGTGTGGGATTATGAAAAGAAACTGCCATTTCTTATTCTAAGTGGCTGATTGATGATGTTATGCGCGTTTTTACAATTTTTCGCTATTAATGTTATCATTATTAGCAACCGTTATGTAGCACTCACTGTAAACAGTTGCCTCACGCCTCTAAAATAATACATGGATTTTTAAAATTAGAATTATGTAATAAACATGTCATAATTAAAACATTTGTGCCCTGCAGTTTACAGCTGATACCTACTAAGTTACCTGTTTGTCACTTCACTTATTATATCTGTATTCCGTTGCAGTTCTCGAATATGACGCGTCCGTGCCCTCTGCTGCGAGCGAATAACAACTGTTATTTCTCACATGAACTGGTCCGAATCAAAGCTGAAGGCACGAAACCAGAGGAAAGAGCCGTTAACAGCAATTAATGCCCGACTGCTTTTGGACAATGTGTATCAGCAACCATCTCCCCAACCCTGACTCCCTCACACAGTAACACTTGGCCATCGTAAGCAGACCCCATCCCACACTTTAAATAAACTCGAGAAGAGAGACTACAAATGTATGCACACAGTAGTTTGTCAGAATTTTAAGCCTTTCTAATGGCCAGGCTAAAAGCAGCATTCCATAGAGCCTGCTAGTACACAAAGGACAGGCAGGCACAAAGCAGAGTCTGTTTTACTAGCAGTGGTTGAAGATACGACGAAAGAAGCAATGTCACTATTAGCAGGGCCATTAGAATTATGCAGCAGGAGAGGGCCAAACTTAGGGTTGACTAAATTACGTGGCGAGAAAAGCCAAATTATGTGGCATAATGCAGCACATTTTCTGATAGTATCACCTCATTATTTTGCCGTTTTCACACTTTTTAACACTGTCTGGGCACAGATTACACCTCATTAGTGCCAGTTTAGCACCCAAACATAGAAATAAGCAACAGAAAGGTAACCTTTGCAAATGGCCTTTCACTGTGCTGCAACATATGCCGCTAGGTTTTTAGTAACTTTTGAACCATTTGAGCTAGAAACAACATTTTTTTCTGTTAAAATCTGCAGATTATGCGGCAGATGATGGATCATGTGGCAAGTGTAGCAAATCTATAATGATGAGAAAATCGCAGCAGCTGCACAATCTCATAATTCCAGTGGCCCTGAATATAAGTCAACCATTCCTTGCCAGAGGCTGCAAAATATATTATTGCTGCATTACAAGACACAAAAATTAGCAGGCCGAGGATTTTTGGTGTGAATTAAGATCTCTTTCCCTGAATACACATTAGCCTTTTGGGTTAACTATTAATACATTTGGGATAAAGCGACACTTGTCAGTTACTCATACAAGCCTCACGCACTCAATCAAAATCTAAAATTGTGGGGAGTGCAGCAGATGGACTCTTTGTGGCTTTGTCCTGACCTCCTCAAAATGGCCGGCTCGGCCTGCAAACCTTCACACTGATTCTGTCTTACTCCCATACTCTCACACACACAAACACCATTCTTGAACTAAGAGCAGCAACACAAAACCGCTGCACAGTTTTAGCCACAGTGCAACCAGGGCACAAGAAAAGGCTGAGGAGCGCACTGCCTTCCTGTGACTAAGAGTTTAACGAACACATAAGGGCACACGGTGGTGCAGACGAGTTTTGAAAAAGGAGACGGGTGGCTGTTAATAATCCATTTACAGCTGCATGTTTGCCTTTATGGTCTGACAACGAGTCCCATCTCAGTACCTCCGATCAAAACGTCTAATGCATGTTAATGATGCACACAGTACTGTCACGTTTAAAACCCTATGTCTGTTTTTGACTGGGGCTGATACTGCGGTATCGGATATCCGTTTTGGCTTCACTTTTGTCACTCTTGCATTGTTATCATGACAGAAATCGGTCTCTTCTGAAAGGTGGCCATCTCTGTACATCAATGTGTGACTGTTGCCTTACAAACCTCCTCGGCTGGTCAGTTGCTGGCTGCTGTTTATTGAAAATGCACTGTGGAACCATTGTGCATGGCCTGGCAACTTGCACAGCGTGTCGGTGTATTCAGACCTCAGTTGACCTTTCCGCCCCTCTGCAGTGCTTCACGCCTCATGTTGTGGGCACCGGCACCCAGGCGATATTGCAGCTCCAGGGTACGGCCTTAACTCGGCAGACACTGCTGCTGCTTTTGTTATTTTGTTACAGGGGGCTGATTATGCAGCAGTGCTGCATAACCGGCCCCCAGTAATAAAACAAGCATTGGCATAGCCAATAGGTCTCGCCTTTGGGACCTTATAAGTGTTTAACCATGCAACAGTTAATGTTGTTGCACCAAGGATATTGTGCTGCATAACTAAATACTTATAAGGTCCCAAAAGCGAGACCTATTGGCTATGCCAATGCTTGTTTTTCTATATAGCGCACTATGGGGCATATTAGCAAGACTGGCGATAAAATTATCGCCATTTTAGCGGCAGGAAACTGCCGCTAAAACGGCGATAATGGGCTTGCTAATATGCGTTATAGAATTCCAATAGAAGCCCAGGTTAGATGTCTTGCACATCTAACCTGGGCTTCTATTGGAATTCTATAACGCATATTAGCAAGCCAATTATCGCTGTTTTAGCGGCAGTTTCCTGCCGCTAAAACGGCGATAATTTTATCGCCAGTCTTGCTAATATGCCCCTATGTTCTCACGAGGTTGGCACAGAATAATAAATAATACGCATGTGGTTAATCCAGGATCACACATTTGGTCGCATGGAAACTCCGGGATTGGAGACCCGAACTTCTACTACCATGGTAAACAATATACCCACAGCCTCTGGTCTGATCCGATCGGCACTTTAATGTATGTATATCTACGGCACCGGAGCCATCGGAGCTCCCAGACGTTATATTACCTTAGTTTCCGCAGCAAGTTTTACATGCGAGTCACGGGACTAGGCTGCCCAGTCCCCTCTGCATTTATGATTATTGATGCAATTTCTTACGAAAAAAAGAAATTAACAAATCAGGCAGAACCGGAATCTTGGCCTTTCGCAGAGTATCTGCAGTGGCGTCTTCCGGTCGGTGCCGTTAATTCCAGCCTGAACTAGACACGCTAATTAAAGAGCAGCCCTTCTTACAGCTGCGAGATTATAGCCACATACATTATCAGATCGTACTTTATATATTTTCCCAATTAAAAGAAGTCAGCCCCCGCCACTACCCCCTGGAAGGAACGAACGGGGGTGGGGGTGAAGAGGGGTCTTTAGCCCCCCCACCAGCCATCACTTTCCCCATCAAAGCCATTGTGATGGATTAGATGCAATGAATTATCCGCGCGCAACAAAACACGGGTAAGCTGAAAGGCGCGAGATAAAGCGTCATTATTCGGAATATTACGAGCCAGCGCTGCGGCTGACTCCAGCCTTAATCAGCGCCTCTGATCCGGGCTATGTGAGCTGCCCGATAAGGCCCCACTCGTTTAGAATTCGCCACCTTGGCCTAATGTTTTCAAATAAAGTCAGAGGCAAGAAAATCGCGATATACAAAACAGGCAGCAGGGGGAGGGGGCCTGCGCGATTCCCTTGCGGGAGCGTGCAGCAAGGCGCGATGATTGTGACCATATAGCGCCACCATATGGCGCCGCGCGCTCCCGCAAGGGAATCGCCAGACGTGCACGCGTTGCCATTGCAAGCAATGCAACGCGTGCACGTTTTTGCCCCCAAAGCTGTGCCGATAACTAAAGGTCTCTCCTAAGCAGCGCATGCGCGCTGCGTAGGCGAGACCTAAAAACGGCCCCTACTGATTCAAATCCGAGCCCGGCCCTTCCGGCCCACCGGGAAAACGCCCGGTGCCTGCTACGGCCGGTATGGGAGGGGGGGGGGGCGTATCTTTGCATGCTTTAAAGACCAACTGTTCAAGCCACAAGTTGCTATGTCTTGGGAGTCAGCTACGTTACACATGTATACATCTGCCAGACCATAGGCTTGCCGACCGTCCTAGAAGATGCACAGTTGAATAGGACCAGCCTCACTACATCCTCTCCCCAACTATAACTAATCTTATATTTACTCTAGTTACATAATTTCCATGGCGTTTATATTGTGTACATGTTATTTTTAGGTAGAGTCTGGGCAGCGCATGCGCTAGCTCTGCGAGGCATGCTGTTCAAGTATGGACTTGAAGCTCCGCCCACTCTCCGCCCATATTTTTCATTAGCTTGTGTCACTGTCCTTTATAAACTGTGGCTTTTCATTGGTCTATAGGCTTAGTAGTCCCTCCTTAGTACTGCCTTGTCCCATCTTGTAACCTCCCATAAGGACTGGCCCTCTTACTTGTGTTGTTACTCGTTAGGCTTTAATTACAGCCTCCGAGAACTCTTTCTTTCAATAGTTTTCACCTGCCTGCTATTGCAGGCAAGGCACGCTCTTCTCCTAACATTTATTATGAATTTTTTTCTAACAGCACGGCACGCCACAATGGCGGCCGCCCCTTTGTTTTAATTGCCGCGCCTAACGCAGCTGCATGTTTTTTTCCCTTTTGTTTTGTTTATAAGCGCCCCATACCAGCTTTCACATTAATGGAGGCCGCGCCCCTTTCTTTAGATGAGCTGCGTCTAAAGAAAGGTCCCCGACTGCTATTAAAGTGAAACCGCAGCATAGGGCGCTTTTCCAAAAAATGTATTTGTTTGTCAACTTGACAAATGCTTTTTTTTGTAAAAGCGCCCCATACTGCACTTTTACTTTAATAGCAGCCGCAGATCTTATTTTAGATGCGGCTCATCTAAAGAAAGGGGCGCTGCCTCTATTAACGTGAAAGCGTGGCATGGGCACTTTTACCCAAAAAGTATTTGCAATGCAATAACTCTCGCATTTGTGAGAGTTTAAGCTATTGTCATTTACAATGCCAATAGCTCAAACTCTCGTAAATGCGAGACCTACTGCATTGCAAATGCTTGTTTAAAGTATGCTCTGCAGCTGAGACGCGTGAGCCTCTCGCATAGCCATTCACTACATGGCTCTTAGAGCTCTATAAATGTGTGGCCTTCCCTTCTCATAGGACTTAGAAATCTCTCCCGAGGAATTGTAGCACCAAGCAACTGCTATATTCGTTCATAACATGAAACTTGTTTTGAGAGGTCATTAAGGTGGTAGATATCCTGCCGGAAGCGCCCCTACAGCAAAGCGAGGTCGCCACCTGACCTAAGGCACCATCAGGACACCTCAAAGAAGCGAGCACATGGCCCCACTGCCAAGGGAGGTGACTGCAAAAAATACTGTTGCCATGTTGCCGCAAATCCTCGCACCATTCCACTGGGTCCAGGTTCACATTTTGACTGTAATTGTTAATTTTAGTAGGGGTAATTGCCCAATTTTCAATTCTAGAAAATTAATTCCACCAGTTTAGTTGTAGCTCGTAAATACACATAATTATTACAAATATTCAGACGCTGGAAATGCTTTTCTTTGTGGTCTCCTGGAAGAAAGCAGACAATGTGTTCCTCCGAACACGCAATGTGTAATGTGCCAAAGGGGAGGGGGTGCCAGGCGTCCTCTGATTGGGCTGATGTGGTTTGACCCAAACAAGTAAAACAGTTAAACTGCAAGTAATGAGGTGCGAGAAACATCCTAGGAGGGTCCGTTTGGGAGAAAGAGACAGGGCCTGCAGCACGTGGCAGCACGCACCACTCGGGATCCTCACAGTTCTTTCAAGATGTTGTGACACAGGCACACATGTTCCGGAAAATAACAGAAAAAAAGAGCATGAAACATGGGCGCGTGAGGAAAAATAAGGCGAGGAAGAGAGGAGACAGTGAGTCCAAATAAACACTGAACACAGCAGATGAGAACACGATGAAACGAAGAATTCGAAAGAGGAGGAGTCGAGCTATTGAGAAAGGGGGAGAGCAGAGCACGCTCCATGGAAGAAAAATAAACAGCGAAAGGGTGGTGGGAGGGAGAGAATTCAAGGAAAGACAGAACAAACAAAGAATAAGACTGAGAGTGGAATGGAAAGAAAACCCTATTTGACCACACCTAAACGTGTGCTTGTACAATGAGATCGTTCGCTATAGTTACTATCTTTCATGAAAGAGGACTGAGCAAAAAATTGCAGCACTGGGTTAATCGAATAATAGAAAAGTGTAATGCTGAATATTTACAGAGGTGTCTGCTGGTGATGACTCTAAAACCGTCTGTTTTGCTGCTGCCCGCGGCCCACGCAGGGGGCCATCCTAAAAGGGCGGCCCTTTAGTGCCATTTGGGCACTAGCACCACCCCCCTAACACTGTTGGGACTCAGGAAGGAGTCCCCACCCCCTTGCATTGGCGCGCAATGCGCGTCACTTCCGACGCGCCGAGGAATCGGGGAGGGTATTTATGCCTCCCCCGGCCACCTTGGCGTCCTCTGTTGCGCCGGGCACGCCGTCTTGTAGGGTCTTACAACCGTCGGGAAACGCCGTTGTTTGCGGATGTCGAGGTCTGCATAGTGGGAGGTGAGTCCATCCCCCGGCCCCAATCCATTGGCCAGCATCAATGGGAGCCCGCCTAAGATGCCGGCTTGGGACTTCTAGGTCCGGCCCAGCGCGGAGGCCTGTCGGGTCTTTTGGCCGGCGGCCGGTGGCGCATTTTGGGTCTATTTTGGGTCAGAGCAAGGGGTTTTAACGGCCGCTATGGCCTAGCCAGCCTCTCCTCTCCTCCCCTCCCTGAGGAAGTAGGCGGCCCCTTCGAAGACGGCAATCACCCACCTCACCCCCTCTCTCGGAGTTTAGGAGTGTGCGGCTCAGGACCGTAAGGGAGCGGGGGTAGCGGGGAGGGGTGCACGAGGCGACAATTGGGATGGTGTCTCGATCGGGCGACAGGGCGTGTGCTGGGGTTTGTCGGGTTTAAATTGGATCAGTACATCCGGTTCCTTCTTGCAAGCTGCACGAGCGCGAATGGAGATGGATACGGCCTTCAGGCAGCCGGCAAGCACATATGCTCTGAATAATCTTTAAAGCGGCCCTTCCAAACGAATATGCCTAGTGACGGGAAGTGTGTTTTCGCTCTGTTGAATGTTCGAAGGTCTATGTGTGATTCGTTGCACGCTGCCCGATCGACTCTGGGCGCAAGTCGGGTGGAGTGCAAAGGCAACTTGGGTCTGGGGCGAGCCGAGTCTTTCAAAAATTGATGAGCGTTGGCTCAAGAGTATGGGTAAATCACCCAATGTCACTGTCACTTGTGTAACGTAACGGGCGCTCATGTAAAGCGCGCCAATATTTTGTCACAAAACTGCGTGGGGCATCATTGGTCGCCGCGGACCCCGAGTTGGATGGCGAGCTGCGGTGGCCATGCGCACATTATGTAGGCGGTTTGCCGAAGGCAACATTTATGAACGTTGGCTCAAGATATTGAGTAAATCGCCCGATCTCCCGGTCACTTGTGTGATGTAACGGGCTCTCATGTAAAGCGACTACATTTGTCGCAAAACTGCGTTGGGGCGGCATGGGTCACCGCGGACTCCGAGTGGGATGGCGGGCTGCAGTGGCCATGCGCACATTAGGTAGGCGAGTAGCTGAATTCAAAATTAATGAACGTTGGCTCAAGACTGTGAGTAAATCACCCGATCCCCGGTCACTTGTGTAACGTAACGGGCGCTCATGTAAAGCGCGCCAATATTTTGGTCACAAAACTGCGTAGGGCATCATTGGTCGCCGTGGACCCCGAGTGGGATGGCGGGCTGCGGTGGCCATGCGCACATTAGGTAGGCGAGTTGCTGAATTCAAAATTAATGAACGTTGGCTCAAGACTGTGAGTAAATCACCCGATCGCCCGGTCACTTGTGTAATGTAACGAGCGCTCATGTAAGCGCGCCAATATGTTGTCGCAAAACTCCCTGAAATATGCAGAGACCCGCACAAGACCTGCAAGTCGGGCGTTGGGCGGCAGCATGTTGGAGGCTGCAATCAGGACCTAAGGCCGCTGCCGCGCAGGCTTGGTTACTTATCAGTGGGTTAGGGGTTGACTGCCCGAGTGAAGTGCATTTCCCCCCCCCCTTGCATCCGGAGAGCTCATGCTTGACCGCCGGCCGGCCTCGGGGACTTGCTGCTTTCTCGGCCGTGGGGTTCTGCGTATCAGCGCGTGTACGCTTATTTGAATGTATACAGTGGCAGTTGCACTTCGGGCTTTGTATTGAAGCGCGGGAATCAGATGCTGTGCGCGCTCCCAGGGGAGGCCCCTTGGTTTAGGGGGCGGCGAGCTCCGCGTGTCTCCACCTCTGTGGCGGTAGTTGATGAGGAAGACCGGGGTCTCGGCCTGCGTTGGCCGGTAGTTGCGTGGTGGGAGGAGGGCAGCGGGCTCCGCCAGGCTTCTCTTCCGCCGAAGTGGTAATTGGGTGATCCTGGAAGCGGGCTGGGGGGGGGGGCGAGGTCGCGTTGCTCCCCCCCTGCGGTTGGCTAACGGCGGCCAAGCTGCGTGGACCTGATGTTCCGGGGGGGGGGGGCAGTGGGCTTCGCGCTGCTTTCCTTCCCGCTGTGGTACCGGTGCGAGGTACAAGCAAATACTGGTGAACAGGCTTTCTTTAGGGGGACAGACTTTTGATACACAAGGGTAGGTGGCATTTGTCACAGATCACCTACGTTCTTACAATGTTTGCAAGCTAGGCCACACTGGGTTCTACACTGTTCGCGACTTACAGGGATATGAGACTTGGATACAAACATCTCCACTCCTGTTGGTGCTGTTCATGAGCCATTGTTGGTTAACACATTTTGTGGTTTAATAGCACGCAGCGTCCGACACAGCTGCGAGTGGAGGGTTTGATGGTCGCCGCGGACTCCGAGTGGGACGGAGGGCTGCGGTGGCCATGTGTAAGTTTGGTCACGCGGGATGCAAATTGTTGGAGGTATTAATCGGTGTCATTGCATTTCAGGAACGTGCAGCAGGAAGTTGGTCTGGGATCGTCAAGGGTGCCAGGTTCAGGTAAAATTGTTGGGGGGATAATTGTGCCCACCATGCATGGGGGCCCAGGTGGCTGGCTAGAGGTCAACAGGAGACTGGCACACTGGGGTTCGCCTGGCCCGGAGGGTCTGATATTTCAGATGAGGGGCCGGCTTGCCCCTGGGGGGGGCCCTATGCCTTGTTAAGATTGTGGTGGTGTGGGGATGATGCGCTTGCAGGACTGCCACAGGGGGACGCCCTGGTGAACGGTTCAGTGGCCTTGGAGGGATGTACTGCCCAGCCAGTTATCTAACATATGTTAATTTTGCAGGCTGCGTGTGACGAACTCGTGACAGTGCCGCATGCGGGTCATCCAGGATCAATCGAGACGCTTCGTGTTCGTGGACTTTTAGGCACTGGTGAGGCAATCATGAGGTAAAACTGTGGGGGGCTACGGATGTGGTCCTAAGGCGGGTTCCTCACTGCTAGTGGCGGTTTCGGTACCAGAACTTCCTGCTTCGTTTGTGGCCATAGGCAGATGTTCTCCGCCGCGCCGATGGGTGCGCGAGATAACTTTGTCACGGTGCCCACGCCTTGTAGCGCAGGGGGAGGGGTCTTGGCGGCAAGGCGCGATCCTGGCAGCTGCTCTGCCCCTGCTCTGTCATCAGCGCCGCCCCCTCCCTGACATCAGCCGAGCAATGGGGTAACGTGTCCCGGTTCATTAGACAGCGCCCCCGGGACCTCTCGATGCAGTTGTGTTCGTACATGTCGCGGGCTAGTTCTGCTGCCAATTGCCCCTACAGGAGCACAGAGTATGCCCACACCTCGACGCTGGGGTCTGTGCGGAACATGTGGCGTGTGTGCATCAGGAAGGTGCGATGGGCACGGTTTGTGATGGATATGTAGAGCCAGGTTCTCCCAGGGACGCCGTGTGCGCTCCCGCCGTGACTAGGGGATGCACGCCCAACCGGGGCATCAGTTGGTCATTCTTTCTCTGCCCCCACCCCCCCCAGCACTCGTGCATGTCTTGGGGCTAAGGTGGGGCACTCCAGAGAGGTGCACCTTCTCTTTAGTGTTGTTGGTTTCGAGGGATGCGGGAACTGTACTTCTCCCCTCAGTGGGCTTTAAACTGTAGATGGTTCTTGGGTGTGGCGCAGCTGTGTTCGGCTGTCCTTTTGTTTTGCCCACATTGATGTGCGGTTCTAATTAGTATTATGCCCGGGTTGCAGGGATGGAATTCGCACGTTCTTTCACTTTTACCAGAGTCGCCCGTTTGCCGCCCGGGTGTATGTCTGGGTTGCTGTATTACGGGGGTTATGGGATTGTGGCCGGTTTTCGGCGGAAGTGGCCCCATGGCTAGTTCCTGCATGATGTTGATGTTTCCTGGCTGTTCTTAATTGGCACTAATGCTTTAGACCTTTATTTCGTCCCACGAGTCCTCGTAGTGCCCTCGCTAAGTCGGACGCTATTGAGAAGTTGGAAACATGACGACTAGCATTGGGACGATCGCCGAACCTCACGTGCGCCTTACAAATCCAGGTTCAGCATCGTAGGTACTAGTAGAGAAATCCCGGCATATGGAATTTTGTTGACCACAAAGGCGAGAACTGGTTGATATGTCGCCTATGTCATTGAATTGGATGACATCTGCATAGCAACAGGTGGATAGGGCATGGGTGCATGTGGCACATTTGATAATGGTGCAGGATAATTATTGTTTTACTCTAGGAAACTGGGATCTTATGCCCAGGTTCTGTCTTTCTTTGCCGTCAGGTACCAGCCCAATGGTGGAAAAGTAAAATTTTACACTTACTCTGGGCAATTACAACGCAAAGAGAGGTGCTGCGAAATGTTGTTGAGACTGCATTGTGCAATTGGCTACAAGGGCCTTGATGAGGAACATCTGCTGGCACTATATAGAAACAGGTGCCATGTACACTTGGTGGGCATTGCTAGCTTTGAAAGAAAGTTGAGACAACCCAGCAGAGGTTCAGTGCAAGGCCTCATTTGGTTGGGCAATTTCAATGGTAAATCATTAAACCAGTCAGCCTTGTGAATTAGGCAGGCATACGATTAGCTAAGTTGTTTGTTCAAATCTGGTGGAGCATATCGACCATCATTTTTTTATTTTTTTTCAAATTTATTTATTTATGCTTTTTCAAACAAATGTGAAAATAACAGGCACAGGCATTGTAGAATAGCATTTGTACAGATGCAGTCAAGCCTTTACAAAATTTGTGATTCAAGTACGCACAATGAGAGAGAACAGACAGTAGTGCAAAGAGCGACATATGGTAGCCAAGATAATACAATGGTTATAGTGACTATGCATGAATGTTAAAGGTCCCAGTCATATTGAGTATGCCAGTGGGTGTCAAACAATTTCATCAGGACGAATCTGATTTAGTCCAAAACACCTTGTGTATTTCGTGCAGTTTCCGTATCAGCAATAGGATGAGACAGTAGGTATGTCGTAAGAGGACACCAATGATCGCGGGGGCGGGAGGAAAGAGGGAGCATTTCAGCAAACGTGTATAGTTGTTCCTGCCAGAAAACCATATCTCGGAGCCATTCTTTAAATTTAGGCGCCCTGCCCCTTCCCCATCTGCACGCCACCCGTCTTTTGGCTAAGAGGAGGCTAAAGGAGATGAATTTTCGGTAGGGCACCGCAAGTGTCTTGGTGTAACCCAATAAGGCAAGGAGGGGGGTGTGCTGGAGGTGCAGCAGCGACATTTGATCCAGGGCTGCGAGTACCTGGTCCCAATATTCTCGAACAGCATCACAGCTCCAGGCCAAATGAAGGAAATCTGTGCCGGAGGCTCCGCAACAATCACACCTATCGTTATCTCGTAATTTGTAGCGGTGAAGCCGGACCGGTGTATAATATGCGCGGTGAATACATTTATAATGTAAGATTCGGAGGCGGCTACTGGAAGTGCATTGTTCCGTCTGCATACAACAGTAGAACCACTGCTCATCAGTGAGGACAATACCCATCTCAGCCGACCATCTGTCTCGGGCCACGTTATGCGCGGGAGTTTGAGCAGTCGAGAGGGTGTGATAGAGCGCAGAGACAAGGTGTGGTGCCACGTACCTGCGTAGTGTGAGGCGCAATGCAGCGGACTCTAATGGTTCATGAGGATAGTCGGGTGTGCGCTCTTTAAGGCCTTTACGAAGGCGGACATAGAGAAAAAGGTCCATAGGGGAGGGTGCATGCTTAGAGAAGAGTTGTTGTGACGTGCGGAACTGGCCAATAAGGTAAAGATCCCCCCAAGTCATGAGTCCGTATTTAAGTCGAGTTTTTTTGAACACCCCTTCCTGGAGGAGGGGCATTTTTGGGTGATACACTAGGGGAAGAAGTGGTGAGTAAAGCATAGAGGCTTGGGAACGCTTAGCAATAGCCCGCCACGCTTTCACAGTGGTGGTGACAGGTGAAGGGTCGTCAGTGCGCGGTGGAACGGCATAAATATAGCGCCCTCAAGCGGTACAGGATCAGACATCCATTGTTCCGTCGCCACTTGCAGCATATACCTGGGAGGGTGGAACCAGAAATGGGCGTAATGGGCCTGTGCACAGTGGTAATAAAGTTCAAAGTTTGGAACGTCAAACCCCCCTTGCGAGTATGGCCGGGTAAGAGTATCCCACTGTATTCTAGATTGTTTACCACCCCAGGTAAGGCGTATCAGCTCGGAACGAAGAAGGGAGAAAAAAGGTCGGCCCGGATCGAGCGGTATATTTAAAAATAGATAAAGGAGTTTGGGAAGCAGAACCATTTTGATGAGGGAGATACGTCCTGCGACGGAGAGCGGCAGGGCTATCCATCTTGTAACACTCTCTCTAATGCTCTCCAGGGCACATCCATAGTTCAGGCGCAGTAGTTCTTCACGGTCCGCGGAGACTCGTATCCCCAGATATTTAACCTCTTCAGCACACCACTCGATAGGAAAGTCAGGGACAAATTCAGCCACGGACGGTGTCAGGGGGAAAATCTGAGATTTAGCCCAATTAATATGTACGCCGGAGAGTCCCCCAAACCGAACTAATTCCCGGAGTAATGGGCTAAGATTAAGTTGGGGCTCTCTCACATATAGCGTAATGTCATCCGCATAAAGAGAAATAAGGATATGCCTAAGTGGGCAGCGGAGGGCTTTATCATGATGATGTTGTCGGAGTCTCGCCGCGAGCGGTTCAACCGCAAGGGCGAAAAGGAACGGGGATAGCGGGCATCCCTGGCGTGTGCCCCGGGTAATGGAAAAGGGAAGAGAAGAGTGCCCATTGATGAGGACCTTGGCTTCAGGATTGGTATATAACAGACGGACCCAGGAGAGAAATCCCGTAGGCATTCCCATGTTCTGGAGGATGACGAAAATGTAGTCCCATTCTACCGAATCGAATGCCTTGGTAGCATCGAGGAAAATGGCAGCCATGGGTATCTTCGGGTCCACCGACCTCAAAATCGAAAAAAGGGGTGCGTAAATTATGTGATGTGGCCCGGCCAGGGATGAACCCTGCCTGGTCAGGCAGGACTAACTTCTCCATATCGACCATAATTAATAGTGGAACCAGGAACAGCTTTACAAAGCAATGCTGTAGATTTCCTGTAGAATGCTGGGTTGACAAGCTTCAGGGATAAGGCCCTGACCTTTCACCCCTCCAGGGACCATCACTAATTCCGAGCAGGTAGGCGTGGAGCATAATAGTCCCCCAGCGGGTAGCACAAGAGGAACGGGTACACGTGAATGTGTGACCTCATGACACCCCGTCTTAGCAGTCCAGGTCACACCACAGAGGGCAAAGGCAAGGCCTCGGCCCCTGATGGACTATGTTTAATTTTAGTTGTGTGGGAGTGGGGCTCGCAATCTCGTCTCGTCTCGCTATGTCTGGTCGATGCAGCTAAAATGTGCCCTCTGCAAACAAGGGCAGGTTACAGGCCGCTTCAGTTAAGCCATATTCACCCGCGCTTTAGCCAGGGCAGCAGGTGGGTTGTGGTAGTTGTCATCTAACAAGTGTGCTGCGGTTCAAGTAAGTTTGGTAAACACTGCGTTAGAGCACAGATGGCGACAAGGTATTATAGACCATTTGGCATTCCCAATATTCAGGAAAGGGCAGGTATTTGCACATACCTCCGGTTCCCACAGACTTGTCTGCCCCCTGGGTTATCCTTTTATGGGCTAGAACCAGAGATTGGAAGGGGCATCTTGGCGACCTGTGTCCCAAATAAGTTGATAGTCAACGCTGTGGAGACGTACCAGGAAGGGCATGGTTACTACTTAGGTTGTCCCAAAGTTTTGGGGTCAAACTGGGTTGGAGCAGTATGTCCACAGTCCTTAGGAAGCAGTCAGCATTCCTTCAACCTAAGTAAGGGCAGTTAGCGGTACATAAGTATCAGCGAATGGGTAACATACACCGGTTATTCAGCGACATCATGCCCCGGGGGCACGCGCGCTTCACAAAGACACAATTAGGTTATGGTCCATCAAGCACTATACACAGCGAATTGTAAGAGTGAAGTAAGGTAGGTCGGACATCCCTTGTCTTCTACCTGCGCTGACATATCGTGTCAAGAGTTGCTGGGGCAAAGGTATGGCTGACAATTATAGGTACATTTGGCATTCCCTTTCAAGGTGCAGGTAAAGAGGTTTAACGTATGTGTATCCCTGGTCTTATGGCTGTGTAGGGCCATTCTCTTTAGAGGTATGTCCAGGGCGGGCGGTGTTTTATTGGCCTAGCCAGGACAGTGACACACACTTCACACGAACTGGAGCCCCCATGAAGGCAGTCTACAACACAGACTGGTACGCTGGGATCAAAAATCCTCTTCACCAAGCTGCTGGGCATTATGTTGCCAGGGTCGTTGAATGACAGGCAAGGGCATTAAGGGGCCGTATTAAGCAACAGGGTCAGCTGTAGGGTGGACTGCGACAGTTGTCACTCCACTTAAGGGTGCGGTGACGCTAATAGTGGGCACAATACATATATTCTTTCAAACCAGATGTGACACTATTAAGGTGTTCACTAGGGTTTAGCAATCAAGAAGGTTTGTGCAATGTCTGGTCAACATGGCGAAGTAAGTGCATCCTAGAACCAAGGGTAGGTTCCATGTTGCTTCAGTTAAGCTCTAATGCCCCGCCCGGATAGCTGGACTAGCCAGGCTGGTTGGGGACGCTGGCAGCCAACATAGGGTGCTGCTGTCCCAACAATTGGGGAAACAAGGTGTCAAGCACAAAAGGTACTATATAAAGAGAACATTTGGCACGTCCAGTATTAAAAAAACAAGAAAGAATTCAAATTTAACGGACCAGGTAATTTTCCACTGCTTGGTGGCACACGGTTGGCAGTGGGAACCCCCAATTTTGGGAATAGGCTAGTATGGGGGTAAAACAAGGGCTTAGTCAATCCTGAATGTTAGGCACTATATTGCAGACAGTGCACACGGGTTTAAATCAGACAGAATCATGAACCTGGGAAGCCTAGGGGGTTACACCAGAGGGAACAAAAACAGGCGAAATTCCCATAAGGAATAAAGGATACAAGCTAAGTGCTTGAGGACACACTTGCTCATGGTCACATACTGCTAGTTATGAACATTCCTGTTCGCCATGATTTAGCAATCAAAGAGGACTGTGCAAATGTCGGGTCAACCCCAACAAAATATGTGCACTCTGCCCCATGGGCAGGTTACGGGTTGCCTCAGTTAAGCATAGAAGCTTCTCGCCCTGATAGCCAAAGTAGACAGGCTGGCTGTGGGAGAGGTCACCTAACAAGTGGGCTGCTGTCCCATAAATTGGGGACACAGGTGTTAAGGCACATACAGTGCTAGAAGTACTGCAACTACAGGTTACAAAAGGTTGGAGCCTACATTAGCTGGGAGGTCCGAGTTCACAGGTTCACAGTTCTAAGGGGTTTTTTGGGCTCCTTCAGGCATGGGCCATCCAGGCGTACGCCTAAGGTTAAGTTGACAAACATGGGGTGCACTTGTCACAGTGGGCATGGACACGTTCCACTGGAACATGCAGGAGGCCCTAGAAAGGAGGTTGCAGGTGAGAATATAGCTGTTTTGGTGGGGGGCTCTGGCGACGACGGGGGCCGCCTCCAGAGCTGAGGCGGAGTTACAGGGTGATCTGGAAGCAGATGGGTACAGAAGGGTACCTCTGAGGGGCACAATAGGGGTGCCAGAGCCAAATACCAGGAGCCTCATGGCAGGTTCCTGGAAGAACGCGTTGGCGCCCCGTTAGTCCTTCGGGCGGTTGTGGGCCTGAGCAACCGGGGGCTTGCCTTGCTACGCTACGCCCTGAAAGGGGCGTGAGTAATAAAGGACCAATGTGTCACGTGATCCGGCAAAGAGGATCACCCCATAAGGTAGCACTGATTGGGTTCTCCACAGTGCTTGGCTCATCAGGCAGGCGGGGCAGCTTAGGTTGGTGACTGCTGCCCGCCCTTGGATCGCCCGTAAGATAACCCACCATATTGCATACTTTTGTATGGAATAAACCTGCAGCAATATTTTCCCAAACAAAAGTTGTGTTGTGTATTTATTCATCATCATGCATGCTCAGTTGTTTTGGGGGGTGGTGTGTGTTGCCAATAATGGCACTATGCGTGATGCTCAACCTTGGTAAATGAAGCTAGTTGAACGAGATGCAGCAAGAGTGAGGAGTAGAAAAGTGAATACAATAAAGGGATATCTTCGCTCAGACTAAAGAGTGATAACTATCTTGTTCCGGAAGTAACATACTTTCATAGCCTGGACTTCCAGGGCCCGGGGTGCCTCTCCGGAGGTGATGTCACTTCCGTGTCAGGTAACCATGGTGAGTCATGTGACCGTTCGGGGTATTGTGACTGAGAGGGGTTCTGACATCATAATAGGTAGGTGGCCTAGGGCGGTTACATAACCCTGCTGTTATGTCTCCTGTGAACTCTGACCCTGGAAGATCACGTGACCAGGGGTTGTGATATCAACCACAAACCCCAGCCGCTGAAGTTCATGCGATTAGGATTCATTGTAGAGGAGTACACCCCTTGTTAGGGCAGCAAATACATATAAGGAGCCCCCATGCAGACTACTCCAAACCTCAGAGCTCCTCCAGGAAAGAGATCCCAGCGTCATTAAGAAGAGATACAACTACATCTTCAAAAAGGTGTCACTACAAATGGCTCGAATGCTATCAATAACTATTACTACAGCAATACATAGTACCATGAATGGTAATGGAGCAGGCTTTGCAGCAAAGCGGTTCTAAAGATGATTGTCACGATGTCGCCGGTTTTAATGAGGACCTCTGCCAGAGGCTAGCAAATCTTAGCCTTTTTGCTTTGCCATCGCTGATATCCCTTTTTAGGGGCTTCAAAAGCAGCAAAGTCTCTAGTACAGAAATATTATCTAAAAACAGTTTGGCCGAGATGGATCTGAATAACTCTCAATATGTCAGATCCGCTGCTGAACTCACCCAATGTGCTGCAGTCAATCAATCAACGATTTGTAGAGCACTCCTTATCACCCATGATAGTATCCAGGCGCGGGGGGGGGGCTGCTCGGAGTTGTCAGTCGAACATCCAGGTTTTTAGGCCATCTCTGAACTTCTATAGGGTAGGTGCAGTCCGGAGGTGGAGTCGGAGGTCATTCCAGGTCTTGGCGGCTAGGTAGGAGAAGATGTGGCCACCGCTTCTGCTTTTGTGGAAGCGGGCGTGTGGGCGAAGGAGAGGAAGGCGGAGCCTAATTGTCTGCCGGGTTGGTGAAAGTTCAGTCTGTGGTTGAGGTAGGCTGGTCCTTTGTTGTGCAGGGCCTTGAAGGTGTAGGTCAGCAGTTTGAACTGGCAACTTTTTGGATGGGGAGAAAGTGGAGCGTTCCGAGGTGGGGGGGGGGTGACGTGGGCTCTTCTCGGGAGGTCGAGAATGAGCCTGGCTGCAGAGTTTTGGATGGTTTGCAGTCTGCTCAGTAGCTGTGAGGTGAGGTGAGGTGGCTGGTGATGAGGGCTTGGTTGATGGTGCAAACACAAGGAGATGATGGACGGAGCGCTGAAACTTTTCAGGCACTCACCCCCAGTCACAGATCTGGGTTGAATCCATCATCGTTCTTTAGCTCACTTCGCCACCCCAGTTCAGACCCAGCCATATGCAAATCAGTCTTGGCCCTGTTCCTCATGGGTACAGTCCAGCCCGAACTGCCAAGCCAGGTCTTCCCTGGACTGGAAACAATTATCCTGGGACCGGTTTCGGGGTAACACCCCTCATCAGCCAGGCTAGCTTGAATCCAGTGGCAAAGTGAGCAAGGGAAGTCTGGGCATACCCTGCCAACTTAGGGCGAACAAAGCAAACACAAGGAGATGATGGATGCAGCGCTGAAACTTTTCAGGCACTCACCCCCAGTCACAGATTTGGGTTGAATCCATCATCATTCTTTAGTGACGGTGCATCTGGTGTTGATGGGGAGCCATTGAATATTTTACGGAGCATGCAGAGGTTGAGGAAGCAGGCTGAGGAGACAGCGTTTATCTGCTTCTTCATGGTGAGGTATGATGCCAAGGTTTCTTGCATGGTCTGTGGGAGTGGGCGAGGGGTCCAGTTCTGCTGGCCACCAGGAGTCGTCCCATGGGGAGGTGTTGCGCCCGAAGATGTGTACCTCTGTTTTGTCGATGTTGAGTTTGAGGCATTTGTTTTGCATCCAGCTGGCTACGCTTGTCATGCACCTGTGCAAATTGGTTTTGGTGTGGTTTGAGGATAGGGAGAAGTTGAGCTGAGTGTTATCAGGGTATGATATCATGTTCATACCATAGGATATGACCAGGGTGGCCAGGGGAACCATGTATGAGTTGAACAGGGTTGGACTCAGTGAGGACCCGTGGGGAACGCCGCAGATGATGTTCTTTGGGCCTAAGGTGTAAGGCAGGAGGTGGACGCTCTGGGTTCTTCTGGTGAGGAAGGAAGCAATCCATTTAAGGGCATTTCCATGGATCCCCATCTGATGGAGTCCATATAGGAGGGTGTAGTGTGACGCGGTGTTGAAGGCTCAGTAGAAGTCGAGGAGGAACAGGGCTGCAGTCTCTCCCTGGTCTAGGAGAGATCGGATGTCATCTGTGGCTGCAGTTAGGGCGGTTTCTGTGCTGCGATTAGCGCAGAATCCCGATTGGGATGGATCCAGGAGGTTGTTGATCTTTAGGTGGTCAGAGAGTTGGATGTTTATTGCTTTTCTGCAGGACTTTAGCCGGGAGCAGGGAGATGGGCGGTAGTTCTTGAGTTCTTCTCGGTCAGCAGAAGGTTTCTTTTAGCAGAGGTTTTAATTCTGTGTGTTTCCATCCTTCTCGGAAAGAGGCAGAAGTGATGGATGAGTTGAGGATAGTGATGAGTTCCTTACTTATGGAGTTGCTCCCCAGGTTGAACATGTGGGGGGAAGGGGTCTCTGGGTGTTCCTGAGTGGATGGAGCTCATGATGGTAGTGGTGGTTTGTGTGGTTAGTTGATCCCACGTAGTGATTATAGTGTTTAAGGTGGAGTCGCTGCTGTTGATGAGTTTGTCGAAGTTGTTGCTGGTTGGTTGGGGGTCAAACTGTTTGTAAATGGTGGCGATTTCCAGGGAGGAGGTGTTGAGTGTGTTGGCCTATAGATTTTCCGTTACCTTGCTCCAGTTCCGATGGATGGTGCTGGTCGATCAGTGCCGGTGTTGAGGGTTGTGGAGATGGAGAAGTGGACGTTTGAGTGGTTGGACCAGGTGATCTCCAAGGTGTGGCTGTATTTGATTCTGTTGTTGCTTGTGAAGATCGAGTCCAGAGTGTGGCCAGCTATGTGCGTGCGATCAGTGACGATTTGGGGAGGCCAAGGTTGTTCATGCCCTCTATGAAGTTTGCTGTGTTGGCATCGCTTAGGACGTCGATGTGGAAATTGAGGTCTCTGAGGAAGTGGATGGCCAGGGGGGCTAAGAAGTCAGAGATGTCCTTGAAGAAGGCGGGGCATGGTCCTGGTGGTCTGTATGCCAGGGTGCCCCTGATGGTGGACTTGCTGTCTGTGTTGAGTTTGAAATTGAGGTGTTCCATAATGGCAGTGCTGTTGTCTGCAGCTTCTATGCAGTGGAGGGACTCTTTGTGGATGTTGACTCAGTCTTGGTGTATTATCTTGTAGCAGCAGGGAGTGGTGGTGGCGATGTCTGGTGCAGAAGCGGGGTTGAGCCATATCTCCTTGAGGAAGATGACATTGGGGATGAGGGAGGTGATGGTGTCCCAGATTTCTGTTGCGTGTTTGTGGAGTGATCAGGCGTTGATCAGGAGGCATTGGATTCCTTTTTTTTCGGTGGGTATGGGCTGGGTTCCGAGGAGGGGTGGGTCGACGGAGAAGGCTCCTGCTGTTGATTGAAGGGAAGTGAGGCTGCAGAGGTCGCTATGAGGTCCTGGGATCAGGGTAATTAACTCAGCTCTGGAGTAGCTGTGGGTTGTTAGAGATCCTGGGGTCCTGCCGTTGGGCACGGTTCAGGCGTGGACGGGCACAGAAGGGCTTGCCTTTGGCATGCTGGTGGCGTGCCGGTGGTGAGCCGGTGGCATGGCCGCACTGCGGCCCCCATTAAGTAGGTTCCTGGGTGGGCAGTGAGTAAATATTTTACCAACACTTGTTTGTACTGTATACATATGTATATGTGATTTAATTTTAACTAATAGAGTGTCTATCTTATTTTTTTTTAACTGCAGAAAGCATCAGCAAAAAGCGCTGTGGTGGAGGGTACGTTGCCAACAGTTAATGCTGTTAATTTTTACTGTTGTATGCTGTTCAAAACAGACACAAATTTCCACAGTTTCCACAATCCAAAACAGAGAGCCGCTAAAGAAATGTGCTTGTATCAATACATTTCTGACTTTGAGCAGGAGGCTCTGGGCGTACCCTTTGTGGATAAATGGCCTATTAGAAGTTTTGCAGCAGGTGTTGTGAATGCCTTTCTCAAGGGTGACTTTTATACTCTCTGTTACAGTCATAAAGTCAATGATCCAAAGCAGGAGGCTCACAGGTGTTTATATGCCTCAGACACGTCAAGAACTATACATCCTATATGCCTTTTGTCGGTCTCACAAAAAGTATATAAACTGTTAAGGCTACTGTATCATTTGACAGCGAAAAAATGTCCATCCAGATATGATTCAGGCCTTGTCAAGTACATTCAGAGAGATCCAATGCACATGCCTACGCACGCACAAAACTTGAGCGCATGCAAGGGCAGTTTTGGACATTTATTAGAAAGATGGTCAAACAATCTATAGAAAAGCATGCGTGCAATGTGTATTTTTAAAATAGAGAACGCAGAGGCTTCTTCGTTTCAGGAAAGATGTTTTAGCAAATGCTGAGATTGCATTATCACGTTACTTAATGTTACATACTCACTTCTAGGACAAGCAGCAGAATGTCGGTGTGCAAGCTGATTCTCAGGTACGCCCGGATATTACTGTTTGGCAAAATTGGTATACGTGCTGCTTAAAGAAAGAATAGTTGAAATACATCCTGTAACACTGAGATATTTGAAGGTTTGTATCCCGCAAGAGGTGCCGCAGTGTGATAGTCATACCTGCATAGCCAATTAGTGTGTCAACCTGTGGGTACCTACAATAGATGAGAATTGGAAAATGTATAAGTACCAACTGAAAGGGTTAATACTACCTGCAATGATTAGCTTGCAAATCACCTTTGAGCTTGTGCCTGAAGTTTGTTTCAGTAATAAAGGTTATATACGGTATGACAAACATGATCTTTTGAATGGCATCGGTATGCTCTGTATACAAAATTATAACAGGAGTCACAGAGAAATCCTATTTTGAGCCATTCATTTTGTGGCTGAAAAAATATCAAAACTTTTTAATCTGCTACAATTTATCTGCCACCACCAAAGGGATGCCTGTAGCCTATGTCACGTTATGTATACAAAGTGGACTCCCGTATCCTCTCTAACAACAACTACAAGCCTTGTTCCAAGACGCTGTAAAGTATGTGGGGGTTTTTGTGTTGATTACCTTCTTTCCTTCAATAAAATGACCTTACACAAAACAATTGCCTTTCATTTCATGGGCTACATGGAGGATCTCATACACAAAAGAGGGGTGAGAGGTAATATGCCTGGACCTTCTCTCTCAAAATGCATCTACATACACATCAAAAAGATCCGCCTTTTTATAGTCTCCTTTCCATTTTACTCAGACTCTGGGAATTGCAAGGCCATCACCTACATAAAAGGTGGCATGCTCCAACATCGGGCTTCCCACACCTTGGACACAATAGAGTCCAAGGTGGGCTCTACCACTGTAAGTAGGAGCAAGGGTTTTTAAATTTACTTGTGGAATGTGCACTCCACACAAACAAACAAGAGATAAATAAATTAACTGTTAAAACTATCTAGAAGTAGCCTACATTTAGTTCACTGTGGATGTCCTGATAGGATTAAAATCATGATTGGATGATACAGAAAGGATACAAATTATGCTATCATCAAGGATACTAATTATGCTATCATCATTATGCATTCGTTCCAAGATGGCCGACAGGTGAGAAGCTCCGTCCGGGAGCTCCCGGGCTAGGGATTGCCTTCCTGGCTCTAATCCCCTGGATTCTCCCCCCTCCTTGGACCTGTAACATACCTGGGCTTCTATGGACTGTGGTCCTTCGATTCACCAATTCCCGCGATGGAATTCGAGTCCTGCCTCAGCAACTTCTGAGGATCCGTGATTTTTCTACCGACCGCGGAGACCTAGCAATCATGGCCGATGCCCGGTGGAGCTACCTAGGTAGCTATAGAGGAGATTGGCTGCGGATCTCCCCCTCGGCCTTCACCTACCCAGCCGGACATTGGGCACACTTTCCTTTGTCTCTCCGCTGTGTCTCCTTCCTCCCCCGCCTTCCGACGACTCACAGAGGATTTGCCGATGGCAGAGCCTTTCAGCGCGGCCGATGCTCGGTGGAAATGCCTGTGTGGCTGTGGAGTGGATTGGCAGGGGATCACCCCTCCGAACCGTCTCCTGCCTTACGGGCCTGACCATAGTTGCCAGACCTCTTGCTTCCCCTTCCGGAACGGCGACTGGAGACGCACCATTGTTGCTTCCCCCGGCGGGGGTACAGCGGCGGGTGTTCCGCGGCACTGTGGACCAAATCCCCCGAGCTGGTTTCTCACTTTTTGAGTCTGGGGAGACGCGTCCTCCTTGGTCCCCGCTGCTGCCTCCCTCTTCCGGGGCTGCTGCCTTGGCGCCCGAGCTGACTTCCCCTGACATTGCGGCATGCCGTACGACAACAATGCTGCCCCTGTAGCCCCGAGCGTGTGCACGTTAACGACCCGATTATGATCGGCGACCTCCAGCCCTCCTCCCTCCTTGCTCCGGTGGCTGCCTCCTCCATCCAGCCCTGCTCTGTGGAGTCAGCTCCCTTGTGGTTTTTTTGGATTGGACTTTTTTGTGTATCCTGCCATTTTGTGATAATGCTATCGGTGCCCGTGACCCGGGTCCTCCATCTTGGCGGCTTTGACCGATTCTCATGCCGCTGGACTGCGCCCAATGTCGCCTGACTGACCTATACCACAAGTTGACCCCCCCACCCCCCATGGGTCCCCTACACCACTCTCATCTTGTACAGTCACCGCGACACCGGGATGTTGTTGATTGCTAGTCCCCAGCCGGTTTGTTTGACTTTCACTTTAATCTTTTTGGTTCCCCTGAAGTACTTTCCCCCTTGCCGGTCTGCCTGTCCCGATCTTCATTCCAACCCCTTTTACTTTTCCCCCCTCTACCTTCTTTACCCCATAGGATGTGTGTATACGCTATGCTCTATTAACTCATGTTACTGTGTAACACTGTCTTTTTCCTATGTTATATGATGCTCCTGTAACTGATGTAATTTTGTAACTCGCTAATCCTCATGTAAAGCGCTCTGATACCTCCGGGTCTAGCCAGCGCTATATAAAACTCTGCAAATAAAATAAAGTCCTATGCTACCATCAACAAGTTTCTGACGACTTCAAAGTGCCCTACAGGTCAGCAGCCTTTCGTCAGGATGTGGCTATCCTTATTCACCATACTGTTCTATCCGGGATAATATTGACCTATTTGTGTCAGATACCCCTAACTACATATCCTATGTCAATTCCATTTTTAAATGTGTGAAACTATTTTCCTCACATTAGTGTGCTCCGGAGATCATTACTCTGCAAAGAAACAAACAGAAAGAAAATTATAAGGAGACAAATACATTCCTCACAATACCACAGAAATATACAAATATGTGACATATACTCAGAACACAACAATGAATGGTTATGCATTGTACTCCTATATACACCCTTACAACACAAGAGAGGATCACCGTCGTACTGAATTTCAAGATTATCTGCATCCCAAGTGAATGGACGTAGTTCTACTATTTGTGAAACTTCATGCAGATCAATGTTCATGCTCATTCTATAAGTAGTTCAATCTTACTCAGGAGTTATAGCAGCATCTCCTAACCCAGAGAACCCAAGGGATCTGAACCGCAATGGTACTCGTTTAGAGCAAAAAGCACAGCAACAACAAGGAAATGGAGGGGTAGCTGGTAATCTTTGAAAGTGGTGGGGTGAGCAAAGCACCCCACAGCTTCCCAAAAGCCAAAAATAAAACAAACCCTCCCTCCAAAAGCCCAAAATAAAACAACAGTTCCAAAAGCCCAAAATAAACAACATGCATTATGCAACATAAACACAAAGTAAATCACTACACAGACATGCATTGCAAATAACAATTGAAGCAAATAAAATAAAATTAAATGTTACTTACCCACAGCCTGCGCATCTTCCTCGGTGTTCTTCTGCAGTCTGTGGCACGAGTCAAAGAGCTAACTTCCCTAACCAACTCAGATGCTGCTCTCATGCTATTCACCAGCTTGAGAGAAGCGCCAGTATTGTATGGACCGGGTTGGCTGGATGCTCCTTCAGGCCGTGGAGGCCTGTGCTTGCTCCCCACCCAGCTGTATAACACAGCTCGGGTTGGTGAGCTTCAAACTGGACATGTCCGGCTAGCTGTCGCAAGACAGCAACTCAAACTGGCATGCACACTTTGGAGCAGGGCCGGCGCTAGGCATGGGCAGTGTGGGCCGCTGCCCAGGGCCCCGCAGTCAGCCCTCCAACTTGGGGCCTCGCACAAATGCGTAACAGCCTATACCACAGCATGAAAGGTGCCACCTTGCAAGTGCACCACCTTAGGGGCCCCCCTCCCCTGGCCTCACTGCTATGGTGTAAGGAGGCGAACCCGGGGGTGGGGGGCAGTCCCACTTGCAAGAAGGCACATACCTGTTTTGTCCTACAATTAGGCCTCCTCCCCCCACTCAAGCAGAGGCACAGCGGGAAGACTATTGCCCTGCTGTTTAGCTCCATGGCAGTCCTTTAACCCTCTCTGGAGATAAGCAACCCTCACACCTTCAGCCCTTGATGAGCTGTTAAGAGGTGCTTGTAGGTGGCTGAGAGGGAGGGGCTGCAGCTCCAGGAGCAGTGGCATCTATTGAAATGCAGACAGCCCTGAATGGGTCAAGTCTATGCAAATTAGAGGGGCCTTGCACATTCCCCTTCTGCACAGGGCCCCAAAAATCCTAGAACCGGCCCTGCTTTGGAGTGTCTGGCCTTCATGCTGCCAATCAGCAGTAGAGGACCCGCTCTGCATTTCTCTTGGCTCTGGGGAAGGCTGCGGCTGTGGCGTGCATCGGTAAAAAATAAAATGGCAATGAAATAATTTCATTGCCATACTATTTTTCACATTTTCTACGTGTGGCTCGCAGCAGGCGACATTCCTCCCCCCTCAGGAAGAAACCGTCGCTGAATAAATGTCTGTTCTGCACTGGTGATGTCTAGGGCAATTCGTCCATCTTCAATTAGTATTCGCCTATCGTCAAGAAAGTCAAACAAGATAAGGACTTCATTGGAACTAATGATCAATCTCGTAATGGCCCCCTAAGGATTTTATTGAATAGTAATTGCATGGTGACTATTCTAACAGTACTACTATCTTGTCACTAAAGTGTTTCTCATCCACCTGCTGTTGTTCTTATATGTTTCTGGTGTGCACCCTAAAAGGAAACAAACTCATCCATAGGTTAGCTAGTGCCATGGGATCTCTTCGGTTAATCCCACCAAGTTTGTTTTCAGGTGGTAAACCCAACGCTGTTCCCTTCTTAACAAAGGCATTTTTCATTCTGTCACTCACCCATTGAGCCTAGGTTTGTCCATAACTACCCAATGAATGTCATTCTCTAAGTGACGGGCTTCCAAAAAAGTGATTGGTGAGTATAGTGGACATACAGATGCATTTAACAGTGCTCCTATGTTCACTTATCCTTGTTTTCACTTTCCTCATGGTCATGCCTATGTACCGCAATCCACAGGAGCATGCAATACAATAAATCACCCTTTCAGAGTTACAGTTGGTGAGGCAACGTAATTGCCATGGTGTTTTTAAACCTAGGTTTACTTCCTTAGTTACTGCGGTAAATCTGCAGACGCTACACTCTCTGCAAGGGAAGTGACCCATTACTGGGTCAGTACCCCAGAGGGTCCTTGTGGTTTCAGTTTTTTTTTGTTCTAGGTCGTATATGAACTAATTCATCTTTCAAATTCTTGCTCCTCTTAAAGAAAACATGGGTGGTCCAAGATGCGATCTATTACTGTTCAAAATCCTCCAGTATTTGTTCACAATTTTCTTAACATAATTTGATGCTGTGCTGGATGTTGTAAAACAAATCAGTTTGTCAGTTTCCTGTCTTTGTCTATCATCAAGGAGAGCTTCTCTATTGTTGTTGCTGCCCTCTTGCTTGCCTTAGTCACAACCCGTGTAGGGTAGCCCCGATTCCTAAACTTTCTGGATAGGACCTGTGCTTTCTCATCATAATCATCTATTGAGGTGCAATTTCAGCATACCCTAAGGAATCAACCAGAAGGTTTTCCCTCAATGCCCTCAGGTGAAAACTGGTGAACAAAAGAAGGCTATTTCTGTCAGTAGGTTTGTGAAATAATTGTATGCTGAGTTTACCTTCTTTGGGTACAATTACCAGGTCTAAAAATGGAAGCTCTGTCTTGGCCATGGTAGATGTAAACTTCGAAAACTGATTGTGAGAGTTCAACCATTCAATGAATTCGGTTGCCTCTCGCTACATTCTATGAGAAATTGTCAATAAAGTGCTTCCAGACCTTAATCCTATCCCTGTGTGGGTTCCGTAGAGAGTAACTGTGTTCCTCCTCGAAGTGATGGACATATAGACAAGGTAAGCTAGGAGCAAAAGTGTTTCCCATTGAAGTACTGTGGACTTGCTTTCAATAGGTCCAGTTGAATTAAAATAATTCATGGTGAGAGCTATCCTGGCCAAAGAGATAGTGAACTCTTGGAGGGCAGAGTAACTTTACTCCTCTTTGCTGAATACATCCTCTACTACCCTCAAGGTCTCTTCCTGCAGTATACTGGTGTGTTACATTTCAATGTCAAGAGAAATCAATATCTCAGATTCATAGTCAAATGTGACAGAATCCAAGAGGTTTAACCCTTCCGTGGTGTCCTTAAGATATTATGGCATTTTGACAACCAGGGGGCGCAGGTGATAATTGCAATGCTGATGGTTCCAAGACAGATCCAATGCCGGACACTCTCGGTCGCCCTGGGACAGGGGTTATCCCTTTGTGGATTTTGGAATAGTGTAGAAATATGCAAAAAGTTTGCCTCGTTTTCTGTAATCCACCTGTTCTTGCGATCTTTATCAATCTCTTTCCTGATCTCCCTCTGTATCTCATGTGTAAAATCTTTGTTGGTTTTTGTGTAATTTCTTATGATCCCCAATAGCCTAAGATACTCCCTTATCTGCTGGTTTTATGGTTATTTTCTCATTTAGTTTCAGCTGCTGTAGGACTTCTCTTTCTACTTTATTTAATTGTGGAAAGTATCATCATGTTCAACTCGTAAAACCTCCACCTCATTTATGCCAGCCTCCACCTTATTTATGCCAGCCTGCACTTCTGTACTTCTGCACTTCTGTAGGAACCAAATGTGCTGGGGGAAAGTCGAATTATTATGGAGGCCTGTGCACACCTCTCCTCTCTGGGTTTATCTCTGCTACAAATAATACTTTAAGTCTGATCTTCCAAAAAAAACTCAGAGAGTTCACTCCGTAAGTTAAATTGATCTACTTTATTTGTAGGGACAAAACCTAGTTCCTTCTCTAATGCCTGTAGCCTATGTCACATTATGTATATGTTCAATTTTTATTGTTTAGTTAATTAAAACCATAACAATTTTTTATCAGAATAAAAACCTAGTATATAATACAGCAAATTTCATAGTTGAAGAGAACGTAGAAGTGTTAGTTCATTGTGTGGAAGTAGCCTGGACATTGTGCATTATTTAGGTACGTTATTTGACTCGTGGCTATTCATAGTTATGAGCCCAAACTTCATTCTTGGATAAAACAAAGTAAAAATTCACCTGAGGTTGATTAGCTGTCAGCGGTCTTTGAGTAGCTCTTTTGCAGAGCCTGGTATAAAACTTTCTTTCAAAATGATTGTGTCTATTTGATTGGCTAGTCTAGGCCATCTGTCCGTTAGAATAGCTGGTGCAAGCAAGGATGTTACAGACATGAATGTATCGAGATTTAAAGTCTGTGCAAATACGCAAATGTTTAAAAAAGTAAATGCTCAAGTATTTAAACGAGTGTCAGAACAGCATACAAACTTGTTGGCGTGCACAAGCTTATAGGAGTGGCGGCTCCAAGTCCTGCAATTTTATCAAGTTCAGACGTGCAGGCGGGTGGGGACTCCATTAGATGTTTGTGGGATTGTCAGTTCCCCCTGGCGAGAGGCCCTCCTTTGTTGGTCCAGACTCTCGTAGTAATCTACACGCTTCCGCGAAGAATTTGCCAAACTGTGCAAGGACCTTTGGAGTGACAGATGTATATATATGAGCAATAGTGCTTCCTTACATGATCTTATCCCATGTTGCGTGAAGATAGGCCTTAAATACCTGCATCTCTGTTGTAGTAAACTTGCGCAGCAGCATACAATATGAGCAACAGATACAGAATGGTATTTGCACAGCCTACATTGCTACTGCCCCAGAGCCCAGTTTTTCCAATGTGCCCTGTACTCCCTAATGGGCGTTGTTAGCAGCCTAACTGATAGAATGCTCTTGAATGCGTGCTTTCCAATTGCTGCTCTCAGGTATGGTTGGCAGAGAGAGGCTTCATGGGATGCTGCAAGCTCCTCCGCGTCTCTGATGCTTCTTGCCTCCTTTAAGTCCAGATCCCTAGAGGCCTTTCTGGCTTGTGCCTTTAATTTGTTTTTTAGTTGTACTTTGCTGATTGGGAGAGCTAACAAAAGTGCTGGATCCAGGTTTAACGTTGATCCAGCTAATTCCAGGTACTGCGCCCAGGTGCTTTTCTTGTCCAGGAACATTGCCACGAGGGAGCCCCGCAGGGACTCAGGATCTGCCCAGTTTACCTGAAGTGAATAGTTGATTATATCTTTTTTGCATGCTACATCCATGCTTACTAAATTGAATTCCAGTGGGATTAAAGTGCACCGAGTATTCTTTGGCATGCCAAATATCTTCTTGTATGACAGTGTGTGGTTCCACTTTAGTGTCTCAGTTAATCTTTCTGGATAGGCAAGGTGGCCATAGCTTATTGTTGGTACAAGTTTAGCCCCGATGACTCTTCGAATTGCCTCGGCCGAGGGGCTGTTTAGTTTATGATGGAGCATAGATAGAGCATACGTCATTTTTGCTGCTTTAGCTGCTATTGCTTTTGTCTGCAGTGTTTGTTTTCCTGTGTCCGTCAACTAAACTTTGAGGTAATTGTACTTGGAGTCCGTGTCAACCTTTAATGAACCGAGTTACCATTTGAGTTTGCGTTTTATGAGGCATTGGACGAAAATCTGGATTTTTGTTTTCCAGGCATTCGCATGGAGGGCGTTGCGTTGATTGTACATGTGTAAAATATCCAGGGCCCTCCTCATCCCAGTGTAGGTCTGGTCCATCAAGACCAAGTTGTCCACATACTGTATTATTGCTACTTTTTTTCATCCTAGCGTTGGTGGGAAGGTTCTGCCTTTCAATAATTCTTCCCCAAGATCCGCTGTGTATAAGTTGAATAAAGTCGGGGCGAGTGCGCATCCCTGCTATAAACCTCTGTTGGTGAGGATCCGACCGGTAGCATGTGATTGTGTTAGCTTGATCCTCACCCATGTATCCATGTATAATGTTGCTATTGCTGCAAGCAGTTGTTTCGGGATGCCCCATCCTGCCAGTTTTTAGGTCTCGGCCTGCACCAGCGCTTGCGCTGGTCTGGCCGAGAGTTTTAGTAAGCGGGTTTTGGAAGTGCAAACCCACTGGCTTTCGGCTGGCGACCAGCTTGCGTTCACGATGGCGTGCACGCGCTCGCAGCTGCCATCTGGGTTTCCTATCTCTTCCTCATTTCCTCATCATGGCTCATTAACTCTCTGGACTCTGATGTTTCAATCGCAGCAGCAGCTCACATTACCAACTGACGGCCCTGGACTACAGTCACATGAAAAACAACAGCGATTAGCATTGAAATGCAAGCTTTTTTTTGTCTAGTTAGAAATATTGCTTCGGTGGGTTGATTTCACCTTATATCGCTATTTGTTTTATATTGGGAGTCACAGCCTAATTACCAGTATTTTTGTCTCACTCTTTTTTTTTATATTTATTCGCGCAAAGCACAAAGCTATATTTAAGGTTACTTTTTCCGCGTCACTTCTTCACTCTATTTAAACTCCACACCCCCACTCTTATTGTCTCTCTCCTTCTCTCTCTCTCCCCTCTCTAATTCTCTCTCTACTTAATTAACTCTCCCTCTCTATCATTTTTAGCCTTTCATTCTCTCACCCCTTTATCTGTTTCTCTTTCAAACTCCTTCATTCACTCTCTTTCCCCTTCTTTCTCTCTCTCTATCCCGCTCCACTCTTTATTCTATGTACACCCTTTCTCTCTCTTTCTCTCTCACCACCCTCTCTAATTGGGCATTATATCTTCACTCTATCTCTCACTCGGCAACACCACAGCATCACTCAGCATCACCACAGCATCACTCAGCGCAACCACAGCATCAATCAGAGCCAACACAGCATCAATCAGAGCCAGCACAGCATCACTCAGCACCAACACAACATCTCTCAACGCCATCACAGCATCACTCAACGCCATCACAGCATCACTCAGTGCAACCACAGTATCAGTCGGCACCACCACAGCATCACTCGGCGCTACCACAGCATCACTCGGCGCCACCACAGCATCACTCGGCGCCATCCAGCATCACTCGGCACCACCACAGCATCACTCGGCGCCACCACAGCATCACTCAGCGCCACCACAGCATCCACCACAGCATCACTCAGCGCCACCACAGCATCACTCAGCAGCACCACAGCATCACTCAGCGTCAGCGCAGCATCACTCAGCGTCATGACAGCATCACTCAGCGCCGCCACAGCATCGCTCAGCACCACCACAGCATCACTCAGCACCGCCACAGCATCGCTCAGCACCGCCACAGCATCGCTCACCCCCACCACAGCATCACTCAGGGCCACCACAGCATCACTCAGGGCCACCACAGCATCACTCAGCACCACCACAGCAACACTCAGCACCACCACAGCATCACTCAGCACCACCACAGCATCACTCAGCACCACCACAGCATCACTCAGCACCACCACAGCATCACTCAGAACTACCACAGCATCACCACAGCATCACTCAGTGCCACAACAATATCACTCAGCACGACCACAGCATCACTCGGCACCACCACAGCATCACTCAGCGCCACCACAGCATCACTCAGCGCCACCACAGCATCACTCAGTGCCACCACAGCATCACTCAGCGCCGCCACAGCATCACTCAGCACCGCCACAGCATCACTCAGCGCTGCCACAGCATCACTCAGCGCCGCAACAGCATCACTCAGCGCCGCAACAGCATCACTCAGCGCCGCCACAGCATCACTCAGCGCTGCCACAGCATCACTCAGCGCCGCCACAGCATCGCTCAGCGCCGCCACAGCATTGCTCAGCACCACCACAGCATCGCTCAGCACCACCACAGCATCGTTCAGCACCACCACAGCATCATTCAGCACCACAACAGCATCACTCAGGGCCACCACAGCATCACTCAGGGCCACCACAGCATCACTCAGGGCCACCACAGCATCACTCAGGGCCACCACAGCATCACTCAGCACCACCACAGCATCACTCAGCGCCACCACAGCATCACTCAGCGCCGCCACAGCATCACTCAGCGCAGCCACAGCATCACTCAGCGCCGCCACAGCATCACTCAGCGCCACCACAGCATCACTCAGCGCCGCCACAGCATCACTCTGCGCCGCCACAGCATCACTCTGCGCCGCCACAGCATCACTCAGTGCCACCACAGCATCACTCAGCACCACAGCAGTATCACTCAGCAAGACCTGAGTATCATTCAGCATCACCTCAGCATCGTCTCCGCAACAGTCACCACCACCACCACCACTACCACCTCAGCCTGCTCTCGGAATCTGGCATCTGTTGATTCCCCCCTAGCGTCTGGCCGCTGCTAGTGTTATAATACAGGTACTAGTTCCCAACCTTCACCCTCCGATTGTTTATGCCCCCTCAAAAAAAAAGCTTTAACAAACAACCATTGCAATAGGCAGAAACAAGTTGCCAGCATTGCAAGAACAAAAGAAAACTGAGGAAATTTTTTATTGTAAATACTTTTTTTAATATGGTCGTTCAGTTTTACATAATGCCTTCTTGGTCATATATAAAGTAACAAAAATGCTTCTGACACTTTTTTATTATAACTTTTCAGCATGCTGCACAGCAGCCACACTTCTCTACAGCACAGCTTGAAGACATTGGCAAAGTCAGTAGCTCTGGCTAAACACTTATAAGGCCCCAAAGGCGAGACCTATTGGCTATGCCAATGCTTGTTTCCATAGGATGTGGCGGTAAATGTCGTCAAAGGCAGCCCTATTATCAATAAAGCAGGCATATAGGGGTGGAGTATTTGTTTCACGCGCCATTGAGCCCAAATAGGTGAGGGCGATGATGTTGTCTAGAGTCGATGCATTGGGTCTAAACCCTGTCTGGTAGGGCGGAATTATTTTGTTATCTGTTATCCATTGTTCTAGTTCTTTTAAGGAGGGCTTTGGCAAAGATTTTGCCATCCATGTCTAGTAGGGCGATTAACCTGTAGTTTTCCAGTCAAGTCGAGTATCTCTTTTTATGGATTGGGTAGAGGATCGAACCCTTCCAGGCTTCCGAGATGACTGATGTATCAAGGCATTCATTGAACAGGTTGAGCATCACTGGAGCCCAGAAAGTTTGATCATCTTTAAAGATAATCCCAGGTATGCCATTCGGTCCTGGAGCCTCATCACTGCGGCTGTTTTTAGTATTTTTAGTATCTCTACCCTGGTTACTGTTATATTACTGTCCTCCAGATCTTTTAAGGAATTCTTTAGCTGGTCGATGTGGAAGGTCTTGGGTTTGTCTGAGTCTAAATATAGGTCCTCCACGTGCTGCTCCCACTTGATTGCTGGTACGACATTCTCCTTGCTATGTGACATAGTTGCTAAGCTGTTTACGTATTTCCAGAGTTCTTTAGATTTGCTGGGCGGTAACAAGGAATATATATGTTTCCACTGTTCCTGCATTTCTTGTTGTTTTTGGCTCCATGCAATTTTTTTGTATTGGTTTCTAGCCTCTTTCAGTTTGCTTTCTGTGGCAGTAGTTCTTTCCTTTCTATGTTGTCATCTTTGAAGACGGCAATTTTGTTAGGGAATATTTAGGACTGGTTTTAATAACTGGAAAGCACCTGCAGGACTCCAAAGTCATCATGTCAAGAGATGGCTATGGGGAGGCGTACACATTGTTAGCATTTGATTTAAGTCCTGATATGGAAGACGATGACCACTAAACTTGATCAAAAACGGAAACCTAAAAGCTGAAATACATTTTAAGCACCCTCTGGCAGCTAATGTGAATATGGTTGTATTCACTGTATTTGACAGAGTCATCCTAATAAGTCACGTCAAACAGATTTTGTTTAATTATCTTTAAAATATTGTAAAAGAAACTCATTGGGCTACTCTGTTTTCAGATAAAGATACGTTCACAGTGTTTGACAGCGCTGCAGCATTCCCTGCACACAGAAAATATACAAAATCTAAATTTAATTCAGATTACAAAAAGCTGCTAAAAGGATAGAGAATAACAAAATACAGGTCCAGGATAACAAAATACAGGTCACACGACGTGAGCATTGGATATATTTTATTAGTAAAATGTCAGAGGGTATGACATTTATAAGTTTCATAAAACTATATTTCGACGACGTTGCAATCAACTACCATCTTAATATGATATATGTGAGCACAATCTACAAGAGTGGCTAAAACTGCAAATCCAGCAGGACATCCCTAGGGCAGGCTCAAAACTTATTCCTGCATTACTCTACGCAGATGACACAGTGTTGTTTGCCAGGGCTGCCGTAGTTCTCCAAAATCTTTTAAATACTTTTATAGATTTTATAGACTCTCTAGATCTTGCAATCAATTTCTCCAAATCTCACACCATGACGATCGGTACCCAGAAGGATCCAGATCATAAGTTCTTCTGCAGGGGAGTAGAACTTACCTAATTTTCAACTTTCCCCTATCTGGGAGTGTTGTTTGATGACAGAGGGTTGTGGGTTGCACAAAGAACACATAAAAAGAACACCCTGGCTAGGGCAGTGGGGGCAACTATGGACTTCGCAAAGAGACTAGGGGCTAAGCCTGTATCCACCCTAATAAAGGTTTATAGAGATAAATGTATCCCCATGGCCACTTATGGTTGCGATGTGTGGGGGTACAAGGATGTAAGAGACTTGCAGGAGGTGGAGAACAAATCTTTGCGTAGACTCCTTGCTGTCCTCTCCTGCACCCCTGCCTTCATGATGAATGAGGAGCTTGGCTTGGGTTATATTTCAGATCTTATTGCAGCCGCACCGATAATGCGCAGGCTAAGAATCTGGTCAAATCCAGCTCCCACTTTAAATCAACATGTCTTAGCGGACTGTACTGCACTTGAGGGGGCCTTGCGTATCCTCTGGTTAAGGTAAGTCATGGAGCAGCTGAGGAGGCTAGGCTGTCCTGATTTGTTTATGAACCTCAGGCCATTACGCCCTAGTGCCAGGAGGAACATCAAACACTTGTTTCTGGCCAGGCAGTTGAGGGAAAGGGAGGGCACGGAACTTGCTAAGCCCTCGGTGAGAAAATATATGACACTGAGCCTAAGCTCGCAGGCGCAGTCTTATCTGTCACTTGTTAACAATGTTCACCATCGCTTCCTGTTAACCAGATTCAGATTCAATTTTATACACTGGTTATGAGTCTTCCCTAAAGGATTTCCAAAGCTAGGTGCCCTAAAGCCATGACCTTGTGCCAATTTTTCAGAGCAGGACACTTTGCACTTTAAATTTTTCTGCGAATTCTATGGCACCTTGCGGAAAAAATCATCCTTCCGCTGCTAAAAAATGGTCAATTTGTTCAAGTAAAGGCCTGCACTATTGTACTTACAAATGCTTTCCTCCCTCATAGTTTGCTTTGGGGTCGTAAGTTTTTTTCCAGGAGCCCTAAGTCTCAGGAAGAAGCTGTTCAAGGACCAGCAAGCTTGAATTTGATTTGAGCCTCATAGGTAATATCAGTGTTTATTCTACAGTGGTATACTTTACGGACTGAATTTGATGTCTCTTGGTCCTGTAAATGCACTGATGCACTTGCACTTTATATGCCCAATTTCTTACCCCCGATTTTGTGCTTTGTATTCCCTCTTTTTAACATTGAGTCTCAATCTGACCTTTTGCACAAACGGTCTTAGATGATCTTATTCATGTTAACTGGATTTGCTTATGCACTCATGGTTTCGTTTAAACTCTATGTATTTTTATGTGTCTTTTGGTACATATGTTTTAATTCATGTGCTTGTATGGCCTTTATTGGCCGAATGAAGAATCTTTGACTTCTTACACAGTTTGTCAAAAGTGTAAAGCTGTGTAAGGAGAACTTTTGTGCAATGCTGTACATGTAAAATAAAAATGTTAAATCTAAATAACGTGTCTGCATCATTTATTCACATTTAAGTGTGCATATTTAACCTGTAAACTAAGATGTTTAAAAGATGCCGGAAAAGTAATGAAAAGAAAAAGTTTATTACAAAGCGGTTTCCTTAGTATAAGCAGCACTCAAATAAAATTTACTACATAACTGAAAACGAAAGATGATAATTTGAACATACCTATACACAGATATACAGTGGTATTAAAAAATTCTGTTATATGGGACAGCATCCGAATAAACATTAGCGGATAGCCATGTCTTCATTTTGAATAACGTCTTTTTAGGTTTATAGCTAGAGCCTCTGATTCTTTCAGGTGATAGTTGTGGGAAGAAAGGCGATGTGGACAGCTTTGAGAGTGGATGACAATACACAGGTAGTTGGGTCTTTGGAGGAATATAAGTTGGATCTTTCATGCTTTAAAGTTGTTGCTGCTGTTCAGCATTGCGTACAATCAGAGGCATGCAGAAACTGTTCCTATCCTCTTGGTGCTTCCTGGTGCAATAGCGTTTCTGGGTGAGTTAGGCCTTGCTGAAGTTGTACATGGGAACTTACAACAGGCCTGCCTCCATTGAGGAATTTGTCTTTCTCATTCCAGGAGATAATGTCTTTAGTGGCAGTCATTTTTCTTTCAATGCGCTGGTCCTCTGTAACTATGACATAATTTTTAAAGGTTTTTCAACAAAAGTATCTGCGGTTTATGGAGGTTCTGTAATCGCTAGTGGCGGGGAAATTTCAGATTCAGGGGAATAAAGAGCCCACCTTTCATTTTCAACCAGATCTTGACCATAATATTTTTAAATGTTTTAAAGAACGTTTGAGTACAGGTTGGCTTTGTCATGCAGCTCTTTAGTGTCGGCATCCTGGTGCTGCATTTCATTTTTCCTAATGTCCCATTTATCGAGCGTGGATGTCCCCAGCTGTTCCAGCTGGTGCCAGGTACCAAGTACATCTTTTGGGCATGCTCCCTTAGTGCCTAATATAAGGACATTACCTTTTAGGGTGTTTAGGGCACTCTCTAAAATTGCAGCCTTCAAATCATCTGAAGCTACACAGAAGATGGCATTTATATGTTGATTCAACTGGCATTTTTAGGAGGGTTCGATTTTGGCATAAATGTGCCAACATGGCTGGTACCTTTTACTATAAGATCTAGAATGTAAATTTTACAGGGTGTAATGGTTCTTTTCATATGGTTTGGACTTGGTTTTGAGTGTATATGCAATGGGGGGATCAGATGGAAAAATACCTATATGCAATCTATAGTCTTCTAGGGTGTCTGCTTTTAAATCTACCAGTAAGTAACCGTGGGGTTTCTTGGTAGCAACATTAAAGGCCCCCCCAAAAAAGTTTGTGTTTCTGGATTACATTTGTTTGGCTATAACGGCTATCTGCTGTTTGTCATGGGGGATTTTAAAGAACACTAGGTAGGAGGCACTGAGAGTTATTAGGGCGCGTGCTCTTACTTTTGTAAAACTAGTTCTAAACTCTGTAACATATTCTTAGATTGCAGTGGTGAGAATATTATATGAAGAGTTTCTCTACCTCAGTGTGCTCTTCGCCTTTCACATGAGATCATCTACAATTCACCATGTTTATGTGGCTTGGGGGTAGCACAAATTGTCATTGCGACTAATCTGTATTCCTTCTATAAATTTGATGTGTGGGAACTTTAGGGATAGTTCTGTATAAAGAACTTGTTCAGCATGAAGAAGGCCAAAACAATGTTGGTCAGGGTTTGGGGTAAAATACTAGGAGCATTTTCTAAAAGTTTTTTTTATAAAATAGCTTTTACCGCAATTCGAAGGAAACACGAAGATGTGTGCTGCAGCCTGGAGTCCAAAGCCGGGTGAAGGCGCTTATGCCCATCAATAACCATACGGCAGTGTTTTGGAGTCATCCGTTAGTACCCCTTTATCAAACACCACTTGCATGGTTTTATGCACAGTTGGAATTTTCTACAGGTTTTTGGACCTGACAATGCTAGGTTGTTTTACCATAATAATTTCATAAGTTTAGTGGTCACTTGTAGCAGGATATTCGTTCACCAGATCCTTTAGAATATTAAAATGGATAAAGCTGTTGTTAACATTTCGGGTGATACCTTTTACTTAATTACAGACTCCATTTTTGGATATACGAAACAAGTAAGTCTTTGAACCAGTTGACACACATTCACAAATGTATTTATCATGATCTAGCTCGCTGGTCAAATCACCCAAACAATCCTCAAGCTGAGGATCTTCATCCCTGGATTGCTCACAAAAATAACAAAGTCTGTACTGTGATGCAGACACCTGTCCTGAAGTTTGTCCTGCATGTTGTAAAGCTCCAAATGAGCATGCACAGTTGTGAAAGACGCTATGAAGATGTTTATATTGTGACACATTGTTGGGTAAGCGTTATCTAAGAAAAACTCCTTTATTCTTTTTCTCAAGAGAATAGACACCTCTAAGTCCGATAAAATGGATCTTTTCAAAGTCCATCCCACATTATGGCTTGCTCTTAACCGGTTAACGTTACACAAACCGCAGCGTGATCTGATATATGTCCCGGCAGTATATTAACCTCTTTCAATCTCCCGGCCCAGACTCTATCCACTATTAAGTAGTCTAGCCTGGAGAAATGGTTATATTTTTTGCTATGGAAAGTATATCCCCATTTTTGCCCCCTTAGATATCTTCATGCATCGACCAAGCCCATTTCGTATAGCATATGTTTCAAAGCCTGCCTTGTCCTTGGAGCTTGAGCCTGGCCCCCCCTCCTACTAGTGGATCTATCTAAAGTTGGATCTAATAAGGTGTTAAAATCACCCCCAATAATTATGGGGGTGGTTACCCCCGCAAGTGTCAGTTGTAAATCTACTATATGCTGAGGGTCGTCCACATTGGGGCCATAGAAAGCCACACATGCAAATTCTATACCCGAACATCTAAGAGTTGCTAAAAACCACCTCCCAGAGCTATCCGTTTTAGAAGAGATCAGCTCGATTCCTGATCCCCTCCTAATCAATACCGCCACCCCTTTACAATATTCTACTTGATTAGAGGCAGCGTAACTCTCAATCCATCTTACTTTTGTAAAAAGTTCTTTACTTTCACTTGCGGTCAAATGGGTCTTTTGTAAGATGACTACCTGGACTTTAAAATCATCTAAATATTTCATCGTCAACCTCTGCCTGCTTTTTGATCTGAGACAATTTACATTACAGGTCAGCACCTGTAATATATTGTCATTCCCCCCATCTCTATAGAACTTATTTCCAGTGATGGCCCAAGACCGAAAAGATGTTAGTACAGATACTGAGGACTAATTTTTTTTTCCACTGCTCCCCACCCTGTGCCCTGCCTCCCACCTCTATCCACCCTCTCCCACCCATGGGAACCCTACCTTGACTTTCAGGCATATACATGCCTATAAGACCACCAGAGAGGAGGAGGAATCTCCATAGATCCATAGCTTGATAAACAGTGCTTCCCCTACTCCCCCACCCCTCACCCCCCCCCACCTCACCCCGAGGGTGCTCAACTCAAGTGCCAATGTTGAGAGGGCCTTTTCACAGAAAAAAGTTTACATGGGAAGGAAAAAGCGAGCGCACATGACCAAAGACTCACTGAAGAAGGATTGTATGATGTACTGCAATAAGTTTGATTTGCAAAAATATATTTGGACCTCATATACACTGTACGCACACTGTCTATATACCATGCACTATCAGTGCAGAAAGCAAGCAATAATAAAAGCAAAATGTTCCATAAACACTGGAAAAACACTGTTTCTGTTGTTTTTAATGGCGCGAATATGTGTAACCACTGATAACCATTGTTTTTTTAAGATATTAAAATCACTTGAAAACACTGAAAAAACCCCACCAGAATTTACCAAAAATAGAAAGTGAAAAAGGAAAGCCTACACATACTTAATTACAGTCTAGGAAGCATGATCCCACCTAGTACTTAACACTCTGCAAGGCTTTTTTAATAAATATATTTTCCTTTTCAGAGACGTACATTAGCCATTGAATAGAAGGTGTAGAATAACGCTTTTGTTTACCATTATAGAGATCTGGGGGCACCAGCACTAAGGGGCAGATGTACGACCCGTTTTTGCATGCGCAAACGGGTTTGCGACCCATTTGCGCATGCACAAACCTACAGGGCCATGTACAAAGCCTATTTAGCGAGTCGCAATTTATTTGCGACTCGCTAAATAGGTTTTGCGACTCGCTATTAGGAAGGGGCGTTCCCTTCCTAATAGCGACTCACAAGCCATGTAAGAATGTTTTGCGGCCGCAATTGCAATCGCAAAACACTCGCAATTTACCGCCCTCTTCAAGAGGGTGGTAATGCAGTCGCAAATGGGAAGGTGTCCCCAGGGGACCCCTTCCCCTTTGCAAATGCAGGGGCAAATATTTTTTAGGGGCAGGCAGTGGTCCCAGGGACCACTACCTGCCCTTAAAAAATGAAACGAAAACGTTTAATTTTTTCTTTTTAAATGCAGCCCAATTTTCTTTAAGGAAAACGGGCTGCATTTAAAAAAAAAACCTGCTTTATTGAAAAGCAGTCCCAGACATGGAGGTCTGCTGAGCCCAGCAGGCCACCATCCCTGGGAGGGCCAGCCATTCCCAATGGGGTTGCAAATTGCGAGTGCCTCATTAATATTCATGAGGTTCGCATTTTGCCACCCCATTGGGAATTGCAATCAGTGTCGCAGACACTGTAGTACATACCAATTTGCGACTTGCAAATTGCGAGTCGCTATTGCGACGCAATTTGCGAGTCGCAAATTCCTTGGTCGTACTTCTGGCCCTAAGCTTTCAGGCTGGAAAAATGCATGTAGAAAGTCATACACATGGAACCCAGTGTCAAATGTTGAAAAGGTTTGATGTACTTGATGCATTTTGCCATCTTGGGGGTGTTGGGGTTCAGAACCTTTTCTTATTTTGTCATCTGTACAACACTGTCTCTAAATAGGTTGCAAGCTTTCCGTAAAATAAATACATCTTCCTAAGCTTTCAACTCGGGTTCAAAATAAAAAGTCTTTTCATGGTTTCACAATGCCATTTTAAAAACACTCCTTCTCATCGGGCATTATATACTCAATACCGTAGCCGTCGGGCGTGTGTTAAAAAGTGTGGAGAAATAACCTTTAGACCCTGTAAAATTGAAGGTTTTTGGCAAATTACTCAATTTCACGGGTAGAACATTTAGAGTATCTATGAATCCTATATGTAAAGGAACCGCAGTGAGAAGCATCAGTTTGACTCCCTGAGTGATGAGTTCTACAGGCACCTTTTAAAGAATCGTATTTTGCAAAAGGAGGAATGAGTCATTTGCTTTAGCGCTACGGGCCATCAGTGTATACCCCTTGAATTCTGTTTGCAAGAAGGTGCTAAGGAAATCATTCATATAGGAAGGCCCTGCAAACTCCCAGTTTTCATCGGAAGTTAGATGTTGGTTGGAATATGCAGTTGGGCTTGTATACAACATTTTCTCTAATGCATTCTATATCAAACACTAGAGTTTTTTGTTTTGATCTGGGGTAGCCTTTTGTCAAGTAACACATGTGTTCTTTTCGTGGGAGAAAATGCATTGTACACAGTAGGCAATTCATCCCTCCACAGTCATGGTTAATGGCGGTGTAGTGGCCACAACCCGAGCAATCCACTTTGGGATGAACTGTGTCGAGCCATTGCTCGCCATATGTCATTGTATTATCAAACAGTTTTGTGAGCAACAGAATAGATTGCAATGCGGACATTTCTCTTTCAGGCCCTAGTCTGCAATGCACCTGTCACTCTCACACATTTTACAGAGCATTTCACACTGATAAATGGACTGTGTGTTGTAAATGTGATACCAATGTGTACAAAGTACTTACCACCTAAGAACCCTACAGAATCATAATGCAGAGTGTAAACCATCTACTTCTTGCATGCTCTCTGGACATAAAATACCACTGTGCTCCAGCAGTTAAAGTTGAGTAACCACCATTGTTGTTTTCAATAATTTAGTGTAAAGGGTACTCTTTAAGGCTCTGTACACGCCACATTCTCTACCTCAAACAATGAGAGCACCTTTTCTGAGGACTGTGATTTCTGCTTTGTAAAAATGTTAGAAAGGTTTTCTAAAAATTGTCACAACCCTGACCAATGAAACAGAGCAGTTATTGCCAGGTTCAGATTTTGCACACCCAAAACCATAGAAATTCCGCAATTATAGTTATCTCAAGTAACTAGAACTCATGCCCTAAGGTAACTATAACTCGTGCCCCCACCATGCACAGTTTTCTCATCAATAATTTCACTGCAAATGTTGCATTGATATTATCAATGATGTCATAGAAGATGTCATGAGTGATGTAATTCGTGGGGTAATTAGCAGTGCATGGTAAGGGTGCGAGTTATAGTTACTTGAGATAACTATAATTGGTGAATTTCTGTGGTTTTGTGTGTATAAAATCTGAACCTAACTATAATGTCCCTGTAACCTTTGGTTTTTCCAGTGACTTTCTAAGGTTTTTTAAATTCTATTTCCTAACTATAACATGCCTGTAACCTTGGGTTTTTTCAGTGAATTTCTACAGTTTTTTCAAATTTATTTTTATTAATTTTAAAACACAAGAGGAAGATATCCAATGTAACTCTGGACCCAAGCCAACATCTACAAATTTGATCAGCATATTTAGTTCACCATCACAATATAGACTATCCTGCATCATAACATGCAGCAGGTATAATATAACCCTTTCTAGGCCAGATAGTGCCAGCAATCGCATCAGCCAATGCTGAAAGGTTGGTGGGTTAGAATCCAGTCAGTCCAATGCAATACATAAACGGAGCACCGCCATAGCGACAAAGATGAAAGACTGGCAGGACCTGGGGACAACCTCATTATGAACCCCTAAGAGTACTAATTTAGGGGTTAGAGTGATATCAAGCTCTTGTGTGGGTATGTAAGTGGTTGTGTGAGCAGGTGTGTGAGCAGCTGTGTGGGTCAGGGAGTGGGTGTGTTAGTAGTTTTCTGGGTTTGAGAGTGAGTGAGTGTGTGAGTATCTCTATGGGTGTGTGAGTGGTTGTGTGAGTGAGTGTGTGAGTAGGTGAGTGGGTCAGTGGGTGTATGTGTTTTTTTTAATTGGGGTCTGGATCTGCAGATCCACCCAAATCTGCCTGGATTTGTGAGGATCCGGTTGGATCCCAGGATCCTCGCTCACAAAAAAGAAAACGTTTTTGGACAATTTTATGCCCATGAGGGGTCCCTCACAGACCCCTCCATCAGTCCCATGGGGTCAGGGTACCTCAACCCTGACCCCTTCTATCACTTTTACATTTTATTTTACCCTCTGGGATCCGTGTCCCGATGCACAAAATGGCAGCCGCAACTTTCCTCTCAGGTTGCGGCTAGCCAATCACGGCATTGATGTAGGCATGTGGATCCACGTCTCTTGATATACATAAATATTGTTTCTTTAATAACTTCAAAACTACTGAACAAATTTACACCAAATTACAAAAAGCACTTTTTCTAGACCAAGATCTAGCTGTCTGCCAAATTTGGTGTAATTCCGTTAAGGGGTTCAGGCTGTAGTTCTGGCTAAAATCCCTTTGAGAAATTGCATGGGGAAAATGCATTTTGGGACCCCCCCTACGTTCAAGGCCCCTGCTAGACGGATCACCCAAAACTTTACAGACAACAGCTAAAATGACTGACAAACTAGTTTTGAAAATGTCATTAATATTCTTCAAAAGGCACCAAAGGTATTAGCAAAACAAAAAAAAACTTTCATATGGAATCTAGGTCCTAACTATAACTGCAAAACACACAAGATGATGGACGGAATGCTGCACATTGGCAAACATTCACCCCCAGTCACAGATCGGGGTTTAATCCATCGTTATTTTGCTTCACCACGCCACCCCAGTTCAGACATAGCCATATGCAAATCAGTCTTGACCCTGTGCCTCATGGGAACAGTCCAGACCGAACTGCCAAGCCATGTCTTCCCTGGACCGGAATCAAGCATCCTAGGACCGGTTTCAGGCTATCAGCCTTCATCAGCCAGGATAGCTTGACTCCAGTGGCGTAGTGAGCACGGGACCCACGTCTGGGCATACCCTTCCACATAGGGCGAAATGCAAAACACACAAGATGATGGACGGAATGCTGCACATTGGCAAACATTCACCCCCAGTCACAGATCTGGGTTTAATCCATCGTTATTTTGCTTCACCACGCCACCCCAGTTCAGACATAGCCATATGCAAATCAGTCTTGACCCTGTGCCTCATGGGAACAGTCTAGACCGAACTGCCAAGCCATGTCTTCCCTGGACCGGAATCAAGCATCCTAGGACCGGTTTCAGGCTATCAGCCTTCATCAGCCAGGATAGCTTGACTCCAGTGGCGTAGTGAGCACGGGACCCACGTCTGGGCATACCCTTCCCACATAGGGCGAAATGCAAAACACACAAGATGATGGACGGAATGCTGCACATTGGCAAACATTCACCCCCAGTCACAGATCTGGGTTTAATCCATCGTTATTTTGCTTCACCACGCCACCCCAGTTCAGACATAACTATATGCAAATCAGTCTTGACCCTGTGCCTCATGGGGACAGTCCAGACCGAACTGCCAAGCCATGTCTTCCCTGGACCGGAATCAAGCATCCTAGGACCGGTTTCAGGCTATCAGCCTTCATCAGCCAGGATAGCTTGACTCCAGTGGCGTAGTGAGCACGGGACCCACATAGGGCGAAATGCAAAACACACAAGATGATGGACGGAATGCTGCACATTGGCAAACATTCACCCCCAGTCACAGATCTGGGTTTAATCCAACGTTTTTGGACAATTTCATGCCCATGAGGGGTCCCTCACAGACCCCTCCATCAGACCCATGGGGTCAGGGTACCTCAACCCTGACCCCTTCTATCACTTTTACATTTTATTTTACCCTCTGGGATCCGTGTCCCGATGCACAAAATGGCAGCCGCAACTTTCCTCTCAGGTTGCGGCTAGCCAATCACGGCATTGATGTAGGCATGTGGATCCACGTCTCTAGATATACATAAATATTGTTTCTTTAATAACTTCAAAACTACTGAACAAATTTACACCAAATTACAAAAAGCACTTTTTCTAGACCAAGATCTAGCTGTCTGCCAAATTTGGTGTAATTCCGTTAAGGGGTTCAGGCTGTAGTTCTGGCTAAAATCCCTTTGAGAAATTGCATGGGGAAAATGCATTTTGGGACCCCCCCTACGTTCAAGGCCCCTGCTAGACGGATCACCCAAAACTTTACAGACAGCAGCTAAAATGACTGACAAACTAGTTTTGAAAATGTCATTAATATTCTTCAAAAGGCACCAAAGGTATTAGCAAAACAAAAAAACCCTTTCATATGGAATCTAGGTCCTAACTATAACTACCTACTTGAAACTGCCACTAGGTAATATATATGTATACAAATAAATAATACGTATGTACACATTGTTATATAAATAATTACAAATTTTGAATAAATGTATATTTGAAAATGTTTACTTATAAATTGATGTATGCATATATGTGTGTCTATAATTACATTAGGTATGTATTTATTATATAATATCTTTCATAACATACATAACAAAAAGTTATGATCACATTTCCATGGGAAATTGATTTTTTGGTTTGCCGATAACTTTGGCACCGTCTGATGAATCAACACAATACTTTCCAAAAAAGGTCTCATCCACCTTACTTTCTTTCTGGAAAGTGTCGGGGGTTATGCATCAAATGGGGTTCTAAAAAAAGTGGGTCCCAAAACATGTTTTCTCCATGCAATTTTCCATAGAAAAATTGAACAGCAATACCACAATAATGGGAGAAAGGAATTACATCAAATTTGGCAGAAAGCTAGATTTTGGTCCAGAAAGCTAGACTTTTGTGATTTCATATAAATCCATTCAGTAGTTTTTGAGAATTTAAGGTTCACAGTTTATGTATATATCATACTGCAGAGAATTTACGGATCCAACAGATCAATTGATATGGGCTGATTGACTGCCTACCACATCAACAAAGATGTGGTGGCAGACATTTCAGAGCTCCGCGACTCAGTTCCCTGTCCTGCAAAAAGGTGAAAAGAACATACGGGGTGCAGGGAAGGGATATTTTGATTCGCAAGCGGCCCCCCCTCCCTGAGCTGATTTTGGTCCCAGAAACCCCATCACCAGGGCCTCTCGGTTTTTGAATGGAGGGGTGGGAATGGGGACCCCCTCCCAGAGTGGATGTCGGCTCCATGGGTCCTATCCCTCCAGGCCTGTCTGTTTTTGAATGGGAAGGGTGACATGGGGCCCCACTCCCTGAACTGTCCGATGGCCCAGGGACCCTATCCACCGGGGCTGTGACTATGGCACCCATCTAAGGTGGAAGCAGGAATCCTCCCATCGTGTGGGAGTAAACATTTGGTTTTGCTCCCTGACCGCAAGCGCGTGCAGGGATTTATTTTTATTTATTTGTTTTTATCCTTTCACAACAAAAGTGAAGACAATTAAAGTGCGGACAACGCAGATCCATATGTATATTGTACACAATTATAGCGCAAGCTACTTTCAAAACATATAGAATAATATATAAGCAATTACAATGATGTACTTGTCATGAAGGCACTCGTGGAGGTAAGCGGGTTAGTCATCAAATAGTGTGGTGGGTCCTGGGTGTATCATGTAAAAACAAAAGATGATAAAAAAGCTAAGCCTGAATATCCATGAATCTCATGGCCCTGGTTATAAAGCGCATGTAGGGATAACTGCACCCCCACCCGCCCCAGCGCCTTGAGACACTCACGGGTGAGTAGCCCGCTTCACAATTCCCTGATTGATAACTATTTGCTCCCGCTGCAGAAGCACACAGAAAATCTGCTTTCGCTGGGCAAGAGCTTACTTGCTCCCAACTGTTGCCAGCCCCCAGGATGGGGGCTGGCTGAGGAGCTGGCAAGGGCCATAGGGGCCCTTGGGGCTTCCCTCTGTTGCCCCCAACTTGTTTTATTAAAGATGTGGATGTCCAAGTTGGGCACCGGGGCACACACAAAAACAAAAGTGTCTCTCTGCCGCCACCACCCACAATGGGTGCTGGCATGGGAGCAGACAGGGGGCACGGGAGCCCTGGGGGTCCACAGTCCACAACTTATTTTAAAGAAGTGGGTGGCCCAGGGGGCATCGGGGAACCCATAAAAACAAAACGTGGCCGGCTCCTGCTAGTACTCACAATTGATGCTGGCCAAGGAGCCAGCAGTTGCAGCGGGGGCTCCCATCGCAACCCCAACAAAAAAAAACTGAGAAATTATGATAAAACACCCACAAAAAAAAGAAAGAATAATAAATGAGCAGTCAGAAGCAATTTTTTATCATTCACTGCTCTGAAAAGGAGCGCCACATAATGTCCTTTGTGGTCTAATTTAAATATATTTGGATGTATGCTGGTGCCCCAATATGGAGAGGGGCGCCACCAGCATATGTTTAAGTGCTGTGGGGGCAGCAGGGAGTACAGCAGCCCCCCCAAAAATACTTTAAAGATAAATCTTTGTTTCCTGTGGGCTAGAGAACATGACCCCTGGAGAACGTCTGATATTTTTAAGCATTCCCAGAGCTGGAGCCTTGCTCTAGCTTGGGAATGCAGGGACCCCATGAGGTTGGTCTTATGGCTCCATTATGTGGCTTGAAAAGTGTAAAAAAAAGTCTCTCACACTAGTTTAATGTTGCATTCATTGTAAATGTTTTATTTAAATGTTTATTGGCAGACATTGAGATGACCCCTTGACTAACCCAATAGGCCTGCTTTTTTTTATATTGACAGTGACTTACATAAAAAATGCTAGAAACTCACAGAAAAAAACAGAGGTCAAAGTAACAGTTATATCCGAATATTCCCGAAAAAAACTTTGAAATTCACTGGAAAAAAACAAAAGTTAAAGGGACGTTATAGTTAGGTGAAAGCGTCAGTTAAAAAATGCCATTTTAAATTAACAAAACCACTGAAAATCACCAGTTATAGCTATCTTAAGTAACTATAACTCGTGTCCTGAAGTAACCATAACTCACTCCCTTGCCATGCACTGCTAATTACCTCCCATATTACATCACTCATGACATCATTGATAACATCACTAAAACATCTGAAATGACATCACTGAGGGATGTTTCTGCCTGCTGTCCCATCGCTGGGTGTAAAGACTCACTCCCCAATAGTGCATCTCTGCAGGAGCAGGGAGAAGGAGCCATAACACTACAAAGCGCGTCCTCCAGTCCAGTGGAGAGGAGATTTGCTGCCTGCTGTCTGCTGCACCATCGCTGGGGATAAGGACTCACTCCACCAAAGTGCCTCTCTGCAGGAGAGGGGAGTAGTAGCCACAGTGCTACAAAGCGCATCCTGCAGTCTCCTGGAGAGTGCAGCTGCTGCACCATCGCTGGGGGTATGGACTCAAACCCTCATAGGGCCTCTCTGCAGGAGCAGGGATCAGGAGGAGGCACAGCGCTACAAAGCGTGTTCTGCAGTCCCGTGGAGAGGGGATGTGCTGCCTGTCTGCTACACCATGACTGGAGGTAAGGACTCCCTCCCCCATAGTACCTCTCTGCAGGAGCTGGGAGGAGGAGCCACACTGCTACAAAGTGTCCTGCAGTCCCACAGTACTTAACACTCCAGGTCACAGCCTGGGCGAAGATTTTCCAAGAGTGGGTCCATCTGCGTCTGTCTGCAGCCAAACAAGACCGGAGTAGGCCACCCTTCTAACATCTCAAGGAAAGGGTCATATGATTGACAAACGTAAGTCAACAGTTGCAACGTCGATCGCTTCATAAAAGGGCCTTCTCACTAAGAAGGCCTCAATTATGACTTATCTATCGTCAGCCATGGGGGCTGCAAGAGACAAAATTAACAGCATTGAGGAAGAACTGGGTCTCCACTCCTCTGAATCAGTTTCTGCCATGGTCAGTGAGACCCCACAATTGATATGTAGTGACCAGAGCAAGAAGGGTGGGATGCACTGTCTCCCCCAAAAGGACTTGCTCATCAGAGGGAACACTATGGTTGTGGATTTTGACATCCATCGTGTGGATAAAGAACCTCTGGTTGTATCACCAGCCCCTGCTCCACCTTCCAGAAAACAGAAGAAAGGAAATAGGTCCCCGAAAGGCAGCATCATCAGAAGCCATACCATTGTATCAAGCTGTGAACATTCTAAGACTATTAATTCCACTGTATCTTTCTTGGACAAATTGGCATCTAAAATGGAATCTTCAATTAGGAATACTTTTGATGAATATTCCTCCAGGCTGTCTAGGACTGAAAGCACTCTTGCTGAACTAACCACTAGACTTAAGTCCATAATAGAACTCCCACCCAATTGCTTAGGATATATGGGCCAGAAGGGTAAACAAATGAGTGCTGCTAACTAGCCACAGAGACCGTCGTCTATGGCGGATGTGCCAGGGCAAGGTATTATAGCTCATGCTACCTCAATGACTGAAAGTTTTGTGAGTGATGTTTCACTGGCATCTGGTCATACTAGATCACGTGGGAAAGGTGCACTGGGTTATTCCAACAGAACCACGAGTTTAAGGCACCTTCTTATATCTCAAACACGTCTATCTATCGTCGCCTGTTCCTTGTTCTAATTCTATTATGCATCTCCATCCAGAGGCAACGCCTTATGTTTTGATCCTGGAAACTATTCTCCCTTAAGGGAAGTGTTGAAAGAGGACTTTTCTCAGTCCAAAAATAAGGTGCTGCATTGCTTTAAGATCAGGTTGGGTAACGGGTGGCAATTGGCCCAACATATCATCATGGTAGATGGCTTGGTAATGACCCTAAGAGCCTTAGAGGGGATTGCATTGTCAGGTTTGACCACAATGGATGGGTGGGTAGGAACATTGCTAATGCTTCATTGTCCTCAGACATTCACGTTTTACCTTTAGGCTTCTTTTAGGACCCATGGAAAATCTTTTTTCCAGACATACCACACTGGAGGTCGCTCATTCTCCTACATCGCACCCAAGACATGGAACGACCTCCCTCAACACATCACAGCCTCTTCCTCACTTATTGAGTTCCGCAAGAAGCTGAAGACCTGGCACTTCAAATAAGCACCTTGGGACCACACACCTAGCCCAAGCGCCAAAATACCCTCCCAGGTGATTAGTGTGCCATACAAATCAACATAACATAACATTACAACAAGGGGGGCTAGCTTTCTGGTGCAATCACGACATCAACCCTCTATCCTTCAAATAATGTAACTGTTAACTGAAGCATCATATAATATGGAAGCACGACTAGATATCACGTCTTGAGCTCAATAGATAGCAATGATTGACACATCACCTAAGAAGCTGCATTAAAGTCTTCCATTTCTTCTATTTCTGATAATTTTGGTACCCCAAATAAGTCTCATTTAGCTGATTTAAATAATGTACACATTGTGAGTTGAAATATTGTGGGTCTATCAGGTAAGGCCTTCGATGAATGATAGCAAAATTATGTCTCTAAATTCAATCTTATTTGTCTTCAAGAAACCGAGGCTGTGGCTGACTCCTTTTTGTTGGACGGCTTTATCGTATTTCATACTCCAGCCAGTCCTTCCCTGCAGGCAGACCTAGGGGTGGTCTGCTGACCTTGTTATCTCTTTCTTTTTGTGGTAGTTGGCAACATCTTCCTATGGACTCCCCTAATAATATTCAGACAATTGCACTTCTTTTCCCTAGCAATCAACAGGTAGTAATAATCAACTTTTACAACACCAGCAGTCCGCATGGTAATTTAGAATGGTTAAAACTTTTACAGGACATTATGGATAGTTATAGAGATGCAAATCCTTTCTCCACAGCTTATATACTGGCAGGAGATTCAGTACTCATCAGTGCAGTGGTGGTAGAGGTGAACTGGACGGTTTGACCTGTTGCATAGCTGAACCCTTATTACATATGCTGCAACATACCACTCGAGGAGCCCTTCTTGGATTCCTTACTCCATGATTTTAAACTTATCTCAGGTTTTCAGAAGTTAGGTGCTATTACTGGCTACTTGATTCCCCCTACCTATAGTGGTTGGGGCTGTTCTTCAGGTTATAGCTTTTATTTTTGTCTCGGCCTCACTAGTTTAAGTTTATTATAAACGTACAAGTCCCTATGGCTGGCTTTAGAGATCGCAATTCTATCTGGCTTACCCTGAGCTGGCTTGGAAAGAGAAGGCCTCTAATGAAAGCCAGATAGCAGATGTATTGAGGAGTGGCTTTATTAATGTAACCACCAACAGGTATCCAGGTCCTCACCGCAAGATGTCTAATCCCAGAATGTCCCACGACAGTCTGTGAGGTAATCACATTCCAGCATTCTCTAGCTCAGCACGAGCTGGTTAATTACAACACATCCCCTTTACATAAATCATGGAGAATAATTAACAGAAAAAACAAGATGGTGAAATACAATAACATAAATATAGGAAAATGTAAAGAAAGTAGAATACTAATACAAGGCATGTAATAATTTTAACATGTGCAGAAATAGAGAGAAAGATTGAAATGAAAACACATTCTAATACAGAACATAGGGGCACATGCATCAAAGGTTTTTGCGATCGCAAACGGTGCGATTCGCAAAAATCGGCCGTTTGCGATCGCAAAATTACCTTTTGCGATGCATCAAGGGTCAAGGCCCTCGCAATTTGAGAATTCGCAATTAATTGCGAATTCTCAAATTGCGATTGCATTTAAGGAATCGCAAATTGAGATTCCTTAAATGCAATGCATTAAAGTAAAAAAATTAGCGATTTCGCTAATAGGGGCGCAAATTACCATGAAGTTGAACTTCATGGTAATTTGCAAAACTGTGAAAAATGCACTAAAGTGCATTTTTCAAAGTTCCATTTACACACACACATGCCCTTGGGGCATGTGTGTGTGCAAGATGTACTCATATGCAGATTTCAGGGGTGCAACAGGGGGTCCCTTTGACACCCTGGCACCCTTGAAATTGCATTCTCAATTTGCGATTCTCTAATTGCGAATCGCAAATTGAGAATGTCTTCCCATTCATTCCTATGGGCCTCTAGGCCCATAGGAATTGATGGGGAGGTATTCCTTAATTGCGACTCGCAATTAGCGAGTCGCAATTAAGGAATGTTTAGGAATCGCTATTTTTATAGCGATTCCTACATGCATAGGCTTTTGCGATTCCTTAATTGCGATTCCTTAATAATCGCAATTAAGGAATCGCAAAAGCCTACCTTGATGCATGTGCCAGTTAATCCTTAAATTTCACAGGAAGATGCCTGTGCCTGCTTGAATACCCAGTGTTCATATCTCTCTCAACGGAGGTAGGAACAGGGTTGACAGCAGTGTGATGGAACGTTTCAGTAAATTTTACAAGCCTGACATACTCCAAGTACACCCATTGTCCAGGACAACGACATTTTTCCTAATGGCAGTGATGGAAAATGGGCCTAGGAAATTGGACAACCCTTTGTGACCATGTCTTGCACTTTTTACTAGGACACGATCACCCACATTCCACTTCTTCACTCTAACAGACATTTTGTTATCATACCGCAGTCAGCCAACCTGATTTTCCTCAAATCATCAGACACCATTCTCCCTTTCCAAATAGGAAGCCATACTGGATTAAGTTTAGAACTGGCTATCCTGCCTCTCAAGGCTTCAAAAGGAGATTTTTGAGAAATGGATTTGGGAACACTACGGTGTGCCCACCACGTTTCTCTCAACACACTGCTGAGAGAAACCTTGGAATCTAAAGCTCGCTGGGCACAGCTCTTGACAACCCTATTCATCCTTTCTGTGAGACCATTGGCCTGTGGTGAGTATAGGGCTGTCTTTTGGTGAACAATTCCCAGATCTTTTAGGAAATCATGAAACTCGTTGGAGGTAAACTGCACACCATTGTCAGTGACCAAGTATTTGGGAATTCCTTCCGACACAAACACGTCTTTCAAGAACTCAATCACTGACCTAGAGTTAACTACACTCATACACTTGGAGATCACCCATTTAGAAGTGTAATCGACAAGAAGAGTAACATATCTTTCCTGAGAGGGCATCAACTCAAATGGACCAATTATGTCCAACCCCAACTTGGTCCATACTGCATCAGGGACCTCAACAGGGGACAGAGGAGCATGATTAGTTGTATGAGACTTGTCATTAATAGCACATAGGTGACAGTCTTTAACCACACCCTCTATCTCACGGTCCATTCCAGGCCACCAATATCTTTCCCTGACCCGTGCCTTGGTAAGACTCCTACCTAAGTGCCCTTCATGAGCTATATTCACCACTTTCCCTTTCAGCTCATCAGGTGGAACCATTCTATCACCCCTCATGAGATATCCTTGGCAGAAAGTAAGATCATCTTTTACAGCCCAGAAAGGTTTCAAAACAGAATCAAGATCTCTATATTCTGGCCATCCTTTAGAGATGATGACTTTAAGGGAGGAAAACACATTATCATTACTAGCGCAAGATAACCATTCTTCCTTTGATAGCGAAGATTCAGACAGCCAACACACACATTCAAACTCCTCCATGACCTGATCGCTGCTTAAGGGCCGACGAGACAAACAGTCAGCAGACTTATTACATTGGCCAGAGATATATTGCACACGGAAGTTAAACTCTTGTAACCCTTCGCTCCATCTCTTCAGTCTAGGAGTCATATGGTCACTGTGATGACTTGGACAAGTGGGCGGTGATCAGACCTAACAGTAAACGGAATTCCCCAAAGATAAAATTTGAAGTTCTGCACCGCCCAGTACACACATAATGCTTCCCTTTCAATACAAGAATAGTTGACCTCAGCATCTCTAAGGGCCCTAGAGGCAAAGGCAACAACTTTTTCCTCTCCATCAACCACTTGTGAAAGCACTGCTCCAAGTCCCTTTAAACTGGCATCAGTAGTCAACACTGTTTTCAATTTGGTGTCAAAATGTCTGAAAGTCGGCATCCTGCCAATTTTTGATTTAACCAAACCAAAAGCTGCTTCACATTCGGGGGACCAAACAAAATGCACACCCTTTTTATCAAGGCTCTAATAGGCTCAACAACACTAGCGAAGTTTTTAACAAACTTAGAGTAGAACTCGGCCATTCCCAGAAAAGACCTGACCTGTTCTTTGTCTTCAGGCGTTGGAGCCTTAATAATACTCTCTGCAAGCTCTAACTTGGGTTGTACACCATCTCCAGAAATAACATGTCCGAGATAGGTAACTGACCTCAATCCAATGCGACATTTCTCTTTCTTGACTGTGAGCCCTCTTTCTTTTAACCTCTCCAAAACTGACTTCAAGACATTACCATGTTCATTCTCATCTTTACCATGAATCAAAATGTCGTCTTGGAAAAATAAGACATTTGGCAGATCCCCTAAAACCATTTTCATAATCCTCTGGAAGCATGCTGCCGCCGAGGCCAAACCGAAAGGCATCCTCAGGAAACGGTAAGCCCCCAAAGGAGTTACGAACGAAGTTAAATGCCTAGAATCCTTATGGAGTACAATCTGATGATATGCGGATGAGAGGTCTAGAACACTAAATTGTTTTGCCCCTTTTAGTAGACTGATAGACTCAGAGATATTTGGTAAGGGTTGGCGATCTACCCAGATCCACTCATTTAGTCCGCGTAAGTCCACACACATTCTCACAGCTGTTCCACCATCTTTGGGAGCCAAGACCACTGGGGCCAACCACTCTGAGGCCTCAATCTCTTCAATCACTCCTAATTTCAGCAATTTATCAAGCTCAAGCTTCAACGGCTCAATCATCATATTAGGTACCTTTCGCACCTTGTGCACACATGGTTTAGCACCATCCTTCAAAATGATTCGATGCTCAAATCCCTTGAGGCACCCAAGAGCATCAGTAAACACCTCAGGAAATTCCCCCAAACACCCACTAGTGTCATTCACATTGTCTATTAACATGACTTGATCTTGCGGATTTTTGGCACTTAGATTCAAAATTATACCTAAGTCACGTTGGTGTCTCCACCCAAGCAGGTTGTCCCCCCTCTTAGCCACATACACTTTCCCAACTGTCTCCCTTCCCTTGAACACAATTTTCGCAACAATATATCCAATGATGTCAATGGGGGATCCACCATAACTGACAGGAGAAATATCTGGAGGTAACAGTGTAACATTTTCAAGTCCAACTTTCTCATCCCATAGTTTGTTACTTATTAAAGTAAAAGGGGAACCTGAGTCGGCCATAACACTAAATTCATATTCGTCTACAGATATATTACAAAATGGCATGGTAATTTTTTCAGAATCCACATTTCCATCACCCTCAGAAATAGTAGAGACAATCACAGTACGGATTGTCTCGGGAACACCTTCAGTCACATGACTCTTCCTAGAAGACTTACAAACTCGGGCATAGTGCCCTTTAATACCACAGTTGTTACATACAGAGTCTCTGGCAAAACAATTGGGATAGGCAGAGGAATGAGAATAACTTCCACATCTATAACACCGTCCCTTTTGATTCTCATTGGGATTCTTATCACGAATGGGAAAGCGTTGTTGTTGTAGACTACGATCGGTGCGTGGTTGATAATCCTTGTGAGACACAGGTTGAGTGTTCTTAATGAATACTTTTATTCTTGGGTTCATGTGACACCCTAGCAACACTGTCAATAAATTCTTCACAAACATCAACATCGGATAGAGCACGTACACCATCTTGGTTCTTTTTAACATTATCGTTCTGGCTTTGACTACTATCTTCACGATTTTTCCTTATCTCTTTTACCCAAGAGGAAGTGTTTTCTACACCCTCTACAATTGCAATGGGCTCAGTCAAAGTAGGATTTTTAGACAAGAGCTTTTCCTGTACTCTAGTACTATTGGTGCATCTTACAAGTTGATCCCTCACGAGAGAATCAGAGAGTTCGCCAAATTCGCAGGTCCGTGCCAAAGTTTTGAGAGAAGCAACGTAGCTACCCACCCGTTCACTGGGGCCTTGAACCCTTGTAAAGAATCTGTGGCGCTCGAGGACCACATTGATGCGCGATCCAAAGTAACGTTCTAACATAGTCATTGACATTTCGTAAATGTCAGTAGGTTCACCATCACCATTACCTACTGGCATGGGATCCATACTATCATATATATTTCTGCCCTCAATGCCTTGCTTTGCACGCGTGGGTTCGGATCCCACGCGTGGGTTCGGATCCCAAACTCATCGCCAGTAATGAAAGCCAGATAGCAGATGTAGTGAGGAGTGGCTTTATTGATGTAACCACCGACAGGTATCCAGGTCCTCACCGCAAGATGTCTAATCCCAGAATGTCCCACGACAGTCTGTGAGGTAATCACATTCCAGCATTCTCTAGCTCAGCACGAGCTGGTTAATTACAACAGCCTCCTCCAGCCCAAGCGAGATCATTTGTCCACAACCAATAATGAGCGGCATATTAAAGTGTCTTTGGCATTGGTGGACATCTTTCAGACTGCCCTTTTTTGTTCTTGTCTACGGAGTCCATAACCTGATATTGGGGTGCAGGATATTGTTAGCACCTTTACTTTGATCTCCAACAAAGTAGATGAATTTCTGACTTTGAAGATTTTGCACAATGCCCCCCAGTTTTCAGATGGTTTAATAGATAAAGTTCTAGGGCCCATCGCGATCTACAGAAGGCTCTAAAGACCACCTCAAGGAACAGAGAGCTGATTTCTTCTCTCTGGGCCAGATATAAGGCAGTGGCAAAGGGAAGGAAAAAACTTTGAAGGAGGAAGCTTGATATCAGCTCACCCAGGCCAGCTGCCTCTCGAGCCTCGAACAGTGCAATATTTGGGGAGATTGTTAACAGATCTCTTTTTGTACAACTGAAGGAGGGCTCCTTGTCCTCTATTATATTTACAGGCTACTGGGTTAAGCATTTCTGCTCTATATAGAAAGACAAAGTACCGGAGGTCACAAGGCCAGAGGAAGTCTTGATTACCGGGAATTCTAACATATATTTAACTTTAAAAGAAGTCTCAAATGCCATCTCTTGGCTTTCAAAAACAAGGCAGGAGGGCCTGATGGAATCCCTCCTGATCTTTACATCTTGTAACCTCAGATATGGGCCCCTTCGCTTATCCAGGTTTTGAATGCCTCAGTCTCAGGCACAATTCCTTGTTAGGGTCTGAATCTATCATCATACTAGTATATAAAAAAAATGATAGAACAAATCCTACTTGTTATAGACCTACCTCCCTGATTGATTCAGTTGTTAGAGTGGCTGGGCAGGTAACACTAGGTAGGCTAATGTCCTGGACAACCGAGAATAAAGTCTTATCGGATCTCAAGTTCAGTTTCAGACCAGGTTTGGGCACCATTGATCAGTGCTTGAACTTATATCTCATCATTAATTCTATACCGTCTGTAAATCAGGAACATTTATCTTGCCTTTATGGACTTATCATCGGCTTTCAACAGGGGGAATTTGGGACAAACTATGGAAAATGTTATGGTCGCTGGGAACCAACCCTGATAGTTTATATTTTCTTAGCGATTTGCTTAATAACATGTCAGCAAAGGTAAGATTTAAAACCAACGGCTCGTGTACAGAGCCTTTTCCCATAAAAAAGGTGTCCGCCAGGGCTGTATATTAGCACCTTTCTACATCAACCTTTATATTAACAACCTTGAGTCAGCATTATTAGTTGATAGGCAAGATTTTCCTCAAGTTGGTAGTCGTTTTATTCGCACACTTTTGTATGTTGACAACGTAATCCTTGTGACCAGAACAGCTCTGGGTTTAAAAAAGCAATTGGACAACTGTGTTAACTTCATGGATTCCTTGGAACTCTCCACAAACTTTGCAAAGTGTTTTGTTATGGCTGCTGGTGCCTGAACAACTAAGTCTAAGGGCCTGTTTAAATATCAGTGGATGGTTACTCCGTCACAACGGTGACGGACATCTTGTCCGCCAAAATATAAATCCTATTCTATCCTATGGGATTTATATTTCTGCGGGCGGGACATCCATCACCGTTGTGATGAAGCAACCCATCTGGCGAGATCTAAATCAGGCTCTAAGTATTGCCCTTTCAAAGGTAGGTCAATAGCAAAGATCATTTCTATTTTAACTAAGTATTCTATTTAATCAAACAGGTTCTTGGTCTCCTTTGTTAGATACTAAAACAATCTCATGTCAAGGATAACAGCCTCTGTGTCTGGTTTTGGTCAGGGCTCAGTAATATGCAGATGAAAGCAGTATTACAGATTTTCCGGGCCAAATGCATATCTGCCTTTTGTTATGAAAGTGATTTATCGGGGTACAGGAATTTTGGCTCTCTTCAAATACTTGTAAATAACTTCACCAGATGTCTACTGAGCATTCCAAAATCGATTCCTGCCTATATTACCAATGAGAGTTAGGGCTATCTTATCTCTCAGACACCCTTGCACTATTCCCTTTAATTAGGTGGATCTTGATATGGTCCAAACCTGAACTAGCCTTAAATAGAGATGTATTATAAGACTGTTTCGGCCTTGACAGGGCAATGCTGATCCCAGGGCTTAAATATTGAAAGCAGGTATTTTCAGCATTATGCCGCCCAGACATGTTTGATACATCAGTACATCTATCTAAGTGAGTTTAAAAAGTAGGACATGAACTTTTAAGTTTTACTGTCCTGGTAGTGAAAATCTGTTGCATTTGTTTTACACTACTGCAAGGCCTACCTCTCCCAAAGGATAACATTGGAGTTACCTTGTTACATTTAATAAGTGATAATTTCCAAATGGGAGCAGGTGACCAGATCTTGGCGTCTCAGTAATTGTAATGGAAACCACTCTCTCTCCTGGTGATTTTTTATTACAATTTTGAAAATGCCACTTTTTTGAAAGTTGGCATTTTTCTGCCTTGTCCATTTATTGCCTACAGCCTGTCACTGGGTCAAATGTCTGGGTATAGTTGGCAGTTGGGTTTTGTGTATTCTTCCTAGACATCCACACACAATAGAGAGCTTAGTTGTTCCTGGATGGGCCATCACTGGCACAATGGGAGGGCGGAGCTGGGTACAGCCCTACTTACACTTAAACAGGCTGTGTCCTGCCTCCACATAAAGGGCTGCCTACCCCCTGTAGTTAGTCCGGAGCCAGGGCAGGAAAGGCAGGAAACCTGTGCACTTAAAAGGGAAACCTCTCTCACTTCAAAGGAAGGCTCAGGTACAAATATTGGACCCCAGACATCAACCCTTCAGTACACTTCTGGGCCTATGGCTACTCTGCCAGGAAGAATGACTGCTGTGTTGCTGAAAGCACTACCATTCTGCTGGACTGCTGCTCTGCAGGACTCTTACCCTGCTTTGCTGACCTGCTGCCCTCGTGCCTGGGTGAGAAGGACTGGACCTGCATTTGGTGAACTCAGGCCCCCAGAGTAATTCCAAGGGCTAGTTGGGTGGCCTCCTGACCAGAGCCTCAGGGACAGAAGGCTCCAACAACCTTGTACCTTGCACCTGGACTCTGACATTTGTTAGTCCTACCCTTTCAAGTGGTGTCACCCCAGTCCTGAACACTTGGATTGAGCCTGAAGGTGCTCTGCCAGCCCATCTGTAGATCCAGCAGAACTGACGCATCACCTCTGCTGCGTGGCGCAATCCCAAGCAGAACCGACGCACTGCCTATGCTGCTAGGATTCTCTCAGCTCACAACTTCCCCATCGACCTCGCAGCCCACATCAGAACCACAGCTGCGTAAAGATTCCCCAATGCATGCCCTGACCTCGCAAATCTCTCGAAAACGACAGCCTCAACGACGATACAGGTTCTCGCATCACAGCTTCGGAGCTCCTCTGAACTGACGCATCGCCCCGACTAAGCAACGTGTCCTCAATGCCAGACTTCGCATCGCAAGCACTCGTCAACTGGATCCTCAAAAACAATGCAGGACCTGGCATCGCAGCTCCTCGGAACCAATGCATCACCTCAGGTGCGCAGCGCATCCTCAACACAGGACTTCGCAACACTCTGCAACCAGGATTTAAGTTACCTTGTTCAGCGAGCCTAACTGGGTCCCAATAGCCGGCCTGCGCTTCATCACTGTTAGCCTGAACTTCTGACTTTGCTCCGGTCTAGCGTGAGCAGATATCCACAGTTGGCACTTTGTGCTTTTAGGCACTATTTTCACTGAAATCTTTAAAATTGTATATTTCCAGTTCTACTGATTGGATTTTTGTAATTATGATCTGCTTTTATTAAAATGTACCCTATTTTTCAAATTTTTCTTGTACAGTGTTTTCACTTTATTACTGTTTGAAGTGCTGCATAAATACTTTCCACATTGCCTCTAAGTTAAGCCTGACTGCTCTGAGCTAAGCTACCAAAGGGTTAAGCACAAGCTAATTTGGGGTTTGGTTGTGCCTCACCCTGTCGAGGATTGTGGTTGCTGCTTGAGTAGGGTTTCATCCACCTCAACCAGTAACCCAATTTCTTACATATAGCCTTAATAGTAGGCTGTTTTTCTTGTGGTACTACTTCCAAAAGCGACCTATGTGTACTTGCAACAGGTAGGCTTGGGATCAAAGTTGTTGTATCCAGCAGTGCCTTACGCCATACAGAGGTTTCTGCAGTTGACAATTGCATACAACGGGGGAGGCTGACAGAGCTGCTTTGTGTGACTCTGCTGCTGGCATCCTCTTCATCTTCTGACTGCCTTCGTCTATCACTTCAGCTACTGGTTCTCTCTCACCAGCACCAGCCATGTTTTTAGGCAAGTGCGTAGCTTCAGGGGGGGCATTTGGAGTGTTACACCCCCCTAAAAAATGTAATCTTCAGTAAATAGTTGGGTACAGGTACTTTCAGTCGACTATGGTGAGGTGTCTGTCGAATTTCATCCTGGATTTTTACATGCCCACACTGACAAAAACACACAGACACACACTATCTCTCGTCTCTGTTTTAAAGGCCTTAAAACTTGGTTAATTTCACAAATATTGTGTTTTAAGTACTCCAAACAATCCACACTCATTTCCACTGCCCTTTAAGCTCCCTCGTGTCCTGCTTCTCATGTAATGTATGTTTACAAGATATGCAAGAGTGTTTGTTGGGAAATCTGAAGCTCACCCCCAATCTTGCTGACCAAGCTCGCCCCTGTTTTTTGGATGCATTTGTTTTCAAATGGGACAGTCAGCCTCCTGCACTCTAGTTCCCACCCTGCTTGCCATAACGAGCCTTCTTGTGGCAAACGGAGCACATTGCGATGTTATCCTCATGCTGGCTAAGCAGAAAAAAGTCCTAAACTGGGGAGGAGAGCTCTCTTATTGTGTTTAAACCTGACGAACTAGATGTAAAGCTAGGTGGTTGTGTTGTTTGCCTTTCTGTAGGGTGTGCTGCGACTGTGGTGGGGTGGTGGTGGCAGCTGCAGGTTTCTGGGGTTTTGCAAATATGTGAGCCAGGAGTGCTGGTGAAACCACACACCTCTGAGTAGCTTGAATAGAGGTAATCTATACCTCTTCTGTGCCACTCTCCACACTGGTGATCACTGTCTCATCATCATCATCACCACCTTTCTCACTTGCAAGGCTTTCAGGAACCTTCCTTTTCCCTTGTCTGTCAGACTCAGCCGGTGTCTGATCCATGTCCAGATCATCAGAAGGGAGGTTTGGAGAATAGGGAAAAGTGCTTTTTCTTTTTTTTGCTGGAGATCGTGAAGCTAATGGGGAAGAGCAATCTTCTCAAGAATATCTTGCTCAGCAGGAACCTCAACCTCCTATTCTGCTCTTACTTCTGGAAGTTCTGTTGCTGACTGTGCCTCCTGTTGTTGACTTTCCTGCAATGATTCAGTTTTAGCTGAGACAATCCCATTTCAGATTCACTGCTCGACATGACTGCAGTCACTGCGGTGCTGAGACACATTGCCTTATGTTTTGGTGGTGGTGGTGTAGTTGATTCAGGAGTGATCCTCTCAGCCATCTTCTGCCCAGAGGAGGATACAGGTACGTCACATTTTCTGAAAAAGGATGAGGGCTTGATTCCAGTGGTGGCAACCAGCATCTTCTCCTCCCCACTGTTCACTTTCTTGGCAGGAACCTCCTTCTTTGGGGCCATCTTCTTAGCAATAGCAGTTAACACTTAGCACTAGAAGCAGAAGCACTTAGCAGAGGTGGACTTGGGTGTCACCATCAGCTGACTGCTTCACAGACTTCTCTCCAAATCAGTACTGTGTGTGTTGTCTTCTGCAGAACCTGCAAGAAAAGCAACAAAAAAGTCAGTAAAACGTGGTCAATCAGAAGAATCTAGCTAAAATAACACAAGTAAAGTCGTCATCATCAACATCCTCATCCTCTCAAATGCTTAACAATAATGTACCCAAAACATGCATAAAGACGGGATGCAAAGAAAACAAATATAATGAATACATTAAATAATTTCTTGTGACCAACCAGGGCTCATGTTGACTTAATGGGAAGCAGGCAAAAGTCAAAACAATACATTAAATAATTTGCTGGTGCCCCACAAGAGCCTTGGAGACTCTACAGGGGGCAGGGGGGCAGGGAAAGATAAAAAATGAATAAAAACAACAACACTGTACTACAATCAGCCACAAGCAAAAAGAAATATATCAGGAAAAAATAACAAAAATGTTGTAGGCTTCTTCTATCAAAGTTCCTAGAAAATACTTTTAAAAGTGGAATCAAAAGATTGAAACACACATTGGCTGCACAAAATGGTGGAAGCTAATTAATTCACAAAATGGCCGCTAAAGAAGGAGGCATGGAAAAAAAAGACAAAATGGTCACCAAACACACACACACACACAAACTTGCTCCACAAAATGGTGGTCACTGCATATCCAGCAAAGAAGGATACATAGATAATAAAGACAAAATGGCCACCAAAACACATACACATATACACTGCTACACAAAACGGCCACCTCCACATGGCCAGCCAAAGAAAGAGGCATGAAGAACAAAGAAGGCAGTTGCCCTGTCCTTGAAGAAGAACCTTCCACCCTCAGAAAAGCATCTTGTAGCATTGCAGGGAAAGGATGGCAAAGATATTATTTACACAATATGTCTGGGCCCACACATGCAACTTCCCTTTGCCCACTAACATGAAAGAAATCAGCAATAACAGAAACAAAAATTAAATTAATTAAAAAAATTACCCAACCACAATATCAACCATGTCACCATACATAAACTCACAAAAAATGGTGGCCAAGAAGAAGGTAGCTAGAAACAAAGGATGATGTCCAGCTCAATACGCCTGGACTTCAGGAGCCACCCAACCCTAGATAACAACAGGCACATGCAGACAAAAAAAAAAATAACCTACTTTCTGCATTTAATCCAAAGTCATCCACACCACCCTAAATATTTTTAAAAAGCATATAGCATAGCAGCAATGAGAGTGTGGAAAATACATCAAAAATACACCCAAAACCTAGTGCAGGGCAGACTAGGTCCCAAACATTAAAACAACATCACTTTAAAATGATCCACAGTCAGTATACAATAAAAAAACACACAAGAAAATGGAGAAAACATATTTAACCTATGCCTCCACCATCAATAAAAATGCAAACATTTCCTGTTAAAAAAATATCATCCAACAAGGCCACCCTCTACTCAAGCCCAAATCCAGGGCCATCACCAACAAGGATACAAAATATATTTTTTTTAAAAAGGAACGAAAAATCCTAGTGCATGCCATTCCTAAAACAGCAAACGTTTTCCAAAGTGCAGCATTGAACTTACTTGAACTTACTTGATTTTTCCCAAACAGTTAAAATTCCAATGGTGTGGATACAGCAGAAATTGCAGACAAAGAGAATGAATGCTGCTTTCCCTATCAAATCCAAATCCACAGTGACCAAGGTCTGGACAAAGCAGAGGGAGGAGCTTCAGGAAGGGGAACTTGCAATACCATATACAGTAGTATTTGAGTCTGTATGGCACTTTGTTCCTGTTTAAAAAAATTAAATAAAATGTAAAGTGCATTTTGCGCTAAAAAAATGAGTTGCTTTTCCGGCCACTAAAGTAAAAAATGCTGATAGGCGCCCGCCCTCATACTGCCGCTCGTGTTTGAAATGATCACTAAATATTCTCAGCGCATTCTCCAAAAGATTAATGCGAGCATTCGTGATATCCCATTGTATCACTGCTTTTTGTGGTCTGAATTTCACCAAAAGGAAGAATCAGTTACGCGACTTGACATTTGGCGGAATAAATCAGTAATTGCCTGTCACAAGAGTAACATAGAATCACTGAATTACTCTAATTACACCTGAGCAATTAGAATTACACCCACGCCTAATTGTGGGGCGGTGCTGCTGTAAGAAGGGACTGAGGGCCCGATGTATGACCCTAAATTGCATGCGCAAACGGGTTTGCGATCCGTTTGCGCATGCAAAAGTACACAGGGCCCTGTACAATTCCTAAATAGCGAGTCGCAATTTATTTGCGACTCGCTATTTAGGAATTGCGAGTCGCTATTAGGAAGGGGCATTCCCTTCCTAATAGCGACTGCAAAGCCATGTATGAATGTTTTGCGACCGCAATTGCGGTTGCAAAACACTCGCAAATTACCACCCTCTTCAAGAGGGTGGTAATGGAGTTGCAAATGGGAAGGGGCCCCAAGGGAACCCCTTCCCCTTTGGGACTGGCCCCCAAAATATTTTTTAAGGGCAGGCAGTGGTCCCAGGGACCACTACCTGCCCTTAAAAAATGAAACGAAAACGTTTCATTTAATTTTATTTCAAATGCATCCCGTTTTCCTTTAAGGAAAACGGGCTGCATTTAAAAAAAAAACTGCTTTATTTAAAAGCAGTCCCGGACATGGAGGTCTGCTGAGCCCAGCAGGCCACCATCCCTGGGAGTGCACGCCATTCCCAATGGGGTCGCAAATTGCGAGTGGCTCATGAATATTCATGAGCCTCGAAATTTGCGACCCCATTGGGAATCGCAAACAGTGTCTCAGACACTGTTGTGCATACCAATTTGCGAGTCGCAAATTGCGAGTTGCAAATGCGATGCAATTTGCGAGTCGCAAATTGGTGGGTTGTACATCTGGCCCTGAGTGTGCATTGACCGGGATCTCCCTGAGTACCGCTCTGATCTCGCCCCTCATACACTAATACTATACTAATGTTGGGTAAATTCCCGCTCAACAGATTGTTAACCCCACGCTAAATACCACATGGAGTATTCAGCACCTGTTCCTAAGTAAGCCTCACTGCCACACTCTGTTTGGAAGTATAGATTAAGACCCCCATTCCACTCAATATTGCTTTCAAGGTCAAGGAGGTAGGAGCGGAGAGATTTGAAGAAGCTGCGAAGTCTACACCTAAAGCGGGACTAGTTGGGGAGTATCCCAGTGGAGGTGCAGGCATGTAGAGAGCATAGGGCTCAAGATCTTGCTAGAGGTGTCAATATTAAAGATCTGTAATGAGTGCAGAATCACACGGTCTGACCGCTGCTGGTGGCTGATCCTCCTGGTCGACATGAAAAATCTGAATATTAGGGGCACACAGAAAGCTATTGCAGGTCATAAAGCTCAACTTGGATTCTCAGTTGCAGAGTATTTGGATAGAGGATAAGTTATGCCAGAAAGGTGTGTAGGTATATTTTTTGATGATAGGTCTTATGGTTTATTTAGTAGGGAAAGATCTAGGGCCATATGTATGAAGCTGTTTTGCGATCGCAAACACTGCGAATCGCAAAAAAACAGTGTTTGCGATCGCAAAACAGAGCCCCGCTATGTATGAGCCACACACACATCGCAAAATTGCGAATCGCTAAATTAGCGACTAGCAAATTTGCGAATATCCCCAAATAGCGAATTATTTGCGAATTCGCAAATAGAGACAGAAATTCAGCGACAATCGCAATTGGCGTACTCGCAATTTGCGAATTCGCTAAACGGGATGCATGAAAAATTCGCTAATTGCGAATACACGAAATTCGCAAATTAGAGAATTGCAATTAGCACCAAGTCTGAGCAGGTGGTAACCAGGTGCAACCTATTTAAAGAGACCCACAATGCAACTGATGTTTGCCACAATGTCTGGGCTGTACGTGATAGCCAGGAGGCTGCGACTCAGAGCTGCTGCACAGAGGAGGAGATGCCAGGAAAGAATCTTCAGAGCGCGCATAACCCTGTTCCAGCGGACTGAGGAGGAGATCCATACCAACTACAGGCTGGATGAAGAGAGCATCCTGGAATTAATAGCAGAGCTCCAACCCATACTTGAACACCCCACACGCAGGACACACACATCCCCACCCACATACAGGTCCTGTGCTCACTTCACCTCTTGGCGTCAGGGAGCTTTCAGGGGGTGATAGCCACAGCAGGAGGGGTCTCACAGAGTGCATTGTCGCGCTTCTTCCACGCGTTCCTTGATGCCATGGTACAGAGGCTGCATAACCACATATACTTCCCCAGCACACCACAGGCACTAGCCCAGACCAAGCAGGAGTTCTACCAAATTGCACAATTCCCCCACGTCATTGGATGCATAGATAGGACCCATGTCGCCATATCCCCCCCCTCCCAGAATGAGTATGTGTACAGGAATCGCAAGTCCTACCATTCCCTGAACATACAGGTGGTGTGTGATGCCAGGCACATCATCACCGACATCGTCGCCAAATACCCAGGCAGCACCCACGACTCATTCATCTTCCGCCACAGTGGGATACACCGCCGACTCACAAGTGGGGAGTTTGGTGAGGGATACCTACTAGGTAATTGCATGTGAAAGAAGGACACACTAGTAATGCACAGCAGTGGCAGGACAGTGTTCAACCATATTTTTCTCGCGCCACAGGTGACAGTGCGTATGGGGTCCGGGACTACCTACTCACTCCTCACCTTAATCCTGCCAACGCTGGAGAGCGGAGGTACAACAGTGCCCACATAGCGACCAGGTGTACCATCGAGAGGAGCTTCAGGATACTCAAGAGCCGGTTCCGATGCTTACACAAGAGTGGAGGGGCACTTCAATACAGCCCCCAGACCTGTTGCAAGATAGTGGTAGTGTGTGCCATGCTGCACAACATCGCCACCAGGAAGGGCACACCAGTGGAGCTCACCGAATCGGAATCATCGGATGAGGAGGGACCAGCTCCTGGACGCATGCCAGCCGGTGTAATTGGTGCAGCTGCTGGCCGCCAGAGGCGAGATGAGATCACACGCAACTATTTCTAGGTAAGAAAAGATGACACAATGCCAAAGATCTAATACGAGACTGTGTTTAATTTCCTTTAGTACAGGATATATATTGGCACACAGCCTGTGTGGCACACAATGTATTGTTAAGAGTCCCGCACATGTGTGATTCACAGTGCAAATTGACTATCCTGAGCAAGTGTCCGTGTGCACTGGGTTGGTGCACCCATATCCATGTCTATGTCTGGGCGCCTCAACTGCGGCGCTGTCGGCCTGTAGCCCCTTGCTGTGGCTGCACAGTGCCCTCTTCACCTGTCTCAGCAGGCCTGCCGTGACGCACACTACGGTGCCTGTCCGGTGGGGGCGGTGGGGTAATGCTGCTCCTGCTGGATTGGGCATCCTCATCTATTGGAGTGAGGACTCCTGGGCCAGCAGTGGCAGCTGCACGCAGCTGATCCACAGCACATGTCACCTGTACCAGACCCCTGGCCACGTCCTGGCTGCAGTGTGCCACCTCGTGCTGCATACTGATGCTGCGCCTTGACAGCACAGAGGTCGCTGAGGAAAGGTGGTTGACCGCCCTGGTGTAGAGGTCTAGGCGGGTGTGTAGGCGCTGCCTCTCCCTGTGCCTAGCAGCACGGTCCGCCCTTAGTTCAGCACAGAGTGCCTCCAGGGCACCCCTCAGGCCCATGAAGCCAACCCTGATTTGCCTCTGTATTGACCGTATGTTTTTTGCCTGCAGGCGCTGGACCTCTAACGTGTGGCCCTCCAGCCCTTGGAAGACTGTGTCGTCTCCTGTGACTGCTGCACTGGTGGATGCCCGTGGTGCCCTGCGCCTGGATGGGATTGGTGGTATTGGTGCTGCACGTGCTCGGGCACGTGGTTGTGGCTCTGGCTGTCCCTGGACTGTTTGGACATTGGAATCGGTGTCCTGGGATTCCTCCTCCAGTGGGGGCAATGGTGGCACTGCAATCCGCCTGCGGCGTGTTGGCGGGATAACTGGGCTGCCCTCGTCTTCCTCTTCCTCCTCCTCCTCTTGCCCTGTTGCCTCTGGGCTGGGGGATTCATCCTCCCCTCCACTGATTGTTCCCTGTGTTTCTGTTGGTGCTGCTGGACATAAATGCACACATTAATTGACTGTCCTGCCTTGCATTTGTCATGCATTAAATTTCACTGTTTGGAGTTACATGGGCCCCATCTGTCTGTATTTTGACTTTCATGATGCACACATACTGTCTGAGCCTGGCTGGGTGTCATTGCTCCACTGTTAGGTGCATGTGACTACATCTCCCATAATGCATTGCTGTGTGTGCTTGTGCACCTGCACTGGAATTATACTTTGGTTGTGCCCCTGGGTCTCTCCTGGGTGTGTGGGGGATGTAGGGAGGTATCAGGGGTGTGATGGCATGCTTCTTACCTTGTCCTGGTTGTGGGTGGTAGGAGCTGTCCAGGTCTGACACGCCCATTACACTCTCCGGAAGCAGGGTCCCCTCAACCATTTCCTCGAGTGGTGTTGAAGCAGTGGCAGTGGAGGTCCTACCACCGGTCTTGTTGGCCTCCTCCAACCTGGCAGCGACCTTCTCCTTTGAGCGCGCGCGCATGTCATACCAGCGTTTCTGTAGGTCTTTGACGCTACGATGTGTGACGCCAATTGCATTGACTTTGCGCTGGATGTCTGCCTATATCCTTCTCTTGCGTGTCTCTGGCACACGCAGGGACTTCTTGCCAAACAGGAGCTCATGACTCACAACCATCTCCTGTATCAGGGCCTCCTGCTCACTTTCTGTGAACTTCTGTTTCCTCATTCTGGGGTCTCCCCTGCTGCTTGTCCTTGCTGGCCATGTCTCCACTCTCTCCAATGTGTGTAGCACTGCAGTGATGCCTCAGCCTCAACTCCTACTCTCTCACTCTGCTCCTGGGACTCAGGTGCAGCATGGGTAGTCACACTTCCTGGTTGTGATGTCATCCACCTGCACCTGATTCCCGATTCGCACTTAGCGAGTTCGCTATTTCTGCGAGTCGCTATTTTGCTAAGTCGTAAAATATAGATTTCGCTAATAAGGAATCGCTATTTGGCTACTCGCTAATCATTTTGCGATTTATAACGATTCGCTATTTTTTTGCGAATTTTTGTTTACATACCGTTTTGCGAATCTCTAATAGCGATTCGCTAAGATTAGCTATTAGAGATTCGCAAAAGGGGTGTTTGATACATATGGCCCCTAGTGATTTATTTTTTTAAAGAAAGGTCTAGCGGTTTATTTTTAGGAAAAGCTCTAGCAGGGTATTTGGCCCAGGATCCAGACATCCTTTGAGGCATACACCCCTAAACAGAAGCACGGTTTCAGTTTGTGTATTCTGTGTATTTGGTGAAGATGAATACTGGGCAGGCAGAGCCTTCAGTGTCTAACAGCATCACTTTCACATTCAGTGTTTGGGATGTTTTGGCGCCGGGGCCTCTCTTACCGGTTGTAGGTGATGGGTCCAGCTGTGCATGTGTTGTCGTTCTGTTTTTTCACAACGCCCAAGTCACCTTTTTTTGCTCTGTTACACATTTTACGGTAAGACCAGAAAATATACATTAGTAAAAGACCTACCCGTACAGTGGAGGCATATGGTGCTTAAAACGATGCATACATTAGAGTGTTTTTCATTCTACAGTTCATAAAACACACCTGATTCGTCCTTTTGAGTAACACCTTTATTTATAGAGAGGCCAACTATAGGTCCCTCTGGTTTTCATTTCTTGAACAGTGTCTCAACCCTTTCTCGGATCTTCTTATTCATAACATTATCCCAGGGGTCTGCGTCATGGACCGATGCGGCATAATTATGAACTTCCAGTGCAATCTGGATGTCTGTGAAGAAAGGCATCAACATTACATTTCCAACATTAAATGCTAGTTTATGTAGACTCGGTGTTAGCGGGTGTTGAGTGTAGGTGGGCAAAGAGACATTTGTGGTCACCTGATAAATCTTTACACTGTGTTTATGTAACAAGATCTGTGTTGTTTATCTGTGTGAGGCGGTTCATATTAAAATTGTTTAAACCAATCGATGCGTGACCATCTTCCTCCGAGCTTAAGCTTTCAAGTGTCTCCTCAGCAGCTGCCTCAATGTGCAGATCGAACCGGAAGATTGTAATCATGTGGAAATAAAAGAATGCTTTTAAAGCCTTTGATGTGCTAACCCTGCACTTCTGAACTTCATTTTTTTCTAGACAGATTTACTCGTTCGTTTATTTTAAGATATGTTGCATACACACATTCTCTTAAACACGTGCAAAAGCTTGAGGAAAAAACAGAGGGGCATATTAGCAAGAAGAGGCAATAATCATCGCTAACCCTGCTTAGCGTGATTTTTTTTATCGCCGGCTATCGCTGGAATATATCGCCACGCTAACGCTGTATTAGCAACGATTAGCGCTATGGCGATGAATATTCCAGCGATAGCGGGAAATGGGCCAACATCGCTGAAAAACCAGCGATGTTGCATGGAGAAGGAGAACACCTTGCTGATACGACCCTGTGGTCGTATCAGCATAATCCACCCCCATGTTAGGTATGGCTAACACCTGCTAATTGCAGGTGTTAAATAAATGGCGATGACCCCGGTTAGCGCGACTTTTCACGTCGCTAACTGGGGCCATGGCCACCTTGCTAATAGGCGATAGGCCTGTTAGCGAGTGTTTCCCAGGTTTGTTCGTTGGGAACGCCCACTTTGCATGTCATTAGCAATAAATATCGCTGACATGCAAAGCGGTAAAAAAACGGGCGCTAATGCCCGCAAACTGTCGCTAACTGCTGTTAGAGACAGTTTGCTGATAGGGCGATATAAATATCGCTGCTTTAGCGGCAAAAAGTGCCGCTAAAGCGGCGATAGTGCCCTTGCTAATATGCCCCAGAGTTCAACAGTGATAAAGGGAGAATGCAGGATTGAAAGATAAAAATAAAAAGTGAGATACAGAGCATTGAGTGTAGGCTGGCGTGAGAATGAGACGTGATATGTGTACCTTGTAACCTTGCACATAGGCAGCAAGATCCTGAAAGTTCAACGATAGGTGTTGTATATGCTGCACAAACAAACAACAAACAGGTCTGATTTAAAGATGATATCACAAACACTTACACGTACCAAGCTGCATTGTCTTAAACCCTTTCAAAAGGTGATATAAGAAGGGTATTTTCATCATAACAGAAGCTTATTGTTTCAAAACTCTAGGGTCACCATTTATCGACCTCAGAAGGATGAAGGACTGATTGGCTGATAGGGGCGCTGAACCTGTCAATCCCTACTTTAACATAGATCATTATATGCATTAGGCCTCGGACAAACCGACCACTATCATAGATATTATACATTTTATAACCTAAATTTCCTACATTAGTAGCACTGTGTTTAGCATCTATATATACCGCCAAGCTGCAAAGCCCCAGCCTAATGGCACATATTCCTTTTCACTGCTTAAGAAAGCCGGAATCTTCCATACACTTAGACACAGTCCCACAATCATCTCCCCTCCATCCCGGCTACCAGTTCCTCTTGTTTAAAACTGGCTCTGATGCGCCTACACGTACGAGCCAAATTATAAAATTAACACTTCATTCATATTATAGCAGCCTATTAACATGAAACTTATTGTGTACGTAAACTGTATTCGAGAGCATTTATTCACCGCATGTGCAGTTTGTAACAAAGTGTGCTACTCAAACCAGTCTCCTACAAAAGCACGTTTAAAACGAAGAAAGCACTTTGAAGCGGTTTGCAGTCCTCCAGAAACATGCTCATTTTTAAACAGCAACATTCCTTTTCAAGCTTGATACAGTGTAAAGCCAAAATATTCAGAAAAAGCAGGTGCTAAATAATGATGCATATTCCGCTCCATTCACCCCCAGCTTTCACCGAGTCACACTTCAGACACCTAGGTGGCAGCTTTATCTAAAGGTACAGTCAGTGTATCTAAAGGTACAGGTACAGTGTATCTAAAGGTACAGGTACAGTCAGTGCATCTAAAGGTACAGGTACAGTCAGTGCATCTAAAGGTACAGGTACAGTCAGTGCATCTAAAGGTACAGGTACAGTGTATCTAAAGGTACAGGTACAGTGTATCTAAAGGTGCAGGTACAGTCAGTGTATCTAAAGGTACAGGTACAGTCAGTGCATCTAAAGGTACAGGTACAGTCAGTGCATCTAAAGGTACAGGTACAGTGTATCTAAAGGTACAGGTACAGTGTATCTAAAGGTGCAGGTACAGTCAGTGTATCTAAAGGTACAGGTACAGTGTATCTAAAGGTACAGGTACAGTCAGTGTATCTAAAGGTACAGGTACAGTCAGTGCAGCTAAAGGTACAGGTACAGTCAGTGCATCTAAAGGTACAGGTACAGTCAGTGTATCTAAAGGTACAGGTACAGTCAGTGTATCTAAAGGTACAGGTACAGTGCATCTAAAGGTACAGGTGCAGTGTATCTAAAGGTACAGGTACAGTCAGTGTATCTAAAGGTACAGGTACAGTCAGTGTATCTAAAGGTACAGGTACAGTGTATCTAAAGGTACAGGTACAGTCAGTGTATCTAAAGGTACAGGTACAGTCAGTGTATCTAAAGGTACAGGTACAGTCAGTGTATCTAAAGGTACAGGTACAGTGTATCTAAAGGTACAGGTACAGTCAGTGTATCTAAAGGTACAGGTACAGTGTATCTAAAGGTACAGGTACAGTCAGTGTATCTAAAGGTACAAGTACAGTCAGTGTATCTAAAGGTACAGGTACAGTGTATCTAAAGGTACAGGTACAGTCAGTGTATCTAAAGGTACAGGTACAGTCAGTGTATCTAAAGGTACAGGTACAGTCAGTGTATCTAAAGGTACAGGTACAGTGTATCTAAAGGTACAGGTACAGTCAGTGTATCTAAAGGTACAGGTACAGTGTATCTAAAGGTACAGATACAGTCAGTGTATCTAAAGGTAGAGGTACAGTCAGTGTATCTAAAGGTACAGGTACAGTGTATCTAAAGGTACAGATACAGTCAGTGTATCTAAAGGTAGAGGTACAGTCAGTGTATCTAAAGGTACAGGTACAGTGTATCTAAAGGTACAGATACAGTCAGTGCATCTAAAGGTACAGGTACAGTCAGTGTATCTAAAGGTACAGTCAGTGTATCTAAAGGTACAGGTACAGTCAGTGTATCTAAAGGTACAGGTACAGTCAGTGCATCTAAAGGTACAGGTACAGTCAGTGTATCTAAAGGTACAGGTACAGTGTATCTAAAGGTACAGGTACAGTCAGTGCATCTAAAGGTACAGGTACAGTCAGTGCATCTAAAGGTACAGGTACAGTCAGTGTATCTAAAGGTACAGGTACAGTGTATCTAAAGGTACAGGTACAGTCAGTGTATCTAAAAGTACAGGTACAGTGTATCTAAAGGTACAGGTACAGTCAGTGCATCTAAAGGTACAGGTACAGTCAGTGTATCTAAAGGTACAGGTACAGTCAGTGTATCTAAAGGTACAGGTACAGTCAGTGTATCTAAAGGTACAGGTACAGTCAGTGTATCTAAAGGTACAGGTACAGTGTATCTAAAGGTACAGGTACAGTCAGTGCATCTAAAGGTACAGGTACAGTCAGTGCATCTAAAGGTACAGGTACAGTCAGTGTATCTAAAGGTACAGGTACAGTGTATCTAAAGGTACAGGTACAGTCAGTGTATCTAAAGGTACAGGTACAGTGTATCTAAAGGTACAGGTACAGTCAGTGCATCTAAAGGTACAGGTACAGTCAGTGCATCTAAAGGTACAGGTACAGTCAGTGCATCTAAAGGTACAGATACAGTCAGTGTATCTAAAGGTACAGGTACAGTCAGTGCATCTAAAGGTACAGGTACAGTCAGTGTATCTAAAGGTACAGGTACAGTCAGTGTATCTAAAGGTACAGGTACAGTGTATCTAAAGGTACAGGTACAGTCAGTGCATCTAAAGGTACAGGTACAGTCAGTGCATCTAAAGGTACAGGTACAGTCAGTGTATCTAAAGGTACAGGTACAGTGTATCTAAAGGTACAGGTACAGTCAGTGCATCTAAAGGTACAGGTACAGTCAGTGCATCTAAAGGTACAGGCACAGTGGCCACAGAGGCTTACCGAGCTGGCGCACACATTCTGTTGAGAACTGTACAGTTCAGAGTATCGGAATCCTTCGCCTCTTAAGAAAGCCCCCAATGAAAAATAACGAGCAAAGGAAGCACATTAAAGCACATTGCAAGTTTCTAGAGACACGCTCATCTTTTACAGCAGCAGCATTCCTTTACAAGCTTGCGACAGTATAACGCCCAGCCAGACACAAGCATACCTCAACAGTTGCCAATTTGCATATTACGCTACATTCACAGCCAACGTACAGCACGTCACGCTTCAAGCATCTAGGTTTCGGCAGTATATTAAAGTACAGGCCGGTGCTTTTAGCATTCTATTTACTGAAAACTCCAGCCCCGGTACCATTCAACAGCCTCAGATGCTCACTGAACTGACCTCACATTCTGTTGAGCACAATGCACTTCAGAGTATCAATAACGGAAAGGTTCAATAATGGAAACCTTCGCCTCTCAAGGAAGCCCCTAATCAAAGATAACAAACAAGCAAAGTGCATTCAATTATATTGCAGGGCCCCTAGAGCCACTCTGATATTTTAAACAAGTAATGGCTAAGCCAATAGGACTCAGCAATCCGAGGGCTATGGGTGTTGTCAGTGTCAACGTCTTTTAGAGACAGCGCATGAGCTGTCTAGAGCCGAGACCTAGAAATAAGGTATAGTTCATTGTCTACTGCTACTTACTAATAAATCCCTGCCAAAATGCTCGAGGCTTATTCAGTGCGGTTTTCTTTGCATTATGGAATCATAGTCCTGGATTTATAATAGTAAATGAACACTACAAATATATTGTACTGAGGCATAAAAAGAAGCACCTGGAAAAAAGGACCTAATAAGCTTCAATTTGTGTATCCACAAGAGGAAACAGAAGACATTGAAGAGACGCCTATAAACACTAACAGCAATTACATGCATTCCGCACTGGGACTCAAATAGAAAACATCATGGGCCTGTTTTCCGACTTGATATATAATTGTGAAAACCTATGTTGAATGAAACCAGTCAGATAAATGCTTCTTCCCCAAGGCCTCAGGATTCACAGGGACATGCTGATGGGCTCTGAGGAAGGAAATTGGTCCCACAATAAAACCTGATGTGCTGCGTGAAGCGGGAAATGCAAAAAAGAACAGTTGATGGACAGAATGCTGAATAATGGCAACCATTCACCCCCAGTACAGAGATTTAGGCCTAAATCCATCATTTTTTTGCTCACCATGCCATTTCAAATTAGACCCAGCCATATGCAAATCAGTCTTGCTCCCCATGGGAACAGTCCAGTCCGAACTCCCAGGCCAGGTCCTCCTGGACCAGAAACAAGCATCCTGGGACCGGTTTCAGGGTATCACCACACATCAGCCAGGCCAGCTTGACTCCAGCGGCTTGGAGAGCCTTTATGCCTCCAGGCAGCACTTCCTACACTTTGTCATATACACCTGGTATAAAGCCCTACAACCTGTACCCACTTATGGGGAGCCCAAAGGCCTAGGCTATGTTGTTATGCAATGCTTCGGGCCAGTTTCCAGCCTAGTGCTGTTACTACTTTGATCACCTGACCCATGGCTAGTTACTTGACTGTGGTGACAAGACAACCCCCAGGGTCACGTGATCTCCCAGGGACAGCGTTCGTGGGCGATATCACAGCCGAGTCACGTGGCCAGCCTGGGTCACCTGGACGTCAGACCCCTGGCATGTAAACCTGGACAGGCACATGACTCACCACGGTCATGAGACTTGGAAGTGACCACGCCTCCAAGAAGGGGACCAGGGTCCCAGACGCACCAGCTATGGAAGTGACATCATTTCCGGGGTGGGCTAACTGTCACATTATAATTTGATCTAAGGCATTCCTTATTCCACTAACAAGTGACAGAGAAGAAGAGAACAAAAAGAGAGAAATTTTGAAAGATGGAAAAGTGGAACAAGAGACATCAGTACAGCAGGGGATTGCTACAAGGAAATGGATAAAAGGAGGAAATGGGAATTAGGGAATTAAACACATATGTAAGAGCATAGATAAACTGCCACTGAGACCAAGGCAGAGCAGTGGGCTAGAAGAGAGGAAGTAAAATAGAGATGAAAAGGGAGCAAAAAAGACCATAAATGGGACACATTAAATGTTTGCATCAGGGTATAGATGGCACAGCCTTTCATTGGCCCATTGTGGACACTGAAGTTTATAATACCAATTATTAATTTTCAAATCAGAGGATGAAAAGCTGAGTTTCCTCTGTCCAGATTAGAACCTGATGCCTAAAGGTTATTAACATATGTTTTAGTAATCAACTTAACGGTCCAGATTTGAACCTGTTCAGCAGATCAAGGGGCGTATTATGATGGTCCGTTTCTTTTTCTGTGTGAGGTGTCTAATGGTCAAACATATAAGGTAGAATTTCGTTAAGTTAATGCATGAACTTTAAGCAGAGCACATCGGAAACAGTGAGCTGGGATTTCCTCACTTTGTTTCTGACTTGTCCTGTCTAAAGTTCATGTATTAACTCGTAGAAATTCGGTATGTTTGAACTTTAGACACCATGCACTCAAAGAGGACGCTCGGCCCAACATGATAGGGCGCTAAATGTCTGTATCATTTCTGTCCAGGTTTCACCTTGTGACAAACAAATCATTTGTGGCCAAACTATTAGGTATCTGAGATACATTGAAATCCAATGTTATTAGTTGTGTGAGGTAATAGACTATAGCTTTGTTTATTAATTTAATTATTACTGTTGTAAGCTCAGTGATAACCAACTTCATGGAATATTTGAACTGCGTTGTATGCAGAGCGTTCTGTCTCATGTGTGTCATGTTGGATGCTGTCTGTTATCTACTGGAACTCATGTGAGCGCTGGGACTTCAAAGTACCAGAAAGAGTGCGCATTTAAGTGTGTTGTTTATTATCGTATATGCTACGGTGAACCAGGAGCGGCCAGTGCAGGTAAGAGCTGTGGGGAGGGGTGGTGGGGGGGTGGAATCGACAGACGACGACGAGGGAAAATTAAATAAATAATTCGTTTTCCCTCGTCGTTGTCTGTCGAATGCCTCCTCCCCCCCTCCCTCCCCCCCCCTCGTCTTTCATACATTAAGGTATATGAACGCTCTGCAGATCCCCTTCAATTAAACTTCGTTAAATTGCTTCCCTTCTCCACACACACAGATATTGGGGTTACTGCTTCAGACATTTTATTGATCATGTGCCTGCAAGCTTAGCAGGGAGGGGGCCGAGAAGGGAAGATTTAACATGTTCTGATAGACTTAAGGAAAAGGCAAAGCAAGATGTAGTCAGGAGATCCAAAAAAGAATCCATGGAATCCAACAGAGTACAGTCAATGCCCATTGAGCAGCGGGAAGTAGGCCTCAAAGTGGTAGCTCATGTATTGCATGCTTTTTTCCAACACCATCTATTCCTCTGTTCTTTTTTCCGAAGGAGCAGAAGTGGAGTCAAGAGCATTTTACATCTTTGTGGCTGCAGTCATTTTCCAGGAATTCATAAGTGGGTTGTCTAAGTAATTTAGTGTCTTACTTTGTAGCGGTGTACTTAGTATGATGTTAATTATTGGTATGGCACTGGCAAAAATAACAAGCATTGGCATAGCCAATAGGTCTCGCCTTTAGGACCTTGTAAGTGTTTAGCCATGCAGCACATTATCCTGGGTGCTACAACATCTACTGTTACTTCGCGTGTCACTGGTGAATGGCCACACACACCCAAGCTCAGGCTTTTGTGCTATTTAATGAACAGTGGAAATGCAATTCATGCCCAGATAGGGCAAGTCTGCAACCTAAAGGAATTAAAATAATGTTATTCAAATAATTCCTTCACCAACTGCACCAGTCGGTGATGCAATGAAAACAAATCTTTATTGATTAATGCCAGGAGTGACGTGATGTATGTTACTTGATTCTTTTTACAGCTTCTTTCTGAAATGTGCAAGTAAATGTGGGATGATTTTGTCTTATTCGTTGCAGTTTCAACATGCTTACTGTAATTTTGCATTGTGTTTAATAGTCATTATTCACCAGGTTTTACCATGTGCAGTGCCTAGACGGGGTCTAAAGGCTCTCTTTTCAATGTATAGTGTCCCATGGAAGAGAACTTAATGAATTAATCAGACTACCCAATGCGTCACAAAACCTTAAAGAATTAAATAAAAATGGTCTGATAATCATCAACTACCTTCCGGAGAAAGCCTAGAGCACATAATGAGCTTGTGGGGCACTTGAAAACAGCGTCTGACATTTGATCTCGGTCTTTGAAAAGCAACCCGGATAGGTTTAGACTCACTTTTGTGACACTTCTGGCAACCCGTTTCACGAGTGGATTATGTGTTTAAAAATGCAGTACAACATAAAATCACTTTAAATGCGTGTGACAATCTATGCAAATAATAGGTCTGCAGGCGATGTCGCCGGGCTTAAATATAGCAATCACGTAAATTAAGTGGATACATAAACTTGTTTTCTAACGAACTATGGGGAAAGTAGAAAGAAATATAGGTAACTTAGATGGTACTGCATATAAAATTGCATTTAAGACTCCTTTGTGAATCATTGTCTGTGCTTTTTATGTTGATCCACACCATCAGTTAACGAGTCAGGATGTGTGTTCTGCAGATAAGGGTTTCCAAGTGCAGCTCACGCCAAATACTGTACATGTACATAGCTGTCACCTCCAGCATACTGAAGCTATGCGGATAACGTATTCCCTAATTATGATCCATGGTGTACATAATCCACTACAATCTAGTCCAAACAATTGAATCAGAAAATATATATTAGGAATAAAAGAATTACAACAATACACTTGCCAACCACAGATACAATGATATAAGAGGCATGCACTACATGCATTGCTTGCACTCAACTGTTCCTATTTAAAGCAGTGTCCTGTTAAGTGCTGTTAGAAAAAGAAAAAAGTAGTCCTTAGACCAGATTCTATAATCAGACAAGTGTAAGGCTCCAAGTAATTGGTCAATGCTCTGTGGGAGGAAACAAAACGCGAAAAGGAGGGACGAATAGGAAAGATTAACCACTAGCAAGCAAGCCTTTTTTAAGGGCAATCGAAGTAACGAATAAAAAAGGCAATGGGCGGGCTGTAAGTCCACAAAGTGTATACAACATGTCTCGAAGAGACAGCGCAAGCGCGGCCTAGGCGCGACCTAAAAAGGATTGCTTTCTTTATGGAATGTTCATGGGAGATCAAAAACTGAATGTCACCAACAGCATAATGATTGAGTGTACTTTTCAGATGCAAAATAGACCCTTGTAAATTCCTGTGAAAGCACTTCCGAGAACGTGAAATGATACACCCACCAGGCAATAGCATGCAGAGAGAGAGTTATACTCTCCTGGGAGGAACCAAAGCCCACTATTTATTTATTTCAAAGAATTAGCAATATTATGGCATGAAGACAGCTGCACTGTCAAGCCAAACCTAAAACAGGGTAGGATAAAAACAGAATGAGTGAATTTGTTACTGTGTAGATTACATAAATGTGCTATGTGTTCCATTTAAACACAGAGTCTATAATATATCATGAATATTATTTAAAAAATTATCACTTTTGGAGGTGGGTGCAGGATTGACTGCCAATAAGTGGTGTGGTTGATGGCACTAGCAAGAGATGATAAATGCAACGCTGGTGCTTACAGAGCCATCAAATGCAGGATGCAGGGCCTCAAGCTGGTGCATTGTTATGTCACGACTGAGCATACCCATGACATGGCAGAAAAGGTAAATGCTGCAGAATCTTTTATAAGTCTCTTAATGTGGAAGCTGCCTCCAATCAAACAAGCCATGCCAGCATGTCATCATGCTTGGTTTCCATGACTGCAAACTGTACCTCTCTGGCAGTAATCACTCACTCAGGAAACCTCAAAGCTTATTGTGAGACCAGGGCTGAGCATAGTGGAAGGAAAAATACCAAGAGCCCCAAGTAAGTGATGGATGAGGAAATTATAAAGGGGATGCCACAAAGGGAATGCTACAAGAGTGATGGACTGGAGTAATGGAGCACCCACTGGCAGTTTTCCCATCACTGCCTCCCTCGGAGGCCTCTCACTCCAGTTATGCTCCTCCTCCAACATTCATGCCGAGGTACAAATCTCCCAGTTGAAGGTGTGGCTTATTAATTAATGTATCCATCATGCCCTTTGGATTGCTAGGTTAGCTTTTCTAAGACCATAAAACACAGAAAGGGAGGGAGGTCAGATGGCACCTCACACGTAATGAGCTGTCAGAGCCAAAGAGCTTGTGGATTGATGGACTAACTAGATAGAGGTCTGGTGTCATGCTCTGGGTTTTCAACAGTGGGATCTCCCTTCCCCCTCAGCTCTTTCTTTGTCCAACTTTGGTCACTGTATGCCACCCAACCCTGAAACCATACGGTGAGCTAAGCCTTCTTCAGGCCTTAAATTTTAAGCTTATCACACGCTTTGAAGACACAATGAGATATTCCGGAAGTCACAAAACATCTTCAGATGGCCTCTGAAAGATCAGCAATTGAACATGGAGATGTTGAAGAGTGTTTAGCCTCAGAACAAGAGGAGGGGTACATCAATGAAGCAGGGGGAATAAATGTCAGTGATAGCTCTTAAGACTGTATCAGTAATTCATCCTGCACTGACAATACCAGGTCTACGTCCATTCCAGAAACATTCAGCCAAGAAAAGCCTTCACATTCTGGTGACAAAGAGGCTATCCATTCAGCATTGCAAACCCCTCTGCATTTTCAACACTATCAAATGGGGCCAAGAAAGAATACTCATTTCAAAACTTTGAAAATAGCCACAGGAAACGTTTCGTGAGAGAAGCACAATGACTTCCATTACAGGCCGTGGGTTTTTGTTTTCAAGAATCGCCTAAGATATTCTTGTGACTGGCAAGTACTATCTTTCATGACACACAAACCTAGTGATGTGTATAAGAAGGTTCAGGGACCCAGTGCCCCCGTGTAATCATCATGCCCCCTCCTGTATGTCTTCCCCTAACTTCAGAATGCTACTGGGTGTCCGACTGGACCTCGGCCTAACAATGAGAGACCAAGTTCTGGCCACCACAGGTACCTGTTTTCATACACTGAGCCTCCTCTGTAGAGTATTCAACCTCCTTCCCTTAACTATCCGCAAGACCCTAATACAAGCCTTAATTACTAGCTGCCTCGATTACCGCAATGCTCTTCTTATGTCTGGCAACAAAGCTATGCTAAACAAATTGCAGGTGGTTCTGAATACAGAAGCCCTTCCGGCTTTCAACATGCCCTCAAGAACCCCTTCCCGGCCATTGTTACGGCAGCTTCACTGGCTTCCCATCCGCCAGAGAATCAAGTTTAAAATCTGCAATCTAGCCCATAAGTCACTAAACGGCAGAGGCCCTAGTTATCTTGCCGAAAAAATTAAATACTACCTGCCTGGAAGATCTCTTCGCTCGGGTGACAAAGCCATGCTGGTCTTTCCCCGTTACAGGAAAGTTAGGGCAGGGGGCAAAGCTTTTACTTATCTTGCCCCCTTGTACTGGAATCAACTGCCCATCCAAATACGAAAGTGCACCAATCCTCTTCACTTCAGTAAACTCCTAAAGACTGAATTGTTTCAATGAACGACCTGCCTAGCCCTACCTATACCATTCCTTAGCGCGGAGATACCACTTCGGGGGTGATTCCTGCGCTTTACAAATTACAAAATAAATTAAATTAAATTAAAATGGTACAAGCCATTTTGCAGGTCTCCATAGTCATGACTCCTGTCCTGCACAAGGGCACTGTAGGACACAAATTGACTAGCATGTTGGTTTGCGGCACTCCTAACACCCCTCACAGGATAAACAAGAGATGAGGATTGAAGCTGCCGGGTGAAACTTCTAGATGTTGCCTGGCAGAATGTCCAACCTGCATTCTTTTAGGCCTTTATGAACTATATAAAGATGCCTGTCAGTGACTGGGAATTAGACGCTGCAACACATGAGTGGCCCTGCACAATGCAACTTCAGGACCATTTTCAGCTAAAGAAATGCAAATACAGCCAGCCACGTGCTGGTAACCCACCTCCAATATGTGAGTGAAAGCTGTGCCATAGTCCATACTGGCAATGTGCCTTTGGCGTTTTTCTTCATTAAGTCTGTTTGAAAGTGCTCATATTTGGCCAGATTAGTGAGCGGAGGATCAGGAAGAATATGATTTGCCAGCTTGTTAAAATAGGAGACCTAATACTACAGCACACTGCTACCTGCACCAAATGGTAAAGATTTATCACCATATTGCATTTTGGTAAATATACAGTAGGACTGGGTACTGTTCTCCCTCTTCCAGGTAATATTCAGCCCATTTTTCACCCATACACTTACTAATGGCTATTAGAATGATTCTAAATGCTCCAGATTTTGCAAAAAAACCCCAAAAAACAGAGCAGAGCAGACAAAAAAAGTAATTCAAATAATTATTGCTCAAGAATACACAATTTGGACGAATGTGGATGCTGGGATTAAAAACTAAGTTGAAAGATTCCATAGTTGTCAACTCACCCACTAGACTACAACTGGGGTGGCCCTGATTCTGATTCCCTTAGGAACTGGACTTAATATTCCCTGGGGTGTGGCAGTGCCCAGGCTTACTGTCTACTCACCAAAATTTAATAAGGCGGTAAAGCCACCAGGGCTTTAAGTGGAATGAAAAAACGGGGGGGAGGGGCCTCCCAAAGGCGTGTGGCCGATGTAATTAAGGGCATGGCTTTAAAACACATAAGCAAAAAATCTGTGCTTAGCATAGTGTGCCGCCCAACTGGTATTGTGCTGCTTCTGTCATTGAATCCTGACATATAATACAAGTAACATTACACCAACAACAAGCCAGGACTATTGGCTTTGTCAATGGTTGTTACTTACATAAGATAAATAAGCAACAACTTTGGCATCGTTGTATATAATATTGAAAATGCTTCAGTTCTGAAATGGTGAGACTGAAAGAACTATAAGGAGTCTTTGAAATTACATCAAAGGCAGTTAAGGGTGGTACTGCTGCAGAGTCAACCTTTTTTTTCACGCTGAGGGTAAGGGCAAAAACGGAGAGCCCAATAGGGACCCGTCCCAGTACCTGCTTTTTAGAACTGCCAGTGCTGAGCACCGCGGGACCCGGCCCACTTGAAGCCCTCGGTAAAGCTAAAGTCTATGGAGCAATTTGTACTGTGTCTCCAGCTTTAGCAAAGTGTTTGATCTTGGGCAAATCATACTCTCCCTGTGCCTCGGTCCACTAATCTGACAATATGCAAGCTGTAAACACATGTGACAATGAGGTGGTGCAGGGTCTGTAGAAAGGTTGAACAGTGAAGAGATGCCAAGACTGGATAGACGGGACAGCGAATAAATGGTGGAAATGTGGAGGGATAGGCGGGGTGAAGAGATGTAGAGGCTATAAAGAGATGTGACAGTGATAAGATGCAGGTGCAGTAGAGAAATGAGGGGTGTTTCAAGTGATGCTAGGGCTGCAGAGGGACAGGGCAGTGAAGGGATGCAGAGACTGTGAAGACATGGGGCAGTGAAGTTTTGCAGAGGATGTTACAAGATGTGACAATTAAGACATATAGGGGCTGTAAAGAGATGAGGCACTGAAAAGTTAATGAGACTGTAGAGAGAGGAGTCAGTGAAGAGATAAAGTGGATGTGCAGAGAGAAATTAGTGAAGAGATGCTGGGTTTGTAGAGCAGTGTTAAAGTGTAGAGAAGTAGGGGCAGGAGAATAAAAATAACGGCATTACTGTCCTTTAAAGCTGCTCTGGGGTTTTATATAATGAAGATGTGATGTTCTGTAATGTTTTCATGTTTGATTTCAGACACTGACGTTCTCCCTAACATGTCACTTCACCCCAATCAAAAACTACAGAAGCGCAAACAGTCATGCCCTGTCCTAAACACCCACCTGAACTCATCTAGAAACCTTGAGGTGACCCAGATCACAGTGCGCAATACACAAGGGTCAAATATTGCATGAATATACTCTTAAGAGTAAAGCTGGAACAAAACAAGAAACGTGAACAGGGACTGCATGGATGACAAGGGTTACATTAACGCTTTTTAGGTCTCGCGCCTAGCGTTGCACTGCGTAGCAGCGCGAGACATTTAGTAGGTGAAAAACGGGGATTCAGCACTGACCTAGGAATTGCACACGCTCGTGCGTGTTTGATTCCTTTTGTGCTCCCCCATTGGCCTTTTCGTGCATCTTTGTATAAAAGACTGCACGCAATTGGCCAAAGGCGGGCGCATTGCTCCGCCCATGGCCTATTGGTGTCTATTACGCGCTTGGTGCGCGTAATAGACACCAATAGGCCATGTAATAGACACCAATAGGCCATGTGGTTTCAATTATCGTGCCCAGACACAGGCGTGATAATTGAAATCACATGCTTAGCTGTGGCATGCGCACCACTCGCGGGCGTGTTTTCTTTTTTTTTAACAATAGCGATCGCTTTCACTGCCGCTTGTCTAGTTTTCGTTTCAAGGTGGCAGTTTCAGCCGCATGTGCTTTTTACACCGCTGCCTTGTTTCCAGATAGTATCTGAAATAAGTTTCGCAGCTGCTTTTAAAAGTGTTAAGTATAGAAGTATTATGCATTGCACTATGTTCACACAGTATAAAAATGTCTGCCCCATCTTTAGGCCGCTCCTCGGACTTCTGTGAGGCAGAACTCCCATGTTTTCTGCTGACTGTCTTTGGCGTGGATGTACGGAGGAATGTTTGATTACAGTGTAACAGGTTTGGTGGCGAACTCCAGATAAATGTACACCACGCACGCAAAATGTTCCTTTGGGCATTCAGTTCAGCTACTTGCAGCGGTGGAGGGCTCTGCTCTTCGATGTACTTCCTGACGGACTGCTAAGTTTGAAGTGCCTGTTGGGCACAGGTTGCTCTTTTGAAACTTTCTTAGATTTTTCACTGAGGAACAGTGTGATGCCAACAATGAGAATAGCACTGATGATCCCAATGGGACTAGTGCCGATGCCAACAATGAGAATAGCACTGATAACCATGGGACTAGTGCCCATGACAACAATGAGAATAGCGCTGATGATACCAATGGGACTAGTGCTGATGCCAACAATGAGAATAGCACGAATGATACCAATGGGACTAGTGCCCATGACAACAATGAGAATAGCACTGATGATAACAATGAGACTAGTGCTGATGCCAACAATGAGAATAGCACTGATGATAACAATGGGACTAGTGCTCCTGACAACAATGAGAATAGCACTGATAACAATGAGACTAGTGCTGATGCCAACAATGAGAATAGCACTGATGATAACAATGGGACTAGTGCCGATGCCAACAATGAGAATAGCACTGACGATAACAATGGGACTAGTGCCCATGCCAACAATGAGAATAGCACTGATGATACCAATGGGACTAGTACCCATGACAACAATGAGAATAGCGCTGATGATACCAATGGGACTAGTGCCGATGCCAACAATGAGAATAGCACTGATGATACCAATGGGACTAGTGCCGAAGCCAACAATGAGAATAGCACTGATAACCATGGGACTAGTGCCCATGACAACAATGAGAATAGCGCTGATGATACCAATGGGATTAGTGCCCATGACAACAATGAGAATAGCACTGATGATACCAATGGGACTAGTGCTGATGCCAACAATGAGAATAGCACTGATGATACCAATGGGACTAGTGCCGATGCCAACAATGAGAATAGCACTGATAACAATGGGATTAGTGCTGATGCAAACAATGACAATAGCACTGATGATAACAATGGAACTAGTGCCGATGCCAACAATGAGAATAGCACTGATGATAACAATGGGACTAGTGCCGATGCCAACAATGACAATAGCACTGATAACAATGGGACTAGTGCTGATGGCAACAATGAGAATAGCACTGATGATAACAATGGGACTAGTGCCCATGCCAACAATGAGAATAGTACTGATAACCATGGGACTAGTGCCCATGACAACAATGAGAATAGTGCTGATGATACCAATGGGACTAGTGCTCCTGACAGCAATGAGATTAGCACTGATGATAACAATGGGACTAGTGCCGATGCCAACAATGAGAATAGCACTGATGATAACAATGGGACTAGTGCCGATGCCAACAATGAGAATAGCACTGATAATAACAATGGGACTAGTGCCGATGCCAACAATGAGAATAGCACTGATGATAACAATGGGACTAGTGCCCATGACAACAATGACAATAGCACTGATAACCATGGGACTAGTGCCCATGACAACAATGAGAATAGCACTGATGATAACAATGGGACTAGTGCCGATGCCAATAATGAGAATAGCACTGATGATAACAATGGGACTAGTGCCGATGCCAACAATGAGAATAGCACTGATGATAACAATGGGACTAGTGCCGATGCCAACAATTAGAATAGCACTGATGATAACAATGGGAATAGTGCCGATGCCAAGAATGAGAATAGCACTGATGATACCAATGGGACTAGTGCCGATGCCAACAATGAGAATAGCACTGATAACCATGGGACTAGTGCCCATGACAACAATGAGAATAGCGCTGATGATACCAATGGGACTAGTGCCGATGCCAACAATGAGAATAGCACTGATGATACCAATGGGACTAGTGCTCCTGACAACAATGAGAATAGCACTGATGATAACAATGGGACTAGTGCCGATGCCAATAATGAGAATAGCACTGATGATAACAATGGGACTAGTGCCGATGCCAACAATGAGAATAGCACTGATGATAACAATGGGACTAGTGCCGATGCCAACAATTAGAATAGCACTGATGATAACAATGGGAATAGTGCCGATGCCAACAATGAGAATAGCACTGATGATACCAATGGGACTAGTGCCGATGCCAACAATGAGAATAGCACTGATAACCATGGGACTAGTGCCCATGACAACAATGAGAATAGCGCTGATGATACCAATGGGAATAGTACCCATGACAACAATGAGAATAGCACTGATGATACCAATGGGACTAGTGCCGATGCCAACAATGAGAATAGCACTGATGATACCAATGGGACTAGTTCCGATGCCAACAATGAGAATAGCACTGATAACAATGGGATTAGTGCTGATGCAAACAATGACAATAGCACTGATGATAACAATGGAACTAGTGCCGATGCCAACAATGAGAATAGCACTGATGATAACAATGGGACTAGTGCCGATGCCAACAATGAGAATAGCACTGATAACAATGGGACTAGTGCTGGTGCCAACAATGAGAATAGCACTGATGATAACAATGGGACTAGTGCCCATGCCAACAATGAGAATAGTACTGATAACCATGGGACTAGTGCCCATGACAACAATGAGAATAGCGCTGATGATACCAATGGGACTAGTGCTCCTGAAAACAATGAGAATAGCACTGATGATAACAAGGGGACTAGTGCCGATGCCAACAATGAGAATAGCACTGATGATAACAAGGGGACTAGTGCCGATGCCAACAATGAGAATAGCACTGATGATAACAATGGGACTAGTGCCGATGCCAACAATGAGAATAGCACTGATGATAACAATGGGAATAGTGCCGATGCCAACAATGAGAATAGCACTGATGAGAACAATGGGACTAGTGCCGATGCCAACAATGAAAATAGCACTGATGATAACAATGGGACTATTGCTCATGACCGCAATGAGAATAGCACTGAAACCATGGGACTAGTGCCCATGACAACAATGAGAATAGCACTGATGATAACAATGGGACTAGTGCAGATGCCAACAATTAGAATAGCACTGATGATAACAATGGGACTAGTGCCGATGCCAACAATGAGAATAGCACTGATAACCATTGGACTAGTGCCCATGACAACAATGAGAATAGCGCTGATGATACCAATGGGACTAGTGCCGATGCCAACAATGAGAATAGCACTGATGATACCAATGGGACTAGTGCCGATGCCAACAATGAGAATAGCACTGATAACCATGGGACTAGTGCCCATGACAACAATGAGAATAGCGCTGATGATACCAATGGGACTAGTGCCCATGACAACAATGAGAATAGCACTGATGATACCAATGGGACTAGTGCCGATGCAAACAATGAGAATAGCACTGATGATAACAATGGAACTAGTGCCGATGCCAACAATGAGAATAGCACTGATAACCATTGGACTAGTGCCCATGACAACAATGAGAATAGCTGATGATACCAATGGGACTAGTGCCGATGCCAACAATGAGAATAGCACTGATGATACCAATGGGACTAGTGCCCATGACAACAATGAGAATAGCGCTGATGATACCAATGGGACTAGTGCCGATGCCAACAATGAGAATAGCACTGATGATACCAATGGGACTAGTGCCGATGCCAACAATGAGAATAGCACTGATAACCATGGGACTAGTGCCCATGACAACAATGAGAATAGCGCTGATGATACCAATGGGACTAGTGCCCATGACAACAATGAGAATAGCACTGATGATACCAATGGGACTAGTGCCGATGTAAACAATGAGAATAGCACTGATGATAACAATGGAACTAGTGCCGATGCCAACAATGAGAATAGCACTGATGATAACAATGGGACTAGTGCTGATGCCAACAATGAGAATAGCACTGATGATAACAATGGGACTAGTGCCCATGACAACAATGAGAATAGCACTGATAACCATGGGACTAGTGCCCATGACAACAATGAGAATAGCGCTGATGATACCAATGGGACTAGTGCTCCTGACAACAATGAGAATAACACTGATGATAACAATGGGACTAGTGCCGATGCCAACAATGAGAATAGCACTGATGATAACAATGGGACTAGTGCCTATGCCAACAATGAGAATAGCACTGATGATAACAATGGGACTAGTGCCCATGCCAACAATGAGAATAGCACTGATGATAACAATGGGACTAGTGCCCATGCCAACAATGAGAATAGCACTGATAACCATGGGACTAGTGCCCATGACAACAATGAGAATAGCACTGATGATAACAATGGGACTAGTGCCCATGACAACAATGAGAATAGCCCTGATAACCATGGGACTAGTGCCCATGACAACAATGAGAATAGCACTGATGTTAACAATGGGACTAGTGCCGATGCCAACAATGAGAATAGCACTGATGATAACAATGGGACTAGTGCCAATGCCAACAATGAGAATAGCACTGATGATAACAATGGGACAAGTGCCGATGCCAACAATGAGAAAAGCACTGATGATAACAATGGGACTATTGCTCATGACAGCAATGAGAATAGCACTGATAACCATGGGACTAGTGCCCATGACGACAATGAGAATAGCACTGATGATACCAATGGAACTAGTGCCCATGACAACAATGAGAATAGCGCTGGTGATACCAATGGGACTAGTGCCGATGCCAACAATGAGAAGAGCACTGATGATACCAATGGGACTAGTGCCCATGCCAACAATGAGAATAGCACTGATAACCATGGGACTAGTACCCATGACAACAGTGAGAATAGAGCTGATGATACCAATGGGACTAGTGCCCATGACAACAATGAGAATAGCACTGATGATACCAATGGGACTAGTGCTGATGCCAACAATGAGAATAGCACTGATGATAACAATGGGACTAGTGCCGATGCAAACAATGAAAATAGCACTGATAACCATGGGACTAGTGCCCATGACAACAATGAGAATAGCGCTGATGATACCAATGGGACTAGTGCTCCTGACAACAATGAGAATAGCACTGATGATAACAATGGGACTAGTGCCCATGACAACAATGAGAATAGCGCTGATAACCATGGGACTAGTGCCCATGACAACAATGAGAATAGCGCTGATGATACCAATGGGACTAGTGCTCCTGACAACAATGAGAATAGCACTGATGATACCAATGGGACTAGTGCCGATGCCAACAATGAGAATAGCACTGATGATAACAATGGGACTAGTGCTGATGCAAACAATGAGAATAGCACTGATGATAACAATGGGACTAGTGCCGATGCCAACAATGAGAATAGCACTGATAACCATGAGACTAGTGCCCATTACAACAATGAGAATAGCGCTGATGATACCAATGGGACTAGTGCTCCTGACACCAATGAGAATAGCACTGATGATAACAATGGGACTAGTGCCGATGCCAACAATGAGAATAGCACTGATGATAACAATGGGAATAGTACCGATGCCAACAATGAGAATAGCACTGATGAGAACAATGGGACTAGTGCCGATGCCAACAATGAAAATAGCACTGATGATAACAATGGGACTATTGCTCATGACCGCAATGAGAATAGCACTGATGATAACAATGGGACTAGTGCCAATGAGAATAGCACTCATGATAACAATGGAACTAGTGCGATGCCAACAATGAGAATAGCACTGATGATAACAATGGGACTAGTGCCGATGCCAACAATGAGAATAGCACTGATGATAACAATGGGACTAGTGCCCATGACAACAATGAGAATAGCACAGATAACCATGGGACTAGTGCCCATGACAACAATGAGAATCGTGCTGATGATACCAATGGGACTAGTGCTCCTGACAACAATGAGAATAGCACTGATGATAACAATGGGACTAGTGGCGATGCCAACAATGAGAATAGCACTGATGATAACAATGGGACTAGTGCCGATGCCAACAAAGAGAATAGCACTGATGATAACAATGGGACTAGTGCCGATGCGAACAATGAGAATAGCACTGATGATAACAATGGGACTAGTGCCGATGCCAACAATGAGAATAGCACTGATAACAATGGGACTATTGCTCATGACAGCAATGAGAATAGCACTGATAACCATGGGACTAGTGCCCATGACAACAATGAGAATAGCCCTGATAACCACAGGACTAGTGGTGATGATAACAATGAAAATAGCTCTGATGATAACAATGGGACTAGTGCTCATGACAACAATGAGAATAGCACTGATGATAACAATGACTATAGCTCTGATGATAACAGTAGGACTAGTGCTAACGAGAACAGTGAGAATAGCGCTGATGACAACAATGAGACTAGTGCTGATGACAACACTAATGACAACAACGAAAATAGCGCTGATGATAACAATGAGACTAGTGCCAATGACAACAAGACTAGTGCCGATGACAACGAGACTAGTGCCGATGACAACAATAAGAATAGCGCTGCTGATAACAGGACTAGTGCAGATGGCAAAACTGCATGATTAAGAGACTGTTACTCAGGGTCCGCACTGCTCATTCATAGGAGACACTGTCCTGGACTCACATGCCTCTCATCAGTGTGCACACTGGTCTTCAACCATATTCCTCCAACAGATTCTAGCACATTATTACAGGTTAATATGTTCCTTGTGAGGCCTCCTGACTCCTGCCATTGGGATTTAAGTTCTGCCACTATGTTGATTAAAATTCCAGTGCTGGAGCATTGTGCTTTTGGTAACACGAAGCCATCTCGTGCTTTACCTGTACTTGTTTGTTTTTGTGAGTAACGTTAAAGGAGCCAGTATGCGCTGTGGAAAGGGCTTTTCGGTAACAACAAGCATTTGCAATGCAATAGGTCTCGCATTTACGCGAGTTTGACCTATTGGCTTTGCAAATGACAATGGCTTTTATTTATGTTTCAAAAACCAAAACATAAATAAAAGGCAATGTCATTTACAATAAAAATAGCTCAAACTCTCGCAAATGCGAGACCTATTGCATTGCAAATGCTTGTTATTGTGGCTGTTGAGAAATCGCTCATTTGTTTTGATTGTAGAGTTAAGGGCTTAAAAATGGAGGCTGATATGAAGCCGTTTTAAAACTACTGCTGGCTCTGAGACCCAGTGGGACCCGAGCGACTGGAAGCATTGCTCTCCTGGAATCCGGCTGCGGGAACAGTTAATAAAGCACCTTCTTTCTTCTCACGGCTCACCACAGGCTAAGATCCTGCGCATGCTCTGTGCGAACTGCTGCCTTGTCTTCCACCTCATCTCCGTCGATCAACACCAGTCCTTGTCATCAAAGAGCCCCTTAGTGTGCGCATGCACGGTGTGAATGAGGCGCAGTGATAACAAATAAATACCATGTAAGTAAGCCCCTGAGGAGATTTCTGAAAGGATTCCCTGTCCCTTTGGCTTTGGATACTAAAAGAAGAGTCAGTTAGTTCCATCGGTAGGGAGGCAATGCGGTCTAATCGGTAAATGACCCTGAAAACATGAATTCTAATTCCATCACTGCAGATTATCTAAACCGTGTGAACTTGGGTAGCACTTTGTGCCCTAGTTCCATACTCCCAGTTTCTGTCAAATTAGGCGTGTGTAAAGCCTACACGGATTCATAAATCCAAGCTTCACTCCCCCTGTTTGGGAATATGGCATCATGCTTTCAGGACAAAGGCAAGAAACAGAGGGTATTTGAATCCATACTGTGTGTATTGTAAAGCGTTCGTTCACCCTGACTAGGTTTCTTAGCGCTAACAGACGCTGCTTGTAACCCTTTTCAGTAGCAATCTTGTTATTGTTGACGGGAGATCGAAAAGACCAAGTGGACTGCTGGGAATCTGAATTGTGATAGTGGGGTCAAGCTGCAGTCTCATGCAGTGGGTGCATTAGCCCCCTGAGACACCAGGATCGGCTGAGGAGTAAGCCTCTCTCACTAAGGCGATGCGGACAGACACACAGTGGAGAGACGTTTGCCGCAGCCAGTTCGCACCATTGCTTTTCTAATGTGCCAGGAATGAAGGGAGCGTTTTAGGCAGAACACGTCAGCTGATCGAAGTTTTTTGGTGTATATGGGGAGTACTGAACGGAGGAAAGCCTTGCTCCGCGACAGTGAGTTGTGAATGAAATGTTTCAAGAATTGTAGCGTACAACACTGCTGGGTATCCGCCTTCGATTCCTAACGTGATTGTGGAATATATTACGCTAATGCCCCATACTCGTTTTATGTAGCAAGGAAGAGGATGTGGCTTAACCGCTAGAGTGGCCATATTTGAAACTGGGTAACCGGGTTGAGTCTGGCGGCAGGCTCCTGTGATTCTGAGCAAATCACTTCATCTCCCCTTGCCTAAAAATGAATGTGTCCGTCTGTAATGCAACGAGTGGTCATGTAAAGCGCTCTGATACCTTCGGGTCACGTACGTTGGTGCTATATAAAACTGCAAAACAAAACAAGCGTGGCCCGTCATGGGACGGACAGAAGATGTGCACGCGGGGACTGCCTTTACTGGCGGCGAAAAAAAAGTCCCCAGTGTATCACGCCGCCAGTAAAGCATCCAATCCCCGCGTGCACATCTTCTGTCTCTTCTGTCTCCCCGCGTGCAAGCTTTGGAATCCGTATCGATTCCAAAAGGCCCTCGTCATGGCGAGAGCTGCTAACGCCAGACGAGACCTAAAAAGTACATTATGTGTTACATCATGATGTTTACATAAAGTTCTGCACAATTTCCAACATCAGATTAAAATACCACCCAGTTGACCAATCCAAATAGCACCAATTTAAATTTGTTTATGTGATCAAGCTAACGCCATGATCAAATTCAAATTCTGACAACACAATATTTTTATGTAATCCAGTAAATAGTAAAAACCTTACCTTCAAAATGGAATATGATGTTTGCACACCAATGTCTCAGAAATAAATACACATTTGCATTGTACACTACAAATAAGCTGCAGAAAGGCTAACAGGAATGCTTTGCAAAGGAGCAAATCATACATAAGTGAAATTGTCAATGTTATAAACTCCCACTGTATGTTTAGTGTGAAAATTTAAACTTGGTAACGTGCATGGGTACTCACAAACATTTTACCAGGGGCTAAAAGGTTTTGTCTGTGATATGACCGAGGGCCGCATTGATGACAGCAGGGTGTTGATCAGGGCGGGTAGAGCGGGTGCCGTGGGGCGGTGCCAGTAAGGTGGGTGTAGGGGAAGTGAAGCATATACATCCAGTGGCTGAATTGCACAATGTGAAACCAGAAAACCCCCACTTTACCAAACAGTGTGACCCTAGGCAATTGTTTAATTTCACTTTCCCTCCTATTTAGGTCGAGCCTAGGCAGCGCACATGTGCTGTCTGCGAGACCTGATGTAAGCAGTATACAGAGTATAATCCTGCCTGCTGCTTGCCATTGGTTAACTCCTCCGTTGCTCTTCTTTCCTGGCTCCTTATTGGTTGGCTCTCCCGATACATCACTTCTGTTGTATCACAAGCAGCACCGAGAAACTACGGTTTTGTTACGCAGTAAGTGTTTAGCTCTTTTGTTTAGGGACTACTTCTTTTGTTTTGTGCTAGAGATAGTCTATCACCACGCAGCCTAGCACGGAACTAGTTCCATGTTTTTTTTTTTAATCTATCACCATGGTGCCCGCTTCACGGGCCGCCATGCACATAACTTAAATATGCACGGGCGCCACGCTTTATATTTTAGTACGGCGCCCGCTTTTATCATTATTGTCGGCTGCTTTCTTCTCAGTTTTTCCTTACACATGTGTACTCTGGTGTTTCCCATGTGCCCTTCTCAGCCTCCTGCCTTCTCTCACTGACCCTTTCTGGACTGTCTCTATGGGAGCTGCCTGAATTAATGCTGCCCGCCCTGGTAAACACTTGTTGCCTTATAAAGGCCGTCCCTGGCAGCAGCCCAGAGCCTTCTGTTTGCACATGGCACCTGGCACCCAGGAAGGCGAGCCCCCGCTTCTAGTCAGTCTCTCACATCGATGGTGATAATTGGCCACAGATGTTGTTACCGTGCCAGGCTGAGGGCTGCAGCGAACGCTTTAACAATGGGATTCAGGGGCATAACCTAGGCCCTGCCATAATCCAAGGCGAGCACCCGCAATGTGTGTGACCCGCTCTACCCCCGTCACTCAACGTAATTGTAATTGCATTTATATAGCGGTTACTACCTCTGATGAGGCATAGAAGCGCTTTTCAGAGAGTCCCAGATGATTTCCTTTCATTTTGCGGTTTTATATTATGACGAACAAGGCACACAGAGATCTTTACAGTATTTAGATATGTGAGATGTACATTTTCAGACGATTCCTTATTTTGCTGTAAATACCTGATGTTATCCGAATAGAGGGTTGGGACGCTCCACATGAAGGGGCTGCCATGAGATAAGCAGGGCTGGTGCCTCTAAACTTTCTAAACAAAGGTCTGTAGTCTGAATCCCCTCTGCACTTCTGATCCAGGCTAAAAGAACAAGCATTGGCATAGCCAATAGGTCTCGCCTTTGGGGCCTTATAAGTGTTTAGCCAGAGCTATTGACTTTGCCAATGTCTTCAAGCTGTGCTGTAGAGAAGTGTGGCTGCTGTGCGGCATGCTGAAAAGTTATAATAAAAAAGTGTCAGAAGCATTTTTGTTACTTTATATATGACCAAGAAGGCATTATGTAAAACTGAACGACCATATTAAAAAAAGTATTTACAATAAAAAATGTCCTCAGTTTTCTTTTGTTCTTGCAATGCTGGAAATGGTTGTTTGTTAAAGCTTTTTTTTTGAGGGGGCATAAACAATCGGAGGGTGAAGGTTGGGAACTAGTACCTGTATTATAACACTAGCAGCGGCCAGACGCTAGGGGAGAATCAACAGATGCCAGATTCCGAGAGCAGGCTGAGGTGGTGCTGAGTGATGCTGAGGTGGTAGTGGTGGTGGTGGTGGTGGTGACTGTTGCGGAGACGCTGCTGAGGTGATGCTGAATGATTCTCAGGTGTTGCTGAGTGATACTGCTGTGGTGCTGAGTGATGCTGTGGTGGTGCTGAGTGATATTGTCTTGGCACTGAGTGATGCTGTGGTGGTGCTGAGTGATATTGTCTTGGCGCTGAGTGATGCTGTGGCGGCGCTGAGTGATGCTGTAGCGGCGTTGAGTGATGCTGTGGCGGCACTGAGTGATGCTGTGGTGGCCCTGAGTGATGCTGTGGTGGCCCTGAGTGATGCTGTGGTGGCGGTGAGCGATGCTGTGGCGGTGCTGAGCGATGCTGTGGCGGCGCTGAGCGATGCAGTGGCGGCGCTGAGCGATGCTGTGGCGGCGCTGAGCGATGCTGTGGCGGCGCTGAGCGATGCTGTGGCGGCGCTGAGCGATGCTGTAGCGGCGCTGAGCGATGCTGTGGTGGCGCTGAGCGATGCTGTGGTGGCGCTGAGCGATGCTGTGGTGGCGCTGAGTGATGCTGTGGTGGCGCTGAGTGATGCTGTGGTGGCGCTGAGTGTTGCTGTGGTGGCGCTGAGTGATGCTGTGGTGGCGCTGAGCGATGCTGTGGTGGCGCTGAGCGATGCTGTGGTGGCGCCCGAGCGATGCTGTGGTGGTGCTGAGCGATGCTGTGGTGATGCTGAGCGATGCTGTGGTAGTGCTGAGCGATGCTGTGGTGGTGCTGAGTCATCCTGTGGTGGTGCTGAGTGATGCAGTGTTGGCCCTGAGTGATGATGTGGTGTCGCTGAGTAAAGCTATGGTGGTGCTGAGTGATGCTGTGGTGGCGCGGAGTGATGTTGTGGTGGCGCTGAGTGATGCTGTTGTGGCGCTAAGTGATGCTGTGGTTGTGCTGAGTAATGCTGTGGTTGTGCTGAGTAATGCTGTGGTTGTGCTGAGTAATGCTGTGGTTGCACTGAGTGATGCTGTGGTTGCACTGAGTGATGCTGTGATGGCGTTGAGTGAGGCTGTGATGGCGTTGAGTGATGCTGTGATGGCGTTGAGAGATGTTGTGTTGGTGCTGAGTGATGCTGTGCTGGCTCTGATTGATGCTGTGCTGGCTCTGATTGATGCTGTGGTTGCGCTGAGTGATGCTGTGGTGTTGCCGAGTGAGAGATAGAGTGAAGATATAATGCCCAATTAGAGAGGGTGGTGAGAGAGAAAGAGAGAGAAAGGGTGTACATAGAATAAAGAGTGGAGCGGGATAGAGAGAGAGAAAGAAGGGGAGAGAGAGTGAATGAAGGAGTTTGAAAGAGAAACAGATAAAGGGGTGAGAGAGAATGAAAGGCTAAAAAAGATAGAGAGGGGAGAGTTAATTAAGTAGAGAGAGAATTAGAGAGGGAGAGAGAGAGAAGGAGAGAGACAATAAGAGTGGGGGTGTGGAGTTTAAATAGAGTGAAGAAGTGACGCGGAAAAAGTCACCTTAAATATAGCTTTGTGCTTTGCGCGAATAAATATAATTTAAAAAACAGTGAGAGACAAAAATACTGGTAATTAGGCTGTGACTCCCAATATAAAACAAATAGCGATATAAGGTGAAATCAACCCACCGAAGCAATATTTCTACTAGACAAAAAAAAGCTTGCATTTCAATGCTAATCGCTGTTGTTTTTCATGTGACTGTAGTCCAGGGCCCTCAGTTGGTAATGTGAGCTGCTGCTGCGATTGAAACATCAGAGTCCAGAGAGTTAATGAGCCATGACGAGGAAATGAGGAAGAGATAGGAAACCCAGATGGCAGCTGCGCGTGCACGCCATCGTGAACTCAAGCTGGTCGCCAGCCGAAAGCCAGTGTTTGCACTTCCAAAACCCGCTTACTAAAACTCTCGGCCAGACCAGCGCAAGCGCTGGTGCAGGCCGAGACCTAAAAACACTAGGCCTTGTGTGTGCCTGGTCCTGGTGACGTTAGTGGGGCATCAGGGGGTAAGCTGTGCTCTTCATGATTAGAGAGCCTATTCTGGTATGCCCAGCTTAGTTTTTCATTGTTTCATAGACTACACAATGAGATCCTAATAATAGCACATAATACCTAAAAGGTATTGTGGTTTGTGCATTATAAACGGCAAGTTTTGTTATTATCGTATGGTTATAAATATTATTAATACAATTGTTGTCTTCAATTTTATTGTTGTTGTCGGTATGATGTTGTGAGGTCGTCGTTATGTGGTTATCACCCATAGTTTTGATTCTAAACAGCCGCATAATTATCTGTGCTATTCTACGTATTTTCAGGTGGTGTTAGTTGCAAGATAACTTAATTTACTTTTGTATGCTAGTTGTGACTGCTCTGGTACCGCTAACGAAGGCCTATGCTCAAACAAGGCAGTAGTGCCCGATAATTATGAGATGCCTGCAAATAAAAAAAAATTAAAAACAATTTGAACGGTTTTATGTGCGCTAAGGAATTTCAAAGGTTCAAAATGCACATTATATGTAATGAGAAAGGGGCATATGAAGCATGTTCTCTTCAGAATTGTCATGGACAGATGAAGGACTCTAAAGCTAAAACAGGGCAGTTATAGCAAGTAGATGGCAGATTCAAAACCGAAACGATTAATTCATAATTCTTCTACATTGTGCGACCTTGAAGAAATCTAGTAAACACACTTGGTCGAGGTTCCCTAAACAATCATGAGTGCTTAACATTAGACACCAGCCCTAAGCACTACATAGACATCAGGCGCGCAACGCCCATAGGACTCAAAGGGCTTCAGTCCCCCCCTCCCCCACCCGCCCGTCGTGTGTGTCAGCCCGGGATGAGACAGCTTCCCGGGCCCACACACACAGACAGTTGTTGAGCTTATCAGAGTCGCACCCGAGTACTTCACAGGTCTTTAAAAGACCATTTACGTGTTAACGAGGCTTTGTTGTTTCTTCACCCCTTCATCTCAACTCTGCCTATTGCTGGAAGAATTAGCCCCCCACCCCACGAAATTTTTAGTAGCCCCCCTTAATTTGGCTCTAGTTGCGCCTCTGATAGACATGTAATATTTGTGTCAAACATAGTAGCTGAGGTGAAATCCGAAAGCGCAGTATTGCAGAGGTTGGCTCACTGTTTTCTACGTAACTCGCTGTTTTTCCCTGCACGTTTCAACGGTGCTTTCATGTCAGACTACTCAGCTAGTACACACTGGCAACATTCTTTTTCAGTCTCGCGCCTTGCTCCTCACACGTCAATGTTTATTGTGCAGCAAAAAGACGGAAGCAGCAGAGTTCACGGACCTCTGCCGGACTTGTCTCTCAAACCCTGCGCTGCGCATCATACCCATGTCTGCCTTACAATAAAAATCGATGTTGTATAAGGACCTTACACCTCAGATTTTTCACCAAGTTGTGAGCGCTCCGAGGCGGTAGAACTCCATTTGTCCCTTGCCCCCTCCTCCATTTCGAACATTTGATCTGAGCGACGTTCGGTATAAGTCACGGTATCCAGATGCTCTGTTACCAGCATGGAGGGGGGGGGGGTGGGGGTGAGCATTCGTGTGCCTAGAGCTGCTGTGCATTTATTTACATTACCTCACACCATGCTCTGTTGAGGGAGCCGGTCACAATCGATGGGCAATGGTAGCTGTATTCAGGAACAAGCCCGCGAGTGGTGCGCGCGCACCACAGAGGAGCGGGGGCGAGCGAGCGCGGCAGCCTGCTCAGCTGACCAGACGCTCGTGCGTCGTGGCTGGCCTTTGGATGTGTACGCGCGGCAGACATGTGTTTCCACTTATCGCGCCCGCGTCTGGGCACGATAATTGGAAACACATGTTTGCCGCGCGTACCCATCCCAAAAAGGCCAGCCACGGCGCACGCAGCGTTTTGGGACTGCTTTTAAACCCGCTTACATTAAGTCTTCGCCTCTAAGCAGCGCTTGCGCGCTACTCGAGGCTCGACCTAAAAACGGACTTAGTTGGAAACTCTTTAAACACATACCCTCACACGATCACCTAATATATACAGACGGATACCTATTGACTCCACGCCACCTGGATTGCCTTTGTGGTTTCCATTTACAAACAATTGTAACGTCGAACTTCAGTGCAGTTTGATTCATTGAGATGGATCAGGACGACAGCTCCCAGAAGGCAGCAGGTTGTTGATGCAAGGTCTGATATGTGGTGTCTCAGTGAGATGGATGGAGCAATTTGTAAATCTAGAATACCATAGAACCACATTGCATAACCGAATATAATTTGGTAATTAAATTATTTGTCATATCCCGGGGACTCTCTTCCTCGGGGGTAGAGGTATTATCTTTGGGTTATCTATTTTCTCTGAGCCTTTTATTCCTTTCTCACTGAGGAAGCAAAGTATCAGTAGGCGTTTTGGTGAATGACAGACTGAACTCTAACTATCTCTGTGCTAGCCTTAGACACACATTCACCTCATGCCCTCCGCACATTGCAGAACCCAGCTGCTCACATGGCAATGCCAATAGCTCTAACTCAAGCGAATGCAAGACCTATAACATTTCCAATGCTTGTTATTCATTATCATGTATAAAAGGACATCGAAATACATGACTTCTGGATGTGCACTGTACAAAACCTTCAGGTTTTCCATGTATAATAGTAACCCAGCCCAAAAAGTGCACTTAACAACTGACGTGCATTTTAGTTCACTTTTGACATTATTGTCAGGGTGGGGGGGAGAACGAATGTTTGTAAATTCCTGTTTGAAAACTGTTGCTTTTAAAAAATACTTCTCAATGCACTGATATAATGTGATATACTAAGGTGAAATGGTTCTGTATGCTAATGAAATACACTTTTTGAATTTTGAAGAGACCTTATCATATTTTTACTCTTTTTCTGCAAGATGTCTTTTAAAATAAAGTTGTTCATAAAGTTAGGCAGTGCAGGATAACCTAGTTACTTCCTTTCTTTAACCCCAATTAACCTTTAAATAAAGGCTTGCCTGCTTATTTAACTTCTTTCTCAATGTTAGTGCTGAGTCGAGAAAACAGGAGACCAGTGCTGCTGATGACCAGGGGGCCACCTGTAAAGGTCAGGAGGGATGCATGCGGCCCCCGGGCCGTACTTTGGGTATCCTAAGTGCACAGTGGCGGCCCCTCCACTATGGTGGAGGAAGGTCGCCCCACTGCTTTTGAGCAGTGCAAAGTAAAGGAAATATAAAATTATAACAACTTTGAGTTATTCTCATTTTATGTTTCCTTTGCAGGCAGGGCTGCTCTGCTCTCGGAGCAGGAGAGGAGTGGTTTTCCCACTCCTAAGTGCGCAATGACTGTTTGGTCGGCCCTCTCGGGCAGCCCAAACCAGTCATGCGTACTTTCCCCATTCTCCATGTAGGCAGCATTACCGCCTGCATGGAGAACATGTCCAGGCCCCCATTCCCTGTCTGAGTGTCCAACGAGGACGCTCAGACCAATCACAACGCTGCACTGCAGCGTTGTGATTGGTCAGGGAGCATGGGTGCTTACCAATCACAATGCTGCATTGCAGCGTTATGATTGATCAGTGGGACCTGCTTTCCATTCCTCGAGTTGCACGAGGTGAGCAGGAGCAGAGACACGGGACCGGTGGCAAGGTAAGTTTATTTTCTTTTTTTACTGTTTTTTTAATATTCGCACCTGGCGCGACTCCCCCCCCCCTGCTGCGTTCTCGCCCCGCCACCCGCGAGTTATGCCGGCCACCACTGTAAGTGCATGCAAATATGCTAGAGCTTACCAACATGTTCCTAGTTATTATGTTATGTTTAACAATTGAGTGCGTTCTGGGACATGTAGTGTATATTTGCTTATTTATCCCGATTCGAGGGTTCACTGACAGAATATCGACCTCGAAAATATAGATGAAAAAAATATCAAGGTAAAAATATAGAATGCAAAAATATCGACTCTCTATACTTAAACAGGTAAGTACAAAAATATAGAGAAAAAATATAGATGTCAAAAATATAGTTGTACAAAATATAGATTTTTATATATATAAAATAAAATTATAAATATTAAATATATTTAATAATAAAATTAATTAAACAAAAAATAGATTTAATATACATTTGAACAAATATAACAAATAAACTTAATTAAAAAAGTTAAACACATACATAATAATTAATATATATATTTACTTTAAAACAACTAATAAACTATTAATTTGAATTTATTTTATAATCTTAAAATTATATAAAAATGTAAATATATATAGATATATAGAGATAGATATATATATATATATATATATATATATATATATATATATATATATATATCAAAAGAATACCCTTGCAGGCATAGAGTGACGCATAAATTATGCAAAAAAGAAGAAGAGAACTCTGGGTAGTTCCCAATTTAGGTGGAAGGCAGCTTCTGTATAGAGCACCCTCAACACCAGTGACACTCTAGATTTGCTCACCTCAAATGTCTGCTTTTCTATCAAAGTTTTTAAGCATAGGGTTAGCACAGTGCTATCCACGCCGAGATAGAAAGGGACAAGGTCTTTTGCCATTTCTACAGCAAAGTCTTTAAGCATAGGAATAGCACAGTGCTATCCATGCCGAGCTGTTAAATGACAAAAGCCATTTACCACTCCAGGCACAGTATTACAGCTTTGGACTGGCAAAATACCATCCAAGCCAACCTGAAATGAATAAAAGCAACCCCTGACACGTGTTTCGCTGTCATTACAGCTCTTCAGGGAGGTTTAGCCAACAGTAGGAAAAGTGTTGGATAGCGGAGGGGTAAAAATTACTATTCCCACTCCAGTGAGTGCAACAATAGGGAAAGTGTTGGATAGCGGAGAGGTAAAAATTACTATTCCCACTCCAGTAGGGAAAGTGTTGGATAGCGCAGGAATAAAATTTACTATTCCCTCTCCAGTTAGTGCAACAGTAGGGAAAGTGTTGGATAGCGGAGAGGTAAAAATTACTATTCCCACTCCAGTAGGGAAAGTGTTGGATAGCGCAGGAATAAAATTTACTATTCCCTCTCCAGTTAGTGCAACAGTAGGGAAAGTGTTGGATAGTGGCGGGGTAAAAATGACTATTCCCACTCCAGTGAGTGCAACAATAGGGAAAGTGCTGGATAGCGGAGGGGTAAAAATTACTATTCCCACTCCAATAAGTGCAACAGTAGGGAAAGTGTTGGATTGTGGAGGGGTAACAATTAATATTCCCACTTCAGTCAGTTCAAAATTAAAATCAAACAACATATTAACAACAATAAAATATTTAAAAAACTAAATAAATAAAAAAATATGTAAATATGTTAAAAATGTAAATACAAATATATTGAATATTAAAAATTAAAATAAATAAAAACATATTATAATGTTAAATAAATTACAAATACCTACAAATATTATATTAAATAAAAAAATCAAACAAATAGATATTTTTAATTAGAAAATATTTAGAAACAAAAACATTAATCATTACATACATTTTGTTTTTATTTCCTACCCTTTAGCACCACACAATTCACAACCCACATCTAAATTTAAAATTTTTTTACTTCCGTAATTAACATAATTGATTACCAATTAAAGAAATATTATTAATTAAAACCCATAAAAATTAATTAACTTCCCACACTTTACCCCTATAATCCCCACAACCCACAGCTAAAATTAAACTGTAAAAAAATTAATTACACAATTGAAACTTATTTTCAATAAAAAAACTAATAGCATTCAACAACTAATTATAAAGCAAGTAAAATTTATTTACTCCCCACCATTTACCCCTATAAAAGTAAAACCCACACACAAAAAAATAAACATTTAAATATCAATTAATTAATTAAGATTAATGATCAACTTATTATTAATTAATTAAAAATATATTCCATTCCATTCCATTCCATAACTTTATTTCGGTCTCATAGACCGTAAAAGTACATAATCATAAAAATTCCCAAGAGGGGATATACACAAGTGGATCATAAATAGTACATAACCATACAGTTAATTCATATACCAATAAGAGGAACTGTACAATTGGAAAGCTTTTAGCCATGATAAAGTGCATTTTAAATTCTTCCAGGGCATGGTCCTGCTCGTATGATATAATACAGTACAATCACATGTTTAAAAAACGTAATTCATCAAAAGATATTATCAATAAAACAGTTAAAATTGAGGGAATAAATACAAGGATAAAAAGAATGAAATCAATATAAGTTGCTAGGACCATGGTTACTAATTTAAAAAGGTCCACCGTGCACGCCACATTGAAGTTAAGAAGCGAGATACAGCGAAGACGATGGGGGCGTGGGCGTCGTACTTTAGGACTCTAAGTGCCTCGGCACAATGTACGAAGCCTAAATTCCTGCAAAGTTGAATAAGCCAGCACTGCCGGGGTAGTATATAGCCGGGGCAGAAAAAAAAAAACATGTAGCTCTGTCTCTTCCTTATAATTACAGGCAGGGCATCCACCAGATTGAGTTTTGGACCATTTATTTGAAAAGGCATGGAGCGGTAGAGTACCAAGTCTAAACTGTACATACATTTTCCTTGCCAGAATTGGTTGCCTCTCATCCAGGAAAGATTCCATACTATACTCGTCTTTGATTTGTAAGAATTCGGCTGTTAAACGGCCACAGGACGAGCTTTCCTGAATGTTTGCAAGTTTATACCTCCTAAAGGATTTTACCAATTTCAACCGCGAGATTAGAGGGCACGATTCCTCAGGAGTGCTCCATAGACCTGCTTTACCCTGTTTGTTACAGACATCCTTTATATCTACAAGCCAAGGTATTTTACTGGTGCCCGGGAGATTCAACAGCTCTTTAAGCTCAGATCGAAAAATAAATTACTTCACACCCTTTACCCCTATAAACCCAACAACCCGCACCTAAAATTAATGGCACAATTACCATAATTAATTGTCAATTAGTTAATTAATGTTAATTAACAACTAATTATTAATTAATTAAAAATAAATTACTTCCCACCCTTTACCCCTATAAACCCCACAACCCGCACCTAAGATTAAGTACACAATTACGATAATCAATTGTCAATTAATTAATGTTAATTAACAACTAATTATTAATTACTTAAAAATAAATGACTTCCCACCCTTTACCTCTATAAACCCCACAACCCGCACCTAAAATTTACCCCAAAAAATTAAAAACACAATTAACATTATAAAATCTCAATTAAATAAATATTAATACATTTAAAAAATTCAATAATTTGTTGTAATTAAATTACTTCCCACCCTGTTCCCCTATAAACCCGCAACTGGCTACGGAACTAAAAAACACAAAAGTTAATTAAAATAAAATTAATAACTGCTAAAAATTTGACACATATTAAAAAACATAAACAATACTTACACAAAAAATACATCACATACATTTAAAATATATACTAAAATATAAAACACTAATTAAAAAATCGATATTTTAAACCACTATATTTATGCAAACGATATTAATAACTTGTATTTTTTAAATCGATATTACTTACCTTCAAATCGATATTCTTGACAACGATATTCTTGCACTCGATATTTCCATTCCACGATATTTTTAACTCTATATTTTGGTAGGTCGAATTTTTTACCCTTGATATTCTGTCTCATTACCCAATTCGAGTAATACGTTTTGGAAGTATTTGTAAAAAGAAAGCCCAGAACAGAAAACGTTTTGGTTACCATAAATGGATCGATTTGTCTACCCTAACTGTGAGCTGTCAGTATTAGAGAGTGGCAAACACTGATGAATTGTAGTGCTGCATATGCTTGAATATACCAAATAAGCTAATCAATGAATGGATATTTAAGATTTCACTGTATTGTTACCTACAACTGATCACTGCAAAGAGTACAGAGGCTGGTTGAACATGAAGACGTAAATGTTCCAACACCCAGCAGTAAAACTGATTTTTTCAATTAAAGTTCAAATAGGCTTTGAAACTCTGCTTACTTTCGGCACAGTGAATGAGACTTCCTCCTCAGACAGACTACATTTTAAATGCATATCAAGGCTGGGCCTGCCTAGCACTAATTAAGAATCCAGCCTTCTCTTCGTCCAGCCACCCATCCATGTTCTTGTGGTTTATATGACTGTCTGTGGTTGTGCGTGTGTGTGCCTATATGCATATGAGTGCCTATATGTGTGTTGTCTGTATATGAATGTGAACCTTTATATCTATTGGTCTGTGCTATGAATGTGTGCTTGTGTGTCTGTAAACTTTTTGTCCTGAGTGAATTAGTGCTTATAATCAATTTTTCAATGTAGGTGAGGGCCTGCATGTATTTGTGTGCATGTGTGCTTTTTTGTCTTTTGATCTGTATGCATTACTGCCTCCTGTATCTGATAGTCTGCTTGAATGGGTGGTTATATTCTGTTGGTTTTTGCACACTGGTATACCTGTAGATTTTTTGGTTTGTGTGTGAATAGTTAGCTAGAGGTGTGTTATTAGTCCGTCCACTCTCCTGTCTGTCCCCGTTATTTAATATGTCCCTGCTTTTGTGTTTTGAGACTGCATGTGTGGGACTGTATGTGTTGTGTAAGTCTGTGTGTTGGTCTATAAGCATGGGTACTCTTATATCTGGTGTCATGTGTACATGGATGCTTCTATGAATTGTGCTTAAGTGCATGAGTGGCTGTATGTCTCGTGGTCTGTTTGAATTGGTGTCTGTAAGTGTGTTACTGCTTGTGCGCATGTAGGTCTTAAGGTGTATTGCTCTGTCTATGTATGTGTGATCTAAGTGTCGGTGTGCACAAGTATTTCAGTACCACTGTGGTCTTGCATTCTAAATAAACCAAGGGCCATATGTAACAAAAACGCGTTTTGCGATTCTCAAATTGCGATTTTTAGGGAATCGCAATTAGAGAATCGGAAAATGCAATGTATGTAGGATTTTCTAAATATTTTGCGAATCCTACATATTCCTTATTTGCGAATCGCAAATTGAGATTCGCAAATAAGGTATACCTTCCCATTCATTCCTATGGGCTAGAAGGCCCATAGGAATGAAAGGGAAGACATTCTCAATTTGCGATTCCCAATTAGAGAATCGCAAATTGAGAATGCAATTTCAAGGTTGCAAGGGTGTCAATAGAACAACCTGTTGCACCCCTGAAATAGGCATGTGTGCACATGTGGAGCACATACATGCCCTAAGGGCATGTATGTGCGCCACATGGCACTTTGAAAAATGCAAAAAAGTGAATTTTTCAAAGAGATCGCAAATTACCACCAACCTGAAGTTGGTGGTAATTTGCGATTCCTTAAGCCAAAATCGCACAACTTGGGTGCTTCCTACATTGCATTTAAGGAATTGCAATTTGGGATTCCTTAAATGCATTTGCAAAATAGGGAATCGCAAATTTTGCGATTCCTTATTTTGCGAGAGGGTTTTTGTGTGCTACATTGCACAATGCCTAAATTGCGATCGCAAACGCTGAAATTCACAGAATTTCAGCGTTTGCGATCGCAATTTGGCTTCATACATATGGCTCCAAACGTCTTGACTCGGTCAGTGCATGTTTTCTATTGTTTTAGTAGGACTGTCTTCTATTGCTTTCAAAAAAAAAATTAAACTACGTTTGCAGGGCATGGCTTGTCTTGCCAATGTAGCGGGCGCGTCCTAGTCAAGCCTTGGACTGCCTAAATGCCTGCCCTCTTCAGTGTTAATCCTAACAACACCTGTGCCTGACTGGGTTGTTCGGCTTGTAAGAGGGTTTCTGATTTACCTTAGGCTATTGTGACCCCTTCTGCCATCTTACTTGCGAATATTAACCGTAAGTACAAAGCTGTGCTACCTCTGACGTAAAAAGTCTAAAACCGAGCATGGATACATCACATTTTTCCTCTCAAAACTGACCTATTTCTTGCAAAATGGGTAGATGTTGATTTTGGACCCTAATTCCGCTGGCACCAAGCAAAAACTAGCAAATTTGCAAATTTTTGAAAACTAGATACCAGGGGGAATCCAGAGTGGGGTGACTTTTGTGGCTCTCATCAATTTGTTTTACCCAGAATCCTTTGCAAACCTCAAACTTGGACTAAAAAAAACACACTTTCCACATATTTCTGTGATGAAAGTTCTGGAATCTGTGAAGAGCCACAAACTTCCTTTCACCCAGCATTCTCTCTAGTCTCACGATAACATTGGTACCTCACTTCTGTGGGTAGGCCTAGTGCCCGCGACAGGAAACGGCCCAAAACTAACATGGATGCATCACGTTTTTTTCACTCAAACTGACCTTTTTTGGAAAATGGTTAGCTGTCGATTTTGGGCCCTAGCTCAGCCAGCACCTAGGGAAACCTAGCAAACTTGCACATTTATGAAAACTAGACTCCTGGAGGAATCCAGGGTGGTTTGATTTGTGTGGCTCTCACCACATTTATTTTTACTCAGAATACCTTGCAAACCTCAAACTTTGACTATAAACACATTTTCCTCACATTTCTGTAATGGAAAGTTCTGGAATCTGCGGCGAGCCACAAACATCCTTCCACTCAGCATTTCCCTAAGTCTCCCAGTAAAAATGGTACCTCACTTGTGTAGGTGCGCCAAATGTCCACGACAGGAAATGGCCCATAATGCAACATGGATACATTAAATTTTTCTACTCAAAACTGACCCTATTTTGAGAAAGTGGCTAGGTGTGGATTTTGGGCCCTAGCTCAGTGGGCACCTAGGGAAACCTAGCAAACTTGCACATATTTGAAAACTAAAAATCTGGGAGAATCCAGGGTGGGGTGACTTGTGTGGCTCCCACAATGTTTTTTTACCCAGAATAGCTTGCAAACCTCAAACTTAGACTAAAAAACACATTTTTCGCACATTTCGGTGATGGAAAGTTCTGTAATCTGCGGGGAGCTACAAATCTCCCTTCACCCAGAATTCCCCCAAGTCTTCTGATAAAAATGGTATCTCACTTGTGTGGGTAGGCCTAGTGCCCGCGTAGTGCCGGCGACAGGACATGGCCCAAAACGCAACATGAATACATCACATTTTCCCACTCAAAAATGACCCTTTTTAGCAAAGTGGGTACTTGTGGATTTTGGGCCCTAGGTCAGCCGCGACCTAAGGAAACCTAGCAAACTTGCACATATTTGAAAACTAAAAACCGGGGGGAACCCAGGATGGGCTGACTTGCATGGCTCTCAACACGTTTTCTTTTACCCAGAATCCCCTGCAAAATTCAAACTTTGACTAAGGAAACACATTTTCCTCACATTTCTGTGATGGAAAGTTCTGGAATCTGCAGGGAGCCACAAATTTCCTTCCACCCAGCATTTCCCCAAGTCTCCTAGTAAAAATGGTATCTCACTTGTGTAGGTGGGCCAAATGTCAGCGACAGGAAACAGTCGGAACAACGCGGGCAGATCCACGTGTGTTCCGACTACGCAAGCCCTATCATGCTTGTCTTAACAACGCATATGCCTTAACCAGGTATATGCATGGTCAAGGCAGTGCGCAGTCTAGCTGCTGCCTGCAGCTCGGCGGAAGCAGGAAGACACCAGGAAGAAAGGATGCCGTGAGGTAAGTGGGGCTGGGGCCGGGTTTGGTGGGGGTAGTTTGTATGGGTTGGAGGGCTATTTTCATGGCCGGGGGCCGAGGTTGTTTACAGGGAGGAGGGGGGTCGGGGTAGGCTCCAGGGCAGTGGGAGGGTCGAGGTAGTTTTAAGGGTTGTGGGAGGGTCAGGGTAGTTTTCAGGGCTGGGGGAGGGTCTGGGTCATTTTCAGGGCTGGGGAGGGGGGCCTGGGGTAGTTTTCAGGGGTGGCGGAGGCTTGGGATAGTGTTCTGGGTTGTGGGAGGGTCGGGGTAGTTTTCAGGACTGAGGAAGGGTTGGGTAGTTTTTTTAGTTAAGGGTTAAGGTATTAGGCTTAAGGGCAATGGAAGGGAATTGGGGCAGTTTTAGGGACAGCGTGGGGTGGGAGGGTGTTGGTGACAGGGTTTTAGGCCTCAGGGCAGGGGGAGGGGACTGGGTAGTCGGGGTAGTTTTTAGGGCTTAGTGGAGGGCGGGTAGTTTATTAAGGCCTCGGGGGGTCAGGGTAGTGTTTAAAAATAGGGGTTAGAGTTTTAGGTCTAAGGGCAGTGGAAGGGGTTGGGGTAGTTTTAGGGACAGCACAGGGGTGAGGGGGTCGGGATAGTGTATATTAAGGGTTAGGGACAGCGTGGGGGGTGGAGGGCGTCGGGCGTCGGGGTTTTAGGACCACAGGGGAAGGGAGTTTGTAGCTTGGGGAGGGGGTTCGTGACCTTAGCCAAGGATACCCCATTACCATTCATATCTTTACCACAAAATTGCGTGGTAAAGGCATGCATGCTAAAGGAATGCGTGGTTAAGATGCATTCATGGGTCGGGCTGCGTGGTAGAGGCATGCGTGGTTTAACCATGCATGCCTCTATCATACTATCGTCCACGACAGGAAACGGCCCAAAATGGAACATGAATACATCACATTTTTCCACACAAAAAATTACCCTTTTTAGGTCTCGCCTGAGCCAGCGCATGCGCTGCTCTGGCGAGAGTTTTAGTAAGCGGGTTTTGGAAGTGCAAACAGCACTGGCGACCAGCTTGCGTTCACGTGAGCGTGCACGCGCGTCACGGGTCATTAAGTGCATCGCGATCACTTTCACTTTCCCGGCTTTGAAGTAAAGAAATAGATTATTTTTCTATTTCTTTACTTTTGCTATAATCGCGGCACCCGCGCTTTACTTTAAGCGCGGGTGCCGCGATCATAGCAAAGTAAAGAAATAGAAAAATAATCTATTTCTTTACTTTGTCTAATCGCGGCACCGGCGCTTTACTTTAACATTAAAAGTAAAGCGCGGGTGTCACGATTGTAGCAAAAGTAAAGAAATAGATTATTTTCTATTTCTTTACTTTTGCTATAATCGCGGCACCCGCGCTTTACTTTAATGTTAAAGCGCTTTACTTTTAATGTTAAAAGTAAACGCGGGTGCCGCGATTATAATGGTGTAGCCAATAGGTCTCGCTTTTGGGACCTTATAAGTATTTAGTTACGCAACTGTTGCATGGCTAAACACTTATAAGGTCCCAAAGGCGAGACCTATTGGCTATGCCAATGCTTGTTTATCAAAGTTGCTAGGTGTGGATTTTGGGCCATAAGTCAGCCGGCACCTAGGGACACCTAGCAAACTTGAAAAAAAAACCTGGGGAAACCCAGGGTGGGTTGACTTGCATGGCTCTCACCATGTTTTTTTTACCCAGAATCCCCTCAAAACCTCAAACTTTGACTAAAAAAAACACACCTTCCTCACATCGCTGTGTTGTAAAGTTCTGGAATCTGTGGAGAGCCACAAACATCCTTCCACCCAGCATTCCCCTAAGTCTCCGGATAAAAATGGTACCTCACTTGTCTGGGTAGGCCTAGTGCCCGCAGCAGGAAACAGTGCAAAACACAAAATAGACACATCACATTTTTACACTGAACACGGACCCTTTTTTTGCAATGTGGGTAGCCGTGGATTTTGGGCTGTAGCTCAGCCGGCACCTAGGCAAACCCAGCAAACCTGAAGATTTTTTAAAACTAGACAAGCCAGCGAGACCAGGGGTGAGTGACTTGATTGGCTCTCTTCCGGTAATTTTACTCAGAAGTCTTTGCAAATGTCGAAATTTGGTGAGAAACACACATTTTCATCCCATTTCTGTAACAGAAAGTTCTGGAATCTTCGGGGAGCCACAAATTTCCTACAACCCTGAGTTCCCACACGTCTCCTGATTAGAATGGTACCCCACTTGTATGGGTGGGCCCAGAGACCACAACACAAAAGGCCCTAAAGCGCTACATTGAGAGATAAGGAATAGGTGTAGCTGCTATATTTGGGGCTGTGCCTTGGCGAACCAGAAGAATTTTGGAAAACTAGCCAAGCAGGGGAGTCCAGGGTGGTGTGCCTTGCGTGGACCCCACAAGATTTTCTTGCCCACAATTCTCTGCAAACCTCAAACTTTGTCCGAAACTATGCATTTTCTTTACATTTCTGTGATGGAAACTTCTGGAATCCAAAGGAATCTACAAAATTCTTACCAACCAGAATTACCCCATTTGTGCAAATAAAATCACTGCCCCACTAGTGTTGCTAGGCCTGGTGCCTGTGACAGAATCGGATCAAACCAAGGTCAATGGGAGTGTCCTGGCGAAAGCAATCAGGGCTAATCCATGCATGGATAAACCAAGTCAATGAGCCAAGTGTTCAGCTTTGTGCAGAAAGCAATAATTTTAGTAATGGCACATTTGTGTAGAGGCAGGTCATTCCGCTCTTTTGGAGACAATTAGGAGAAGTCGCTTCTCCTTGTCCTGGTGCTGCATATGCATAACATGATGGCTAGTAAGAGTTCGGCTGAGCAAAGGTGTCTAGAAGGTTTCTGAAATCTTAGGCAGTATTGAGGTTTTCTGGACCAGTGCTGTGAAAGGCTTTGAATGTGTGTGACAGGAGTTGAAAAGAGCTGTGGATGGGGGTTCAGTGAAGCTATTTGAGGTGCAGGGTGTGTGCGTGTTGGGATGTTGAAGGAGGAGGCTGCCTGCTGCGTTCTGTATGGTTTGGATCTGTTTAGTTGAGTGAGAAAGTAAATCAGTACTGGGGTGAGTGCTTCGCCAAAGGGTTTAAATCCATAGGTGAAGATCAAGTGATGGCATGTGTATCTGCACTACCTTTACTATTTGCCTTCTACCTATGCAATTTCCCTGTGAAAGCACACCTAGCCTAAGCTTTTCTTACCCGTTCATATCTCTGTCCTCATCAAAGTCCTGACTAATCCTGTATACTTGCCAAGTGAACCTATACTAACGCCTTCCGTCACTAGCTACTTGAATCTCAAGAAAATCTGTCTTTCATGCGCCTTCAGCATACTCACTGTGTTAAATCCAACTCCTTGCAGTTTGCAGATGCAAGTTGGGGGTGTCCAAGAATGCCTTCTGAGGCCTACATTTCTCGAACTGAGTGAGCATATCTATCTTTGAAACTAAGGCAAACACGATGGGAAATACTGCCTAAGTTCTCCAAAGTAATAAGTCAAACAAATGTACTGAGAGGACTCATTCACCAACACTTCTACTTTTAAACTCAATTAGTAACTTGTATCATAGTCAATATTATTGACAAAGAATACAGGACACAATATCTTGCATGATGATGATTTTCACATTTTTAGTGTAAGGACAATACACATTTCAGTAAGTATCAAAATTAGTGCAAAGAACGCAGTGCTCAGACAGTGAACCAATATGTATTCAACAACAGATCCCAAAGTTGTATATGATTTTATATCAAACAAATGTAAGTGGGGGCGTGGCCAAGCGAGCCAACATGGCAAACGCCCTGTAAAGAGCTCCGGGGCACCACATCCAGTATCCGCCCTAATCCTTCTTAGTTCCCCATTTCTGTAGCCCCGACTTACTCTGGAAGACACTGGAGGCGGCGTACAAAAGGATTTCCGTGCGTGCTGCCGTGCATCTGCTCCGAGGGGCGTTGACAAGTCTCTGCAGCGATATCAGGCCTGGCGCGGGGCACCTTGCGCTGCCAGAGTGCCAGGGACTTGATTCGGCGGTCCGGGCGACACTGCAGTGGCCCTATCCATGACCCCTGTCGCCAGAGGAGCGGCGAATTTCGAGGCGGGGTTGAGTTTGGACCCCAGATAACAGTGGCGGAGGGCCTCTGGCGCACCCTGATTGCTGAGCCTGCAGAGAGACATCGAATGCGCGGCGGCTCCGGCGCTGCCGGAGTGCCCAGGACTTGATTCAGCGGTCCAAGCGGTGCTGCAGTGTCCCGATCCATGACTCCTGTTGCCAGTGGAGCAGCAAATTTCAAGGCGGGGCTGAGGCCGGGCCCCTGAGAGCATTGGCGGAGGACCTCCGGTGCGGCCTAACAGCTGAGTCTACGGGGAGACACTGAATACACGGCGGCTCGCTGTGAGTCTTTGTACCCCAGGGGGGGGGCGCCTTTGATGTCGCCGAGGACCTGACGACCTGACAGGGAGTGAAGGCAGGACAGCCCGCTGCTAGTCCGCCCATATTCTGAACCCGGGCCTGGAGGTTGCGGCTGAGTGCTGCCCCTCCCCCCTTCTCATCCTGGTCGGATTACCCCATGGGACAGACCGGCACGGCTAGCCCTTTAAGGGGGGCTGCAGTACAGAGTCGGCCTGTTCCCACCGTACGCTGTGGCCCGGGTGTGTGGCAATCCTACTGCGGCAATAGCCATATAGACCTGGGGGTGAATGCAGACCGCTGCGGGGTTGTGGCCTGGGGCGGCGAGCCCCCCCCCCCAGAGGTGAACATTAGGGCCTAAGTGTGGGGCAGGTGCCGCACGGGCGTATTCTGCATGGAGACACCCCGGGATGCGTGGGTGCTCTCAGGGTGTCACTGGTGAAGCATTGCGGCGTCCTGAAGCTGGAGACCGAGAGCTAATTGGGAATTGGCGTGCTCTGGTTGTTGGCGGAGCTTGCGGTGAGTGCCACCAAGATTTGATAACAAAAGTGCTAAGAAGGGGGTCCCTTGTGTTGCGCTGCCCGGCGTCGGCCCTCTGGTCGACCAGACCTCATTGTGGCCCCGGGGGATACACGACGGGTGTCGCTACAGCGGCGGTGAAGAGAAGAGAGGCCCTGGGCCGGCTGGGCGATCTAGAGCCTACCTGGACGTGCTATACAACCGGGATCGTATCGACAGATACCCGGAGTGTGTGGACCCTCTAGCTTGTTTTGGCCTTGACCGGTGGTGTAGGTGGGCACCGGGTGTTGGCGGTCTGGCGGGTGTGCTCCTCTTAGAGGGACCACCTGCAGTTGGTCCGTGAGTGGCGGAAGCTCCTGTGACACAGTCACAACCCTCCGTAAGCAAGTCAACTGTCTAACGGTAATCACACAGGAACTTGCTACAAGAACCGAAGACGCTGAGGGCCGCACAAGACGCAGCAACCTACGCTTCGTGGGCTTTCCGGAGAACTGTGATGGGGCCTCGGCGACTCAATTCATCACACAGTGGCTGCGTTCGGTGATGCCAGAGGGTTCACTCTCTTCCTGCTTCGTAGTGGAGCAAGCCCTAGCCGGGGGAAGCTGCCCTAGCGGCACAGCCTCCCCCGGGTGCGCGACCCCCTCCATTCATTGCCAAACTCCTCAACTATATAGACAGGGACACAATTTTGCAGTTCGCCCGAAGCCACAAGGAGAAATTGACCCATGACTCGCAAAACATAATGATATTTCCGGACTATACCCGTCTTGTGCAGCAACAACGCCAGTCCTTCGTGGCGGCCAAGCGTAGACTGAGAGACCATAACATTCAATATATGCTATTGTACCCCGCACTGATGTGAGTCATATAGTAGCACTACGCGTAGCTATGCAAATTGCATAGTGCGAAGCTGTGTGCTTGTCTGCACTGTGCAATAATTGCATTCGGCATCTTGCACAGTGCAAGTTAAGATAAAATAAGTATCTCTGTCTTTATATGCTAAAATGCATATAGTCATTTCACAAAAGTGAAAACGATAAATTAACAAGCAGTGAGAGAGGTGATGATTTTGGGATCCTCCCTAACCTAGGGAGAGAACCAAGCAGATGCCTTGAAAACAAAAAGCACATCTTGTTGAACGATTCAGTGGTGGTCCCATCATCTTAGGACCACCCCAAGCACAGTTATTGGCAAAAATACAATCCAAACCAAAGGCCCTGCAAAGCATTATGGGACGAGATTAGCAGTGGGCAGTGAATATTATAGTGTCCAATATCAAAATAATTCTACAAAGAGCTGCAGTTCAACTAGTCGTTACTAGATGTCCTTCACAAGTCAAATGCAAAAGCATTGAAATTATTATTACATCAAGCTGCAGTTCCACTAGTCGTTACTAGATGTCCCTCACGAGTCAAATGCAAAAGCTTCATGAAAGGGTTTCAATGCTTTTGCATTTGACTCGTGAGGACATCTAGTAACGACTAGTGGAACTGCAGCTTGATGTAATAATAATTTCAATGCTTTTGCATTTGACTCGTGAGGGACATCTAGTAACGACTAGTTGAACTGCAGCTCTTTGTAGAATTATTTTGATATTGGACACTATAATATTCACTGCCCACTGCTAATCTCGTCCCATAATGCTTTGCAGGGCCTTTGGTTGGGATTGTATTTTTGCCCATAACTGTAGCTTGGGGTGGTCCCAGGAGGAAGGGACCACCACTGAATCGTTCAGCATGATATGCTCTTTGTGTTCAAGGCATCTGCTTGGTCCTCCCTAGGTTAGGGGGACCCCAAAATCATCACCTCTCTCATTGCCTAATATTTTCATTCTCAAAGTTCACTTTTGTGAATTGGTTATATGCTTTTTAGCATGTAAAATTGCTTTAATAAAGCATTTGTAGGTGTTGATGATTTTACTGCTACGCTACGTGTTTTAGCACAGTTTTGCACAGTGCTACGTGCAATTTGCGTAGTGCGTAGTAGCGCAAACTACGCATGCTCCGTGAGAAGAGCGTAGTACTACGCCCAGGGTTAGTCATATACAACTGCAAAACACTCTTCTTTGACACCCCGGAAGAGATCTTCAAGTGGACTGATGAAACTATTACACTCAAGCCGCACTCTCTGCCTCCACAAGAATCTGACTCCTCGCAGGGTGCCAGACAGAGCCGCCCGAAGAAGGACCCATCCAAGCGGCAACATCGTTCGCGATCGAATTGTCGTTCCCTGATGCAGGGAGAGGACTCTTAAATCAGTTGTTTATTAACTATTGTACGTCTCCTTTCTTATCTTCCTATATCTCTCTCTGCTGTACCCTGTACTGCTTTCGTTTCCAGTGGTAGAGTTTAGTCATCTGATACACAAAGGGAACATGGGCCATGGTGGTCCTTTTTGAGTCCCACTTACACTCGAACACAACAGTTAGTTGGGGGGATGTGGTCTTTACGGCTCCATTGGTATTGGGCCTCCTGGACCCCCGTTGGGGTTCTGGACCCACCCCCGCCGCGACAGGCACTTCTGGTTTTCTGAAGCATAGGGGTGGGGGGAAGGGGGTTGGGTTAGTTGTGTTCCACAGGTTGCATTTGTTATTGGCTGAGCACAGGCGCGCACGGATTCCCACCATCACACACTGTACTCTGAGACACCACTCTCGTCCAAGAGCCTCTAATGATTGACCCACAGAGGGCTTACCCCAATGAGATCCAGGTCATGACCTGGAATGTGCGGGAAATGCTGGATCGGATCAAGTGGAGCACTGTAGACTAGAGTCAAGAGACTAGAGGTCGACGCTGCAAGAGACCCACATGATAGGCAACAAGGCCCCATACTTAGCGCTGTCTGTAATGGAGGGTGACTGGAATGACACAATGTACCAAATCGACAAGTGGCGCCCCGGAGACCGAGAGCGCACTGATCGTGACTCCAAGCTCTGCCTCTTGACGTCATACCTGGGTTGGTCCAACGTCTGGAGGATGTATCACCCGACAGCTGCCGAGTACTCCTTCCTCTCATCCACTCATGGCTCCTTCTCGCGACTGGACTACATCTTTCTCCCATTGCGGTATATTCATATGGCTGCATCTACCTCTATTCTTCCACGGGGCCTTTCCGATCACTCCCTGGTGACCCTTAAGCTCCACATGGGACCTTCGCAATCCCGCCCCCGCTGGCGGATGTCGCCGTAGCACCTGAGAGACCCGAAGTACACGACAACCCTCCACCAAGCTATTACTGAGTATTTCTCCTCCAACACTGGGTCCACTACCTCCGCGGTAGTACTGTGGGGAGCCCTCAAGCCCACAGTACGGGGCGTTGACATAAGCTATCGTACAGGAGTGAAGCGGTTACGTTTAGCCCAGATCGTAGAATTTGAAATGCGACAGCGGGGATTAGAAGAGGCAATGCTGATGGGTGGTGGAACATTATCCCACAGACAGCTCCTTCTGATCCAGCAACAGATCCAGCAACTGCTTACTAATGAAGCTCAATTGGCGTGGCAGGCGACGCAGCATCGAAAATATAAGTGGGGAGACAAATCGAGCAAGACCCTTCACCGGCTATGCCAGGTCCACAATGCCCCGACCCCTACGCCTTTGCTCCGGGGCATTGATGGTACCCTCCATACATGCCCTCACATCGTGGTTCAAGCATTCACCACATACTATTCTGACCTTTACCAGCACAGGGCAAGTCTATCCCCGGACTTGATACAAGAATTCCTGCGGGACATACCCCCAAAGCAACTATTAGATGAGGTGTGTGACCAGATGGATGCCCCCATTACCTTAGAGGAGCTTACTATGGTTCTCCATGATATTCACCCAGGTCGGTCCCCAGGTCCCAATGGTTTCCCTAGTGAGTTTTTCCGAGGTTGTATCTCCCAGATGGGCCCACCCCTCCTAGAGGCACTGCAGGAGTCTTTGGAACTGGGGATTCTTCCACCTGATTGGAGGCATGCGGAGATCGTGGTTTTCCTCAAGCCAGGTCACCCTCCGGAAGATCCATCATCATATCGCCCCATTTCGCTATTGAACTTTGAGGTAAAACTCTTAGGTAAGATCCTGGCCAACCAACTGTTACCTCACATCTCTGAACTGGTCCACCCCGACCAGTCCAGCTTCATGCCACAACGCTCCACACGTCATACCATCAGACGAGTACACAATGCCCTTGCCATGGTTCCGAGGCTGGAACGCCCTGCAGCAATCCTTCTCGCCGACATTGATAAGGCCTTTGATTCGCTAGACTTGGAGTACCTATTCCTCCTTTTACTGACCTTAAATTTCGGCCCCTCTATTATCTCCTACATCCACCTCCTGTACACAGACTTATCAGCTTCTGTACGCATCCCCGGAGCTGTGTCAGACCCATTTCCCATTTACAGGGGTAGGGGGCAGGGGTGCCCTCTGTCTCCACTCTTATTTGCACTTACTATCGAGCCATTGGCGAGCTGGGTGCGACACGACCCGTTGGTCCGGGGATTTCAGTGGTCCGAGGGAGTTTCGGATAGGATTGTGTTATATGCGGATGATGCCCTTTTCTTTCTCACTGAACCGGGATCTTCGGGTCCCCGGATACTGCAGATCCGAAGGGTGTTTAGGGAGACTTCAGGCCTTTGCACAAACCCATCCAAATCCACCCTATATCCGATTTGCGGGAACCAGGGGTGAGGCACATGGGCCACTCAACTGACGCAGGCATCGGAAGGCTTCACGTACCTGGGTGTGTTCATATCAGCTGATCCGGTGAAGTCCTGGACCCACAATATACAACCCCTTCTGCCCAAGGTCAGAGGCAAGATACGGACCTGGTCTCCCCTGCCTTTGTCCCTCTATGGTCGGTCAGCAATCTTTAAAATGGTCTCGCTGCCACACATTTTATACCGGCTCCAGAACTACCCATACGACATCCCCCAATCATGGTTCACACAGGTCAACTCACTCCTCAATACATTCTTCTGGGATGGAGGGGCTCTACGTGTCGCACTGTGGACGTGTACCCAGTCCACCTACTGTGGTAGGATCGCGGCATCCGATATCTTCGCCTACTGTGCCGCCTCCCATCTCCTCAATATAAATGACTGCTGGTAGTGCTCCCAAACAGATCCAGCCTATGCCATTGAAAGAATAATGCTGGGGGACCACACGTTGCTTGAAATGCTATATAGCCGCTTGCTCCCAGCCACAAAAGTTGTTATTCGGCTGTGGAGGTGAGTTATCAGCCCGATGAGGTGGGCTGGGAGACTGACACAAACAACCCCGTTGTGGCGGGATGTAGATTTTCAACAAGTAGCGTTACTACCAGGCTTTCAGTCATGGGACCTTACAGGCATATCCACACTTGGGGACGCCATAAAGGGAGTGGTTTTAAAATCCTTTCAACAACTACAGGAAGACTTTCACCTTCAACAAAAACAATTCTATAAGTACCTCCAATTAAGACACGCCCTCTCCCCGTACATAGCAACATTGACTGAACTCCCGGAATTCCACCCACTAGAAGGGCGATTGTTAATGGGAGATATCTGCGCCCTCAAAATCAGGCAGATATACCAAACTATAATCACACATAATAGCACAACAGTAGACACACTCCGACAGAACGGGGTCAGCGATATTCCAGATCTAACAGATGACGATTGGACAGAGGCGTTGGCGAGCCCCCATAATGCGGCAATTGTGTCTCGTTATCACCTGATTCAGTTTGAATTTCTACACAGGGCCTACTACACTCATCACCGCCTTTGGCGTTTGGGAGCAATACCGCCATCGGGGTGTTTGAGGTGTACACGGGAGACGGGTACCTGCCTACATACAGTGTGTACTTGCCCAGTTCTCCAGCCCTACTTGGGTCAAATACTGGCCTGCCTGGGTGAAGTGCTTTCATGGAAGATTCCGTTGTATCCCAAAATTATTTTATTACATAGTACAGACGGTATTGGTGGCAACAGGTATATACAACATTTGCTTTTTACTAAGCGGGATATCGTTCAATTCTGGAAGAGAAGCATCCCACCGCCTCTTGGGAAGTGGAAAAAAGCTCTGGATTGGTGTATGGGGATGAAATTAGAGGTGTTCAAGGCTAGAGGATGCCCACTGAATTATTGAAAGATCTGGCAGTGATGGGCTGCCTACAGGGGCATACATTTGTAATAATGATGCCCTCTGACTTTAAATACAGCTATACAATGAAAATATAACGCTGGGAGTTGGGTGGTGTGGGGGGGGTGAGATTCTGATGCCTTGTCCAGCGATGTTCTTATAAATTTGTTCTTATGATTTCTTTTGAATTAATATGCTGGTACACTCCATTAAGCAGTAATATGTACCTTGATATCCTGGCCTGTGGCCAATACTGTACCACTATAAAACCAAATAAATTTTGTTTTGAAAAAAATAAAAAACAAATGTAAGTGGAGATCCTGTCTGTTCATATATGGTATTTCCTGGCAAACCATAACATGTTTTGAAAGCAAGTCAGGGAGGGGATGTCAATATTTCAACCCGTAGTTACTTTTCAGATCTCATCAGAACAAAATTTGCCTGACTAAAGTTCCCTAGAAACCGTAGAATCTTGGGACCTTCAGTAAGGCACCCTGTAAGCAATGCATGCAATAAGACTTCAAAACAGAGTCTACAATGTATATAAGGCCGCTCAGTTAGTCGGACAGTTCCGGTGGGATAAACAAATTTTTCGAGAGAATTACAACTCTGTATTGTGCAGAGAATGAGGTCACACCCACACATACAAGAGTATTTCTAGACAAAGCCAACAATGCAAAACGGGCCACTCGGTTCATTAGGCGGTCCCGTAGATGTAAATGGATCACACTTTTCCTGAATTCTGAATTTCCTGAGTAATCCATTTAACTCTACAGGACTGTCATAGGAACCGAGCAGCCTGTTTTGCATTGTCTCCCCCTATAAAAAAAGGAATCCTCTGGTGCAAGCACCGAAGGATCCTTTTCAGCCCTCCTCAGTGTCAGTCAATGGCCGACAGATGCACTGGGGAAGGAGTGAGGGTGTCGGCCACTGGTCAACACCCGCACTAAAGGGGGTTAATATTCATTTAGTGGATAGTACTGGGATGATGTTAGATGATGCTACATTCTGATTTATTAACCTGTGTAACAATTTGATTATCTTATTCTGACACTGCAAATTTCACTGTGAATTTTATTATAAAAAGTAGGGGTGGGCGGAATTTGCGTAGTCGCGCTACGCAAAGCTCCGCGAAACGGTAAAAAATCTCCGCGAGCACGCAAAAGTTCCGCGAACACGCGGAATTGCTTGTTCGGCCCATTCGCGATGCTTTTTTCCTGTTCGCGAACGCTGTTTGCGTGCTCGGGAAGAAATATCTCGCGAACACGCAGTTTGAAAGCGTGAACAAGTAAAAAATTCCGCAAAGCAGCGAATCGCGGAATTGTTGGCAATTCCGCGGAACGCGAAATTAACCAAATTCCGCAAATTCCGCGAGCGGAACGGAATTTACCGCCCAGGCCTAATAAAAAGGCTCTCATAGGGAAGTGAGCCAAGTCTGGTTTTCCTTGACATTAGAAAGCGGACCCTTGTCGGTCTGTCTCATGCTTAGGACTTAGAATATTTTGTTCAGAAACCTGACTTCATGTCCGACTCTTTGCTGCATTTTTGATTCCCTATATTGATTTACTATGCATTTTGACTAATTATGGTGTTTGCCTTCTGTATTGCACTTTAAATATTTAATGAACCTCCATGACTTCTAGCTTTTATTGGCCTTGAGCCTTATTGAGACTTGAGGCATACTTAATTGACTATGCTGGTTTATTTGCTGTCTATCTAATATCTGTTGGGGCACATTTGCTCATATTTTCTTAAGAACAACACCAAGACTAATCCTGCTTACGTGCTTGATCTTACACTATCATATAAGATGGCATCAACAAGGGCAATTAGTGAATAGCACTATGTCTTAATTTAGTGACACCTAGGAAAACAAAAAGGTAATGGGTGAATTGCTTCAATTAATCCACAGCCTCTGGTAATTACTCTGTGCCACAATTCAGTCCATAATTTTGTACCCACCATTCTACCTCAGACAGGGACCAGCCTAATGCAAATCAACCTTGGTCCTACTACAAGAGGAACACTACAGCCCGAACAACCAAGCAGGCCTGCTGTACGGGAACACAAGCAACCTCAGGCCCATTTCAGCCTATTTGGGCCTTGTCAATAGGGCACAGCTTGGGTACTATTGTGCAGTGTAAACGGTACCCACATCTGGGCATACCCGTTGCACTTAGTGTGTGGCAGTGTGGAAAACAAAAAAGTGATGGATGAATGTATTGATTGAATTTAACCTTAGAGCTCTAGCAACTGATAGCTTAAACTTTCTATAGTGAGACATAAATATCAGGCCCGTATCTCACAAGGAAAGGTGAGACATTTGTAGCTAAGATAGCTGAATGCATTGTGAAGGAAGTGACCCGTTTAGGGCCACCCGGGTCACTCGCGACCACCTCTCAGCCTTCCGTAGAAATGAAGAGTCGGTCAGACAGTAGAGAATACAAACCAAAGTTATTTATTAATCATACACTCGAGCGGAGTCCGGTCCGACCAGCCTCCTTAGATAGCTGCCGAGGGACTGACCCTCGTCCACATGGTAAAGTCAGATATACATTTCTATACATTTCCAACACCCCTAAAGACCCGCCCAGACTGGAATTTTCCAGCCTGGGCGCTGATGAACAAAGGAGGTACAGAAGGATGGGCTACCACGCTATCTTAGATTCAAGGTTACTCTGCCCGTGCTCGCCTCTCTGAGAGTGGGAGCAGGCCTACCTACGGGGAAAGGCATGCAGTTACAGAATGATCTATTAATTAGTGCAGCGAAACTTAACCTTGAATAATAAAGAGAAACAATCGAGGCTGCTTTCTGCTGAGGCAGACAGAATGGGACAGAAGCTTCATTTCGATCATGGTACAAAATGGCGGCTGGATACAAAATGGTGCCGCAAATGCTAACTTAACTCGCACAATGCTATAAGGAGTCAGCTAGACGCATTTTCAGTCCAACAGACCCTCCTTTTAGCATTTGCTAACAATTTTGTCTAATGCTAGGAAATCAACAACTGCTCGCATAGTAAGAAAATGACTACTGTTACAATTTTATTCACACATTATCAATATTCAAAAATACCCTCGTCAATGGACATGAGGTCGTGGACAGCCTGCATCATCATGGCCGAAGACTTAGCATCATGTATTGAGGCCTTCGGTGTGGGTGTTAACTTTCCAACACAGTTAGTACAGCAGGCAGGAAGGCAATGGACGCACAGGCAACAAGTGAAAATGACACCTGCAATTACTATCAGAAAGATAAGAATCTTCCAACCCCAGGATGCTATTAAACCCCAGAACCAACCAGAAAGAGTACAGGTACCATTCTCTTGGTGAATGTCAGAAGCAAGCCTATGCAACTTCTGTATAGCAGCGTATACATTAGGAGCGTGGTCCGGTATGTATACACGACAACTGCTGCCGATGACGCGGCAGGCCCCTCCCCGATCAGCAAGGATGACGTCTAACACCATCCTGTTCTGAAGAGCAACGAGCCTCATAGCCTGGAGCTCAGCCGTAATATTTGTCGGTATTCCAGCCGTGGTATTAATGACCCCTTCTACAACCCTGTGAGCCAGCGAATATTGAGGCTATTGGACATAGGGCCCCAAAAGGGAATAATACCCTTCATAGCATCAGTGAACTGCTGTAGAGTAGTATCTATCTGATCTATGTCCTCTGTATTGATAACCCTTCTAATAAGGGATAGATGGACACCCCTACGCTGCAATCGGTGATCTCTATGGTAGTGGACGGTGCTATATACACCGGGGGAAGGAGGGAAGAGAGGTAACATATGCCAGACCATCCCCTCGGAAGCCACACATAAGCCTGGGACCCGCAAACAAAATAAACATTATGGGGGGGAAGCAAAGGTGGGCTACTATAATAATCTTCCAAGCTTCTTTTCTTGAAATAAGGTTTATTTGAATTCAGCACGGCAAATGCATCCATCCATCAGTGTCTCCAGATGCAACTGAAGCACAGATGGAATTTACAAATCAAAGCTCTAGAGAGAACATAGAACACAATACAAAGATATACACAGCGCATGCCATGCAAACCTAGTATGTGAGATCATTGTTGTTAAAGTAACAGTACACCTAAGATGTACAGAATGTAACAGCTACTGCTTGTGCTCAACACATAAGTATAATTACAATTACTCTCTCCCACTTTAACATTCCCAAGGCCTCGAACACAAAAACCAGCTGTTGTGTTGACTACCGGCACCGGCATTGCTTCATCTTGAGTAATATTGAGTATCTGAAAAGACTTAAAATATTCAGTGACATTGGACCCCTGGAAATCCAACATTTCATTTCGAAGCCATGTTGCATTTTTTTCGTTCTCATACACGTTCATACAAGCTGTTGGGGACAATGTATCAGGGGCCCCTTGTTCTCCTGGAGTAAACCCTTGGTGAACACGTATGTATTCTAACCCAGTATCATAATCAGCATTTGTCATATTCATAGCATCAGAATGGAAATGAGTATATACCATGGTAAACAGTTGAAACCAGGCCTCACAGCTCCCAAGATAGGAAAATGGCATGGATAGTAATATATCGTTCTTATGGGTCACGAAAGTGAGCAGTCCACAGACCCAGCAATTAGTAACATTAGATGTATCATGTGCCTGGTGAAGCATTTGCAAGAAAACATTATCTACGTATGTTTTTCTGTGCTCACCCTTATGAGGGGCCAAAGTAACAAACATGTGTTCAGGGGGAACAGGCGTTGTACCAATCAAAGAGTGCACAGGATATTTCTCCTCAAGGAACCACACTATTCCAAGTACTGTTATCAGAGAGATCAGAACATTTACTACAAAAACTATTTTACTCTTAGTAGACCAACTAGACCAACCAGGCCCATCCTGCCCGAAACGCGGGGCTGCAAAGGGCTGTTCCTCCTCCATAATGGGGCGACCAAATGAGTACATTTTAACCAGAGGAAAGGACATGCAATGGAGCCAATAACAAGAAGACAAGAGAGGGGCAAATGTTTTGCAGCGTCCGTCAGAGTCTCGCTGGTAGACTCCTATTGTTCATCAATTGTTGGCGCTGTTGAGCACCGGCGGTGGAGCTGTCGGACCAGCTCTTGAGGAATCCCACGTCGCACAGGATGAGGCACTCTCCTTCCCAGGGGAGCACACTCGAGCAATCCTGTCCAATGTCCGAACATTGCACAAATTTCACCTCTCCCTATTCTACTGTGGCCTAACTTGTCGAGTCCATCCCTGCTAATCTGACTTTTCCTTTGGTGCACTGCTCCTCCGTTGGGGGCGCAAATTGTACCTAGCTACTCCACGAACAGAGGGGTCCGCAAACAGGGGCTCAGACACAGAGGGGCCAATGGACTGGGGCTCAAGCACAGATGCGCCAGCAGGCTGGGGCTCCTGGATGGCCTTATTCTCAGGTGGCACTGCCATGTTCAACACTGCGTTGTTTTCCTCCTCCGTTTGTGCCTTTGTCAGCCGGGCATCCGAGAAAAGAACAAAACGGGGCACTTGCTCTGTTTCAGAGTCACCTACTCCATCAAGCACCCACTGATCATAGGGTAAAGGGAGGGGCACCTTTCTGCAATGTTGACAGTGAATCCAATTCTTCCTGCCGGCCACCTTTACGGCTGAGCGAGTAGCGAGGAGGACTTGCGTTGGCCCCTTCCAGCGCGGCTCCAAACTGCCTTTCCTCTGAAAATGCCTCATTAGCACATAGTCTCCGGGCCGAATATCATGCCTGGCCCCTCGAGAGCTGATGGTAGGACTTCGTGGATCTGTTGGTGAATATAACACAAGTTTTTAGTCAACTCATACAAGTAATCCACTAGCAAAGGGTATTCAATCTCAGAAAACCGACGCGGTACGCCCCAGACATTCGCCGGGCATCCAAACACAACCTCATACGGTGACAATCCTGTCCTAGAGTGAGCAGTAGCTCTTGTAGACAAAAGGGCTAATGGTAGAGCATCTGGCCACTGCAATCCTGTGCTCTCTTGAATCTTTGCCAATTTCAGTTTGAGAGTACCATTGTACTTCTCAACCAGGCCTGCTGACTGGGGGTGGTTTGCAGCATGAAATTTCTGCTTGATGTGCAGGCCGTCGCACACCAGCTGGATAACTTTTGAATTGAAGTGACTTCCGTTGTCACTCCAAATCAAACGGGGCAAACCAAAATGTGGGAAGAACTCCTTTAGGAGCGCCTTCGCCGTTGCCATAGCTGTATTCTCTTTAGTGGGGTAAGCCTCAACCCATTTACTGAATGCACAAACAACTACTAACACATATTTCAGATTGTTGACTCGTTCCATTTCAATGAAATCCATCTGAAGGACCTCGAAAGGGAAGGAAGGCGGTGCAAAATTACCAGGGGGTGTAGGGGTGCCTTTTCCAGGGTTATACATCATGCATACCATACAGTACTTTACCAAGTGAGCAGCAACCTTGGGAATATTGTCATTCTGCCATACAGGATCTAATAATTTACAGATGCCCTTCGCACCAATGTGGGCTGGCCCATGCGCCATAGTAACCACAGGAAGGACATTTGCATCTGGTAACATCCATCTCTGCTTTCCTGACTTATCCGTCCAACACCCATCCTCATCTAAACGTGCTGTACTTTCCTGCCATACTGCTAACTCCTCAATCGTTGCCTCACTCTGAATTTCCTTCACATTGTCTAGAGTATCCTCGAACATAGTAGCCTCAGGCACTCTATGGCAGGACCCGCTACAAACATCTGTTCCATTTTTGTTCGAGCTGTCCACTTAGCTGTCTGGTCTGCAAATGCATTTCCTCTTCCAACATCATCAGTAATTGCCTTATGGGCACTGCACTTTATTATGGCCAATTTCTTATGTAGTGTCAGGGCAGACAGAAGCCTATGTATAAGGGGCCATTCTGGATGCGTGTCCCATGGGAGGTGAGAAACCCTCTCTCTGCCCAGAGCCGCCCAAAATTATGGGTGACCCCGAAGGCGTACTGGCTGTCAGTATAAATATTAACAGCCAGTCCCTCGCTCAATTCACAGGCTCTAATAAGGGCGACCAACTCAGCTGCCTGAGCAGACTGATAGGGAACTCGTGATGTCTCAACTACCGTATGCAGTGTAGTAAGCGCGTATGCTGCGGTGGTGGTGCCATCTGGTAATTTGAAACAAGAGCCATCGACAAATAGTTCCCCTTGGGGGTCAGATAGGGGAACATCAGTCAGGTCTACCCGTCCCTTCGTCTCTTCCTCTGCCCGAAAAAGACAATCATGTATGTCTATTTCCTCACTTTCAGAAGGGAGGGGCAGTAACGTGGCAGGGTTCAGAGTGGCACATGTTTTGATCGTGATATGTGGGGCAAAGAGAGTTAGTTCATAACCGGTCAGACGTGCACTGGTGAGGTGCTGCGTCTTGGTCTTATTCAATAGGGTATCCACAGCATGAGGCACCATGACTGTGAGGTCAGTATCAGGTACGAGCCCAGCCGATTGCCTTATAGAGATGGTCACAGCCGCGACCACTCTTAGACAGCTCGGGAGGTCTCTGGCGACTGGGTGAAGCAAAGCAGAAAAATAAGCACACGGCTGTTGCTTACCTCCAAAGGCCTGTGTTAAATCAGAGAGCGCACAGCCAGCCGTCTTGTGTACATACAGCACGAACGGCTTCCCATAATCAGGCGTGCCAAGCACAGGAGCAGAGCAAAGTGCAACTTTCAATTGCTCAAAAGACTGCTGACATTCAGGCGTCCAAGGCAGGGGTTCATGCACATCTTTAGTGGTTAATGCAAGCAAAGGCTTTATTAGTAATGAATAATTAGGGCTCCAATGCCAACAGTAGGAAGTGATGCCAGTAAAAGCGCACACATCCCTCTGGGTTTTAGGGATAGGCATTTTAACAATGTCGCTAATGCGCTCAGGGGTCAATCTCCCACCCTCCTTCGACAGTAGGTGACCTAAATAGGTGACCTCCTGTTGACAGTATCGAAATTTAGAAAGGGACACTTTATGTCCATGGTGAGCCAAATGTAGCAACAACTTAACCGTACTGTCTTGGGGGCGTGGCGAACCGCCAAGCATGGCGGACGTGGCTTGAAGAAGCTCCGGAGCCCGGCTGCAATCATCCTGCGCCTTTGCTGTAAACTGCGTCCTAAAGAGCCTGGCACAGCAGATAAACGTGGCGGAGCCACAGTAGCTGCCCCTTGTGCAATTTGGGGAGCCCATCGGCGACGGGGTGGACAATCTTTGAAGTCCTGTAACTGTGGGCCTGACGCTGGTGCCTGATGAGGCAGTGACGACGCTGCTGTAATACAGCGAGCGGACTACGGCGAGACCGCTGTCGCCCTGCGATGTGTTGAATCCTACGCTGATATCCTCCGATGGTCCGTCTTGCTTGTACACAGTGGAGGAGATTACCGGACAATAGCGACGACGGAGGCGGACGCCCCACTGGTACTGTAAACTGTGCCCGATAAATGCCGGAGGTGCGCTGTGAGGAAGCTCGCGCTGATACGAGTCCCGACAGAGGTGCGGTGTTCCTCCCTCCCCACCTCCCCTCTCTCCCTCCCCCCCCTTGATGCTTGGGATCTACTATGCCTTTACCGGCCCGAGGACATGGACTGCGGCTTATTTCCTGGTGAGCCCGCTGCATGAACACGCTTCGCCCGGCTAGGCCGGTGACTGCATCATCCGCTACGCTGTTGGGCGAGATCTTCTTTTACGCGATGTGCATCGCGGCGGTGCCGCTGCCTTGCAGGGCGGCCGCCTGTCTCCTCGCTGTGCCTGCGGGCATTGGGCGCTCCCTTCTCTCTGCTGTGCACTCCGCTGTAGCCGTGAGGGGTCGGGCAGGACAGGCGGAGGCTGCGTCTGACGGCGAATTATGTAGGTACCGAGTGGAGCGGCCGTGAAGAGCGTATGTGCACATATATGTGGCTGCAGTGAAATCCTCACACTGCTTGAACTGGCCAGTATGACTGACGACTTTGTGGCCCATTGAACTGGGCATTGATATAACCCCTGTGGTGTATGAACCCTGCATCCTTAAATTACAGTGCTGCCATACTGGGGCCCAGGTCTTTCTCTGGAGATCCCGTCCTATGCTGTGGGAATACTTCCGAAACTGCCTCATGGGTGGGATATGCAGTGAGACATCATGTGTGACGGACTGTGAACTGTTGCAGAAGCTGTATTAACTCTCCAGACACATTTTACCGCCTGGTACCACATATAATGTGTCTAAGTCTACCGGAGTAACAAGATGGAAGGTACATTATTCACGAGAGTCTGTAGTGGTTATTGGCCTCCGACTGCCTCTGCTAATAGACCCCTGTATGGGACCATATCCTGTGATGTGAAGAGCATAACTCTCATCCATACTTAAGACCATCTGGATACCAGCACAGGTGCTGCGAATCGGACACACCCGACACAGCTCAGGTCAGTCGTCCAAGCGGCAATATCATTTCCTTGGTGCTGGTGCAGTGGGAGTGCCCGACACATAGTGCGCAATGGGGCGTCCAAGAGGGAAATTGCATGAGGCCCCTGTCCCTAGCTCGCAGTCCGCTGAAGAACTGGAACAGTCTACTTGTCCCCCCTCACTCTCCTGTGTACCGCCTACTATAGAAACGTCGGCCCTGGATAAGTTGGATTTAATTTTAATGGAAGTCAAAGAGTCTAGAAGGGCAATAGAACAGCAGATTGGCTCGCTCACGCTGCTCAAGGCAGACCATGCTAAACTAGCGTCGAAAGTGAAAACCAACAGTGAAACCCTGGCAGAAATTGTACCACAGCATAAAGAACAGGCATCACAAATACTGACACTGCAACGACAAGTTACAGGCCTCCTGGACAGATTGGAAGATGCCGAAGGAAGGGCAAGGCGGAATAACATACGCGTCATAGGCCTACCCGAACGTTCAGAAGGAACTGACGCAGCCTCCTTTATGGAACAATGGTTCCGCGAGTATGTAGCTCCTAAAGGGCTGTCGACCTTCTTGTGTGTATAACGTGCCCTTAGAATACCCACTGGGAGACCTAAAGTTGGCGCCCCACCTAGGCCGCTAATAGTCAAAATCCTGAATTTCAGAGACCAGGATGCCCTGCTCCAGCAGGTAAGAGAGCGACCCCAAATCCGATATGAGAACTGTCAGGTGTCCTTATACCCAGACTATACTTTACTGGTCCAACGAAGACGATCTTCATTCCAGCCTGTCAAAAAGAAACTACGAGATATGAACCTCAAGTACGCTTTGTTATTCCCGGCTAGATTAAAAATTATGTACGACCAGAGAACGTACTTCTTTGAAAGTCCTGAGGACGTAGAGGAGTGGATAGAGGTGACGGATCCAACATCAGTATCCGCGACAACCCACCAAACACAATCTGGTGATTCCACGCGAACGCGAGTACGTCGCTCGCGTCGCAATGGCAAAGGCCCCCACTCCAAGGTAACTCACATCCCCACTAATGAGCAAATGCAAAAAAGCAGGGATGAAGCCTTGGTTACTGTGACCACGTTCAGAGACTCTGCCTTGCGTATGGACTCTGACTCTACGGAGGGAAGTATTGAACAATCCGACTCGGAGGGCAGCATCGCCTTGTTCCCCACAGTAACACCACAAACTGCTGATGATCTCCTGGGCTGTTGAATACAGAACTGTAGCCTCGCCTATACAGACGCCTTTGGAATTAAGGAGCTGTTGCCACATGCTCTCAAGGACATATATATCCTTTTTTCAGTAACTAAGAAGGCACTGTAATGTTTCTTTGATTTACTCTGGGCTCTCTCTCTCTAGCTGCTATAGATAAACACTGAATCGTGCTTGGCGTAAGCAACGTACCGTCAATTGCGTATGCACTAGTTAAATGCAGCACAATGTTAGTTGTTGTATTTTTGGTTTGGTCGGGCATAGTAGACCGGCTGGGCCTTGTATTAGTAGTTCACTGGGGGTTAATGTGTTCTAACGTAAATTTAATGTCACATCCTACCTCTTGGTTCCTTGTCCTGACTACGGGTCCTCCTACTGTGCATATCATGTGATGTATAAGTTAAATACTTACACATTAATAACATGGAATGTTCGGGGTCTGGGCTCTGTGCAGAAACAACACAGTGTACATGCGCAATTGCTTAGGCGCAGGGCGCAAATTGTATTTTTACAGGAGTCCCACCTTACGTTATCAGAGGCGGCAAAAATGCGAAAGAAATGGAAAGGGAATCTATATTCCACTGATTACTCCGCCTTTGCCAGAGGTGTTACAATTTGGATCAGATACGGAGTCCCATTTGTGGAACTAGAATGGCGGAGTGATGCGCAGGGCAGGTATATTTTTCTTCATGGGACACTAGATGGTAGGCATATTGTGTTGGGGAACATATATGCTCCAAATTTTGACCAGAACAAATACTTTATGGGTTTAAATTCGATTTTAGCAGGGTGGGAGGCATTTCCATGGGTCATAGGTGGTGACTGTAATGCAGTAATGAATATTGAGTTGGATCGTTCACACCCCCCTCCATAGCGCAGGGGCTGTTAAACAAGCTGAGGCTCTTCGTAATTGGGTAAACGACTGGGACTTGTGCGACGTGTGGCGCTTGCAAAATAAAACACATAAAGAATACTCCTTCAATCAATCAATCAATCACGGCATTTATAGAGCGCGCTACTCACCCGGGAGGGTCTCAAGGCGCTGGGGGAGGGGGTAAGTTACTGCTCGAACAGCCAGGTCTTGAGCTGCTTCCTGAAGGCGAGATGGTCCTGGGTTCGCCGAAGGTGAGTGGGGAGGGAGTTCCAGGTCTTGGCCGCCAGGTAGGAGAAGGATCTTCCTCCGGCGGTGGTTCTGCGGATGCGTGGTACGGTGGCGAGGGCGTGGCTGGTTGATCGTAGCTGGCGTGTGGGCGTGTAGAAGGACATGCGGTCGTTGAGGTACTTTGGGCCCAGGTCGTGGAGGGCCTTGTGTGCGTGGGTGAGGAGTCTGAACGTGATTCTCTTGCTGACGGGGAGCCAGTGCAGGTCTTTCAGGTGTACGGTGATGTGGCTGTGTCGGGGGATGTCCAGGATGAGTCGTGCGGAGGCGTTCTGGATGCGCTGGAGTCTCTTTTGAAGTTTGGCTGTGGTTCCGGCGTAGAGGGTGTTCCCATAGTCCAGTCGGCTGGTGACGAGTGCCTGGGTGACGGTCTTCCTGGTTTCAGTGGGGATCCATCTGAAGATCTTGCGGAGCATGCGCAGGAGTGTTGAAGCATGAAGATGAGACGGCGTTGACTTGTCTGGTCATCGATAGGGAGGAGTCCAGGATGAAGCCCAGGTTGCGTGCGTGGTCCGTTGGCTTGGGTGCGGTGCCCAGGGCCGGGGGCCACCAGGAGTCGTCCCAGGCGGAGGGTGATGAGCCCAGGATGAGGACTTCCGTCTTGTCTGAGTTCAGTTTAAGGCGGCTGTTCCTCATCCAGTCGGCGACGTCTCTCATCCCGTCGTGCAGGTTGGCTCTGGCGGTGGTGGGGTCGTTGGTGAGGGAGAGGATCAGCTGGGTGTCGTCGGCGTAGGAGATGATGTTGAGGTTGTGTCGGCGTGCGATGGCTGCGAGGGGGCTCATGTAGACGTTGAAGAGGGTCGGGCTGAGTGAGGATCCTTGTGGAACGCCGCAGATGACTTCGGTGGCTTCGGATCTGAACGGGGAGAGGCGGACTCTCTGGGTTCTTCCGGCGAGGAACGAGATGATCCATTCCAGTGCTTTCTCTCGGATTCCGATGTTGCTGAGGCGCTTCACTAGGGTGCGGTGGCAGACGGTGTCGAACGCCGCGGAGAGGTCCAGGAGGATGAGGGCAGCTGTTTCCCCGTTGTCGGTTAGGGTTCTGATGTCGTCGGTGGCTGCGATAAGGGCGGTCTCGGTGCTGTGGTTGGCCCGAAACCCGGACTGCGAGGGGTCGAGGGATCCATTCGTCTCGAGGAAGGCGGCAAGCTGTCTGTTGACGGTCTTCTCGATGACTTTGGCCGGAAACGGAAGGAGCGAGATGGGGCGGTAGTTCTTGAGGTCGGTGGGGTCCGCCGTTGGTTTCTTCAGGAGGGCGGTAAGCTCGGCGTGCTTCCAGCTCTCCGGGAAGGTGGCGGTGTGGAAGGAGGAGTTGATGATGTCCCGGAGATGGGGTGCGATGGTGGCGTCGGCTTTGTTGAAGACGTGGTGTGGGCAGGGGTCGGTTGGTGATCCGGAGTGGATGGAGTTCATCGTGCGGGTGGTGTCTTCGGTGTTGATCGGGGTCCAGTTGCAGAGGGTGGTGGTGGCGGGCATTGGTTCGGCGGTAGGGTGCGTTGTTTGTGCGTCGAAGCTGTTGTGTATGTCGGTGATCTTGCGGTGGAAGAACGCGGAGAGTGAGTTGCAGAGGTCTTGCGAGGGGTGATGTCGTTGTTTCCGGCGCTGGGGTTGGAGAACTCTTTGACGATGCTGAAAAGTTCCTTGCTGTCATGGGCGTTGTTGTCCAGTCGTTCTTTGAGTGCCGACTTCTTGGTGGCACGGATCAGCTGGTGGTGTTTGCGGGTGGCGTGCTTGAGGGCGGTCCTGTTGTCTGTGGTCTGGACGAGTCGCCAGGTTTTCTCGAGAGTGCGGCAGTTCTTCTTGGATTCCTTGAGTTCGTTGGTGAACCAAGGGGTTTTCTTGCTTCCGGGTCTGCTGGGAGGGTTTTTAGTGGTGCGAGGTCGTCGGCGCAGGCGGTCAGCCACTTGGCGAGGTTGCTGGCTGCTTCGTTTGGGTCCGTTGTGTCGGTGGGTGTGTTCTGGCTGAGGGAGGCGGTGAGCTGCTCGGCGGTGATCTTGCTCCAGCTCCGGCGGGGAGCCTGTTGCGGGTGGTGGTGGGTCGCAGTCTTTCTGAAGCTGAAGTGGACGCAGCTGTGGTCGGTCCAGTGGAGTCCGGTGGCGTGGCTGAAGGAGATGTGCTTGCTGGACGAGAAGACGGGGTCAAGCGTGTGGCCGGCGTAGTGGGTGGGCGTGTTCACCAGTTGCTTGAGTCCGAGGTTGGCGAGGTTGTCCAGCAGGGCGGTGGTGTTTCTGTCGTTGTTGTTCTCCAGGTGGAAGTTGAGGTCCCCTAGGAGGATGTAGTCGGCGGAGGGCATGGCGTGCGGGCTGATGAAGTCTGCGATGTCTTCGCTGAATAGTGTGCGTGGTCCCGGGGGTCTGTAGATGAGGGTGCCTCGGAGGGTGGTCTTGGGGTCCGTGTGTATCTGGAAGTGTAGGTGTTCGGCGGCGGTGAAGGTCTCGTCGGAGTTAGTCGAGATGCGGATGGTGTTCTTGTGTACGATGGCGATGCCTCCTCCCGTCTGGTTGACGCGGTCCTTCCGGGTGATCTTGTATCCATCCGGGATGGCTATGGCGATGTCAGGCGCTGAGGAGGCGTTCATCCAGGTTTCGGTGAGGAAGGCGATGTCCGGTGCTGTTGCGTCGAGCAGGTCCCAGAGTTCCACGGCGTGCCTGTGGACGGAGCGGGTGTTCAGCAGGATGCATTTCAGGTGGTTGCTGCTGTTGCTCGACTTGGCGGAGGTGGTGCACGTCAGGGGGCAGGTGAACCGGCAGGTTTGGCAGGTGAAGGGTCCGTGGGTGCGTCTCGGTGAGGCTCGGTAGCAGGCAGGGTTCCGGCCGGCATTGAGTGCGGTGAGTGTGGCGGCGTCGTAGGTCCGTCGAGTGGTGTTGCATCGGTGGGATCCAGGGGTTCTGGCGCTGGGCGCGGTCCAGTCGCGGACGGGCGCAGACGGGCTTGCCTTAGGCGCGCCTTCGGTGCGCCAGCGCGCGCGGCCGCACAGCGGCCGCCATTTATGGGGAGGTGGGAGGGAGGAGCAGCTGGGAGGCGGGAGGCAGGGGCAGCGAATGGGCAGTCAGGGGGCGGGGCCGCAGGGGACGCAGCGGCGGGAATGGCGATAGGCAGCGAGGGGCACAGAAGGAAAACCGGGGGGAGAGCAGGTAAATCACGGGCACAACAACAGTGGGGCAGCGAGGGGCACAGAAGGAAAACCGGGGGAGAGCAGGTAAATCACGGGCACAACAACAGTGGGGCAGCGAGGGGCACAGAAGGAAAACCGGGGGAGAGCAGGTAAATCACGGGCACAACAACAGTGGGGCAGCGAGGGGCACAGAAGGAAAAACGGGGGGGAGAGCAGGTAAATCACGGGCACAACAACAGTGGGGCAGCGAGGGGCACAGAAGGAAAAACGGGGGGGAGAGCAGGTAAATCACGGGCACAACAACAGTGGGGCAGCGAGGGGCACAGAAGGAAAAACGGGGGGAGAGCAGGTAAATCACGGGCACAACAACAGTGGGGCAGCGAGGGGCACAGAAGGAAAAACGGGGGGAGAGCAGGTAAATCACGGGCACAACAACAGTGGGGCAGCGAGGGGCACAGAAGGAAAAACGGGGGAGAGCAGGTAAATCACGGGCACAACAACAGTGGGGCAGCGAGGGGCACAGAAGGAAAAGCGGGGGGAGAGCAGGTAAATCACGGGCACAACAACAGTGGGGCAGCGAGGGGCACAGAAGGAAAAACGGGGGGAGAGCAGGTAAATCACGGGCACAACAACAGTGGGGCAGCGAGGGGCACAGAAGGAAAAACGGGGGGAGAGCAGGTAAATCACGGGCACAACAACAGTGGGGCAGCGAGGGGCACAGAAGGAAAAACGGGGGGAGAGCAGGTAAATCACGGGCACAACAACAGTGGGGCAGCGAGGGGCACAGAAGGAAAAACGGGGGGGAGAGCAGGTAAATCACGGGCACAACAACAGTGGGGCAGCGAGGGGCACAGAAGGAAAAACGGGGGGAGAGCAGGCAAATCACGGGCACAACAACAGTGGGGCAGCAAGGGGCACAGAAGGAAAAACGGGGGAGAGCAGGCAAATCACGGGCACAACAACAGTGGGGCAGCGAGGGGCACAGAAAGGAAAAGGGGAGACAAGCAGACAAAACTGGCACCGGGGCCACAAGCGGAGGGCGATCTTACCTACAGGAGCAGCGGGCAGACAGCACAGGCGGAGCTGTGTGGTGGGGGAGCGACCTACCTGGCAAGGTCAAGGGTCGCAAGCTCCTTCTACTCCCCAGTCCATGACTTACATACGAGAATTGACAGGATTCTATGCTCTCTCTCCATTGCCGCACAGGTGCCCCATGCTACCTACTTGGCGAAAACCTTCTCCGATCACAACCCACTAGAAATCCGTATTGCATGGGGTAGGGTCCCCACCCCTGACCCCACCTGGAGACTATGGCCCCAATTATTGGAAGACACTGTGTTTCGCTGTACACTATACACTGCAGTTGTGAATTATTTTGCTGAAAACGGTAATACCGCGTCCTCAATTTTAGTGGAGTGGGATGCGCTGAAGACAGTGATTAGGGGAACCGCGATTAGTACCACAGTGGGTGCAAGACAGGAGGTGCATAGAAATTTGAAATCTGTTGAGGATGATATGGGCAGATTAGAACAAGATGCAGTGAGAGACCCCGACAAACATGCTGCACTACAAGAGGCACCATAAGACATGCTGAGCTGCTGGAAACTCTTAGAGTAATTGACTATAGAGCATACACACAATTACAGCACACGGACGCAGATAAATCAGGGACACTCCTGGCAAAGATACTGAGAACGGACCCCCCCGCCTACTGTGATCAGCCAAATAGCCATGCCTGGGGGAAATATGGTTTATACCCACCAAGGAATAAATGACTCCTTCTGTACGTATTACACTGCCCTGTACAGCAAGCCGGCCCCAGTGGATGATGTCTTAATAGATGCATTCCTGGTGGACCTGCCCTATCCCCAAATCCATGAAGGATCAAAAGACGGTTTAGAAGGCCCCATTACGAGCACTGAAATAAAGGCCGCTATTAATGGACTCCCGCGCAATAAGACACCGGGACTAGACGGTCTACCGATAGAGTTTTATAATACTTACTCTGAAATTTTAGTCCCACAACTGGAAGCCCTATATAAAACCTCACTAGAATTAGGCAGACTCCCCGATTCCACTAAGCAAGCTTTAGTAGTCACACTTCCCAAACCAGGAAGAGATGCCTCAGACATCACAGGATATCGCCCGCTCTCACTATTAGTGACTGAATATAAAATATTAAGTAAAATACTGGCCAACAGGTCCTTCCCCATTTACATAAATTAATACACATAGACCAATGTGGATTCATACCTGCGCGCAACACGTCCTTGAACATAAGGAGACTCCACCACATAATGGCAACTAACCCGGACCAGTTGGTTAATGCTGGTTGAATAGCACTCGACCTTCGACAGGCATTTGATACATTATCCTGGGACTATATGTTTCGGGCTATGGAGAGATTTGGGCTGCCCCCAGGGTATCTTCGTTGGTTACGTCTCTTATACGAAACTCCCACTGCCAGAGTAAGGACAGGTGAACACATATCGCAGGAATATCCCATATATAAAGGCACACGCCAGGGTTGTCCTCTATCCCCATTATTGTTTGAATTAGCTTTGGAACCGCTGGCACTCAGGCTACGTCAGGAAGACATCCATGTAGGAATACCATCCGGCAATACCACCCATTTAATATCTGCATATGCAGATGACATCATAGTTTACGCAAAGGACCTCTTGGGCACTTTGGATCCGATACCTAGAATATTTGCCTCATTTGAACATATATCTGGCCTTGCCATAAATGAGTCGAAATCCAATGCCTTTTTCTTTCAAAACAATACATACCCTGAAAGGATTGACTTTAGTTTGTGCAGGTTCTCAGTGGCCCACGCCACCTTTAAATACTTAGGCATTCAGATATATAGGTCATCTGTGGATATGTTGGAGGGCAATCTAAATAGAGCGATACGTGGGCTGCGCTCCAACATTGCATTCTGGACCTCGCACCCACTCTCAACGATGGGTCACGTGGCAGTGTCAAAGATGGTGGTCCTCCCTCGACTCCTATACTATTTCACCAATTTACAGATCATAATACCTCCGACCCTTTTTAAGACATTGGATACTGCACTCTTGGAATTAATCTGGGGACCTGGTAGAAGGCGGATAAGCCTTAAAAAACTACAATTGGGAACGTGCAGAGGGGGCCTTGGAGTGCCGGACTTTCGTGCATATTATTATGCATTCCAGTTGCAGTGGCTATCATACTGGACTGCAAGCCGTGATTTGCAAGAGATAGGATATACTGCGGTCCACATTGCCCAAGGGGCCCTGCATGCTCTGCTACTACCGAAGGCTAGGATTCCATCGGATACACCACCCTTATTGCAAACGGCATTGCACTGTTGGAAGAGAACACTACAATACATGTCCAATTCCCCTCACTATGCAGACAATATACCTCTGTTGGGAATACCACTACACATTGAGAGGCTTACGACACACAGGATCCGGGCATGGTCGGATGAGGGTGTAGACACAATTGGGGCTTTTTTCAATGCCGGAATATTGATGGACCATGACAATTTTGTACAGGAAAACGGGTTACCGAATCATCCATACATGCTTCATGCATCGATCCTGCACTATGTGAACAAACACGGGGCCCCCCAAAGGGAGGAGCCCCAAACACACGAACTAGTCAAAGCATTGTACTACATGGGATGGGGCAGTCACCTCATCAAATGGTTTTGTGTGGGGATCCGTACACATGCGGCGATACCCCTGGATGCCCTGCGAGGTAAGTGGGTTGAGGATGTAGGACGTGAAATAACGGACAGGGAGTGGGCGACTATAATAGAACACCCCAAGAAAGTGACTAGGAATGCAAAGTTTAAATTCATACAGTGCATGATATTGCATAGGGCTTACCTTACTCTGCGCCGCCTACAGAAGATGTATCCCCACATGCGGCACCACTGCCCTAGATGTCAACTGGAGGAAGCAGATCTACTCCATATGTTACGGGCATATACACGCTTGAGGGAATTCTGGGAAGAGGTCTGCCAACATACATAAGCAGTCAAGGGTTTGGGTATTGAGGACTCGGTCTTGGAATGGTTGCTAGGTCTCCGTAAACGATCGGCCTCCCATAAGGTCCAACTCCGTTTCCTTGATCTTGCGATTATATTAGCGAAAAGATCCATCACTATGAGATGGAAATCGAGGAGGCCACCCACAATATATACATGGCACAGTGAAGTGTTACTTTGGGGAGGGGCTGAAAGCGCAGCTATCCGTCGCGAAGAGGCACGCGGTCTCCGCCAAAAGCAAATATCCATGGATTGGGACGTAATGATGGAGATGCTCAAAGGTGTAACTACAAACCACGCATCTAGTACCCCGAGCACACAATAAACTAAATTGCTGCTATGACATATAACGACACGTGGGGTGGATGTCCGGACAAGAGTACAATATCCACGAGAATTATTACATTTAGACCAATAACACAGGGCAGTGACATGCTTTGCTTAGCTATAGAACACTAGAACACAGGGGGGCGGGGTTAGAATAAGTTTATGATGATTTATAAGATTAGTTGTACCACGAATAATAGGACAAATTGGATACATGCCTGTCACTTTGTAACTGATGACATTTCATAGATTGTATAATGTATATTTTTCAATGCAGTGAAAGATTATTCTGTCTCAAGGCTGAACACATGGTGCTGTAACAATGCAAATGTGTAAATGTCCTGCATAACATGTTTATGAAAATCAATAAACTATGTTTAAAAAAAAATAAAAACCGTACTGTCTTTGCATCCCTGTTCAGTGTAAGAAGCTATTAGTATTAAGGGTGGGCAGAAAACTCCGCTCCGTCAGTGGAGCGAAGTTAGCCAGCCACCCCCGCTCCCTGGCCCGGTCCCTGCTTCTGAACACAGCCAGGCCGGGGAGAGCCTCCCTGGGCGCTGATGGACCCCCGTCCCCAGCGCCCGGACCCTCGGCTGGCTTGCAGGAAGGGGGGCTCCCGCACCCCGGGGCCCGCCAGATGGAGCTCAAGCCCCGGGCCCGGTCCCATCTTCCGAACCCTAGCCAGGCCGGCGAGAGACTCCCCAAGCCCCAGTTGACCCCCGTCCCCAGCGCCCGGACCCTCGGCTGGCTTGCAGGAC